>JAWNNQ010001541.1:0-34927 GCA_035044765.1 Leucophenga montana
CCTGATAATATTCCCAGTTGCATACTAAAATATTGCTCTAGCTCCATTTGTTTACCTTTATCAATTCTTTTCAATCTATCCACAAAGTTATGTAAATTTTCATCTCTTTGGAAAGAGTATTTTATTATCCCTTTACATAAAAAGGGTAGCAAGTCTGATGTATCGAATTATAGAGATATTACTAAGCTGAGTGCTATTCCAAAGCTCTTTGAAAAAATCATTTGTGACCAATTGCAATAGTCATTAAAGTCTGTTGTCAGTTCTTTCGAACATGGTTTCGTTAGAGGAAAATCTATTACAACTAATCTTTTAGAATTTTCCACTCTTGTAAATAAAGGTTTTGAATCGGGTTGCCAAACTGATGTCATTAATACAGACTTCAGTAAAACTTTTGATAGTAAGTGTCATAAGCAGCTTTTATTCAAATTAAAAGCAATAGGGTTTCCTCCGTCTCTTGTTACTTAGATTGAGTCATACTTATCCGGTAGAACACAAAAAGTTTAATTTAACTATTGTTTGTCTAAAACTATTTTTGTTTCTTCTGGTGTTCCCCAAGGGAGTCACATAGGTCCAATATTGTTCAGATCATTATTAATGATCTTCCTTTGTCTATTAATCATGCCCATACTAATGTATGCAGATGATGTTAAATTACGCTTGTCATATTCTGATGTTTCGCAGCACAGTTTATTTCAGGCTGACTTAAACTCACTCCATACATGGTGTCGAGTAAATTTTCTAAATACAAATTTGTCAAATTGCAAATGTATGACGTTTCATCACAGAAAACCATTTATTGTAACATAGAATATGTTAAATAACAGTACCCTTGGTAGAGAGTTTTGTTCCTTATGGAACCTAAACTTATTTATAATAATCACATTTGTTCAATAGTAAATAAAGCAAAAGGTTTCCTTGGCTTTGTTAAGCGTTGGTCTAAGGAATTCAATGACCCTTTTCGTCCGATTTTAGAATTTGGCTCTTGTATTTGGAACCCATATTATGCTATTCACGAGGATCGAATTGAGTCGGTCCAAAAACAGTTTCTTCTGTTTGCTCTTAGGAGTCTCAATTGGGATCCCGATATAAATATTCCACCCTATCATGACAAGTTAAAATTAATAGATTTCTCAACCCTCTTGTCACGCCGTTCTATGCTCACTGCTGCTTTTCTTCATAAAAATCTTATTGGGGAGATTGATTCTCCCTACTTACTTCAGTTCATATTACTAAATGTCCCCATTCGGTCAACTCGCCACTTCGTGCCAATAAAATCGCCTTTGTTCTATCTACAATAAATTTTCACCTTATTTTTCTTATAACTCTTCCTTACACTAATAACCCAGTCATCTTAGCCAAAAATAGGGGTCAACCTCGGAATGAGAGATAATAAGCTGTAAATTGGTATAAACCTTTGTTTTGGCGTTCTATATGTTGTCTCAAAAGTCTCATATAATATCGTGTTCGCGTCTTAAGATATTCAAGGTCAAAGGTCGCGAAAATCGGGTTTTCGCAAATATCTCGCTTCCTATACCTTAAATGAGATTTGCACCTATTATAAAAGTTGTAGAGTATAAAATTCTCCACAACTTTTGTTTCAACTTTTTTTTCATACGATTAACAGTTTTTGAGACAGAGCGTAAAGAGTGCGAAGCACAGTCATATAAGGCCCAATGCAAAAAAAATATTATTATTATTAAACTGGCTATTATTATGTACTAATTATTAGTTATTTATATTTAATTATTAATATTTAATTATTTATTTTTAACTATTTATATTTAATTCCTTATATATAACTATTTTATTTATAAATGGCAAATGGCAGTTAGTTCTCCTCTTCATCGTCTTCTTCTTGCGGTCGCTCGAGAATGTTTAAGTCATTACCATTATCCTCGTTGTCGGTGATATTCGTCTCGGGATTATATGCACTTTCTTCATCGAGATTATTTAGATATGATGAAGCGTTAAGGCAAGCTTGTCCATTGCACTGGCTACAAGCTAAAGAACATTGTAATCCCGATTTCCTGCTTCCGCAGTGCGAACCACAACCATTTTTGCAATTGCAAAATAATGCGCTGATCAGTTCAGCTGGTGCTGGGGGTAATAATGTTCTTATCGGCTCCAGGAGTTCATTTTGCAGCATCCAGCCCCATTCTTGAGGTTCTAAATCATTCCCTAAGAGCGTTTGAATCTGGTAGTAGACACGATTTATATGTTGATGAGCCGCTACATTTGTTGGTGGAAGTGTTGATAATTTTACAGGTTTATTTAGTTTTGTTAATTTGACGAATTGCGTGTAACAGAAGTTTTGTCACAGCCAGTAAATGCGTGCAAAAATAAGATGTGTTTTTGTAGAACGAGGATATTGATCAAAGCTTTTAGAAGAATATATTTGTGTTTTCAATATCACTTCAACATCTCTGGAGATAAGACGTGCTACAACTGAATAAATCCCCGCTACGCAAACGCAAAAGCTTATCAGCTAACGGGCGGCAAACAAACACAAACACAAAAGCGAACAAGAAAAAACCAAAAACAAACACATACCACAAACAGTTACACCGGGCTTGAGCCCAAAAATAACAAACATGCGCGGATCACCTTATATAAGCAATTATTTGAGCGAACCCAAATACATTGTCTTAAAACGAAACAACAACTCATTCGCAAAGGTGTCACCGTTCATCATAAAAAAAACCATAGATTATGCCTGCGGAGTAGAAGTTGAAACATGCAAAAAAACCAGAGACGGCTCCCTCCTTATCAAAACCAAAAAAAAAAACTGCAAGTTTTAAAACTACTTAAACTTACCAAATTGACAAACATGCAGCAGAACACACTATAACAGCACAAACATCAATAAAGAAGCCGCAATCCTAAATAAAATAATTCTACAAGCCGCCCATCACAGTATACCACAAACATCCCCCCTCCCCACCATTGTAGCAAAAACACTCCCTGGTGGAATAAGACCCTAACCGAACTTAGGGCAAATAAACTCAAAACCTGGCAGACTTTCACACATCAACAATGCCGACAATCTCCTCAAATACAAACGAACTAATGCACTCTTCTGGAGGGAGCTAGAAATATCAAAAATCAAAGCTACGAAGAATTCACCTCCACAATTGAACCTAACACGCCCTCTGACAAAATCTGGGCAAACATCCGACGGTTTTGCGGACTTACACCAATTAAAACTATACACTGTATCACAGACACAACCAACAACCTGCTCACAACAGATACAACCTCCATAGCACTTCTTTTTGCTCAACACTGGTCCAACCACTCCAAATATGAAAACTTCAGCGCCATCAAATACTCAGACAAACCAACAAACTACATACCCATTCCATCAGCACAAACAATAGAATCAGATATTACGCAGATAGAAGTACTATCTGCACTACACTCCCTCAGAGGAACAACTCCTGGCCTAAGCAGAATATCATACCCCATGATCAAAAACACCTCATACTCACTGAAAACTAGAATCACCAACTTCTTCAACAACATTTTCAATAACTTCATCCCGCAATCATACAAAACCAACCTAGTCATCCCCATACTGAATCCCGATTCAAACAAAACAGTAATAACCAGCTATAGACCAATCTCCCTTAACTGTTGCCTATCAAAAACATTAGAAAAAATAATAGCCAAACATCTATGGTAGTTTGTCACCAAAAACAATTTTATTCATCCCAACCAATCGGGTTTTAGCACGGCAACACTATCCCTACAAAAACGCCAACACCTCCACATTTGGCGAAAGCAGAACTGCACCTGCAGCATATCATGCAACAATATCCCAATTCCCTCAGTCCCCAACCTAAAAATCTTAGGATTAACAATGAACAACAAATATAGATGGGACTCACACATAAAACACATTCAACCAGCCTTAAACAAAAAACTCAACGTTATAAAATGCTTAGCAAGCCTTAAATTTAATTGCAACACACACACACTTATAAACATAACAAAATCAACCTTAATATCGAAAATAGATTAGTCGCTATTCATCTACGGCCACGCCCCAAAATCAACTCTTAACAAACTCAAATCCTTATTTAACGCAGCAATACGCATATCACTTGGAGAACTACGCTCAACCCCTATACAAAACTTGATTTTTGAGTCAAATATACCCACAATAGAACAAAAAAGAGATCTGATTACAACCAAAGCCTACAAAACCCTACTACACAGTTCAAATTCACCACTTCGCAAATACATCAAACAAAACGGCAGCCAAAAAAGAAACAAACTAACATCTGCACTAGAAAAATTTAGTAAAATGAATACCCCATCAAGAACATACAGACAACACTTCCTTGAACTCAAGGACAAATACAACAATCACACATTCAAAATACAACAATCACACATTCATATACACAGACGGCTCGTTGCAAAACAACACCGCTACTTTTACTACCTCACTTCTCATCAATCTTATCAGCCGAAACCATAGCCATTCTAGATGCAATAAAACTAATTCAAACTTGCTCTGACTCTCTCTCATCTATAAAATCCATCAGTAATATTAACAACAATAACTTATATCCCATAACTATCAGAACCCTCCTTACCAAAACTGCCCCTAAAATAAAACTCCTCTGGATCCCTAGCCACTGTGGCATTGAAGGAAACGAGCTAGCCTACAACATAGCCAAATCCACAATCAAGATTCCCCTACATTACACTCCCAACTTAAACACTACAGACATAAACAAATTTCTCATGAATAAAATAGCTCAACAACTCAAACACAACATAGAACTCTGCAACAGATGGTACCAACAATTAAACACTAACCTAAACACTAACAGCCCACTACATAAAAAACATAAAACAAAAAAATATCACACGCAGTGACAAAATAAAAATACTAAGGCTCAGACTAGGACACACAAGGTTTACACAACAACACTACAACAACCCTGACAACATCCTACCATGCCCAAACTGCCATACAACAATATACCTCAAAATAAAACATATCCTAACAGACCCGCAACATCAGAACTTAAAAATAAAATCTTCCAAAATCGGTGCCCCATATTGACCCTCTCAAATCCAACCCCAGAAAACATATCCAAAATAATAAAATTTCTTAAACTCAAGAACACATATCACCTCCTATGACTTAAAATTAAATTAAAATTACTCTAAATATGTAAATAATTTATTAATACCATCATAGTACTACACTACCAAGCCGAAGGCCTTAGCAGCCAGTGCTTTAGTCATTATTTAGTGTTAATTTTAATTATATCTAGCTTTAATATAATAATAATAATAATATTTGTGTTTTAACATTGCCTTTGCCAACTTTTTTAAAGAAAATTTCCTGTTGATGTGATTGATTGGGGTACGTCCAATTAAAATATCGAGCAAATCAATATCTAATGTACACTTTTCGACACTCGGAATGCACATTCACAGAACTTAAAGTATTCAAATAGTCTATATGACCATCATTTCTTGCAATACTTGCAGTTTTGAAAGTTTGTAAACTACGAACATTCACAGAAACACCTTCTGAAAGTGACTTATCACATATAAAACACAAATCAACCATAGCTCTTAAAATTGTACGTCCGTCGTTGCGAAGATACAATTTAAAACTAACGAATAAACTTGTCTAGCACAAAGTGGTCCCTGAAAAGAGAAAGTGACCTTGAATACAATAGACCATCTGCTCCGGCTGTAAATAGAAAAAAGGTCGTAGAGAATATAAATAATTAAGTTACTTATTTTAATTAAATATAAATAATTAATAATTGGTACATAAATAATAGCCATTGTTTAATAATAATATTTTTTTAGTAAAAAATTAACTTTTTACAACATACGAATAACCGTAACTCAGGCTTGACCTTGCATTGGGCCATATATGAGTTGAAACAAAAAAGTTGAAACAAAAGTTGTAGAGAATTGTATACTCTACAACTTTTATAATAGGTGCAAATCTCATTTAAGTATATAGCGAGATATTCCCGAAAAACCGATTTTCGCGGCCTTTGACCTTGAATATCTTAAGATGCGATATTATATAAGACTTTTGAGATAGCATGTAGAACGCCAAAACAAAGGTTTATACCAATTTACAGCTGATTATCTTTCATTCCGAGGTGAAACCCTAATACGACTGGGCTATATGCAAAAAACTCTGTACTAACAAATCACTATTCAATAAATTTGTAAATTTCATTTAGCAACCTCTATTTTCTTTATTTTTGTTTTTGTAATTGCGCCCGCTTGGACCACCCCCAGGCTGTGAGTAAACAAACAAAAATTCCTCCAACGGGTCTGAGTGTCAGCAACTTCCTTCTTCTAGCTTTAAGTTAGTTTAGTTACATTTTTATTTTGTTTAAAAAACAATAATATTAAGCGACTGTTTTATATATAGTAGTTGCAAATTTTTAAATAAATAAATAAATGACAAAAAGTAAGGATGTCCAAATTCATGTGATTGCTATATTTCTGTCCAAGTTAACCAATTTTCTGCCCTCGCAATCATTTTCAACATCAATGATGAAAAACATTGATAGGAGCAACGGAACATACGCGGGACGACATCTCTATAGCGAAAATTCGAATGCTGGTCGTTGCTCAGAGGTTGTATTACCCTGAAGAGTACCAACTCCTGCAAAAGAAATGCCTCGTTTTAAAAAAATAGTAAGATTTTTTTCATTATCACCATTTCTCGGCTCACACAATATTATCCGTATTAATAGTCGCTTGGCCATCGCAACTCTGTCGTATAACAAGCGACATCCGATTTTACTCCCAGAAAAATCTCGATAATTATTTTCATTAGAGTGTGAAATGTGGCAGTGTATTTCGAAGTCGTGAATTCACGACCGCAGGATACTTTCTCGTCTTTATAATGAAAACGAAAAAAATTGTTATTATAATTATTTTTTATAATTAAAATCAAATATAATTATTGTAATGCGTTTTTAAAAATACAATAAAATTATAAAAATTAATACCTGAAAATATATGTAAGTTTATGACACAATTTATAATTAATATACTACAACAAGAAAAATCAAGTTTATTGTTTAAATTAAAGAGTATTACGTAGTCTAACACATTCAACTAAAGTGTTCATTCTTGTTTAGACTTTGTGTGAAGCGTATAAAAACTAATGGCGATTCTCGCCCATGTACTTACTAAAAAAGTTTCAAGCGCATAATATGGGATTGTCAAACAAATTCACACCGATCAATCTCAAGAAGGTTCATGTCATGACACGAAAAATCGTCTAAAGCACGTTCACAAGAGAGTGCACACTCACCGACATTTTCAGACAGACACACAACAGACAGAACGATTAGTAGCATGAGCTGTTGCAGCGGCAAGGCACGATGCGGACGTAAAATGGCGTAAGCTAAGCGGTAACTCCGGCTGCCGACTTCACAGCCCCACGACACGAGTGTTCAGAGTGACCAACCCGATTACATATATGTATGTTGTAGCTACTTGGACTTTGGTGACTAAAACTAAGACATATTTATACACATACATATGTAGCTGCTGAGCACAGATAGCCCTCGTGCCGTCAGTAGCAGAATAATTGACAGATCGCGTTTGCCATTTCATTGGCTAGGCTATTTATCCCTCAAATGCTTAAGCGCTAATATTTGTTGCACGCTTGCAAATACCTCAACCAGCAACGATCCGGCTTCGACCGCATGAAGTTCAGACCTATGCTTTATTTTTATACCCTGTACTCAAAAAGGCAAGGGTATAAAAATTTTGTGCGATTGTATGAGAAAGGCCAGTGTCAGACCCCAGAAAGTAACTATATAAAATACTAGTTAGTACCTGGCGCGTTGCTGCCCTTCTCCCTGCCCCACTTCTCCACTTCGCTCTTCTTCATTACCCCTCGGTTAATAAAATTGTTCATACAAAAATGCTAAAATAAAATAAAGAGTAAAAGACAGTCGTCCTACCAAAAGCGGATAATGACATAAATAAAGAAGTTTTTCATACAAAACGTCAAAAGTGGGAGGGTGGTTTGTATGGGGGCTACTCCAAAAGGCTGGAGGATCACACCCATTGTGGAGCGTCCGTCCATTTTAAGTTGATATTGACTACAACGGATATCTTAAAAATTGATTTCTAAAAAATGCTCAACAACTACCAGACAGAGAGACGGCCATGGCTACATCGTCTCGTCTCGTCAAGCTGATCAAGAATATATATACTTTATGGGGTCTACGAATCATTCTTTAATACGTTGCAATTTTTCAGCCTAACTAATAATACCATTTCACACTATCATTGGCGAATCCGGGAGGAAGGAACTGGGGTACATCCCCCCCCCCCCGTTAATATCATTTTTTTAAATTTTCATAATAAAGTAGGCAACAAAAAAAAACTTACAACGTAGCATATAAAATCAGTGTATAAGGTATCGTCTAGTTTTTTCACGTCTTTTTTTTTTATTTTAGTAGATAAGTATTTTCTGATTTACTGCATAGCTCGCGTATGGGTACACAGGGTATAATAGGCGCATAGTCGAGCACCTCAACTATACATGTGCCACTCTTACTTAAATTTGTTTTAATATTGAATATTTTTAAATATTAACACAATTTGAAAATATATTGAAAATTGATCTGTCTTGCACCAAAGCAATTTTAAAGTTTCTAAAAAAAAGTAAGAGCAGCGATTATAATCCGACCCGAATATATTCTATCCTACACAGCAGTGGGTTGTATATAGTGAAAAAAATATAAGCCGTAGAAGAGGTAAGGGAGAGAAAAACTCAATAAAGCAATACGGTCAGTGGCTTAGTTCTAAGAATTATGGCACCTCTAACACTGTACGTAGCTAGTAAGCCGATCGAAGCTCCGTTTTTTCCATAGGTATGAATATTCAACTGTGGCTAACTGGTTGAGAAGAGTATAAATTGGTCCCAGTGCGATAGCTACATACAAACATACTGACGTTGGACGGACAAACATGACTAGACCGTCATATATTCGATCCTTCCTTTGTATTTGTTGGGAGTAGAATTTGAATTAAAAAACATCCTAGAGATCAGCACTACTCGTACGTCACAAAAAGAAACAATGTACTGCACAAATTACATGGTTAAATTTTTGCCGGTATCGTCTGTGCGTTTACGAGCTACTCATGTAAAGCATTTCTATGCATATTGTATTGTATATTAATTATATACATACACACATGTATATGTATACACAGATGGAGTATAGTAAAGTGAAGATGTTTTGTCGCCGATTCGGTCGCGGCATCTACTGCGGCGGATGCTGCTGTAAGATAGACAGACGTTTTACTCACGCGTCTTCAAGCACGAAACAACAAAAACTGCAAGACCGACAAACTTTTTTCCCCGATTTTTTAAATGCTGTTCGTTAGTTAAATCATACTATATAAGCTCAGATTCGGCAGTTCGACACTTAGTGCGACATCATCCACGTCCACTTGCCAACCGGCAATTCGAAATCTCTTTTACCTCACAAGTGCATCGCCATCTATTTAGTTAAGTAAGTTTGTTCAAGTGAATATGTAAATTATTAAATGCAAATAACATACTTACTATATAATTAAAATGTACACTTTTGGGTGACTGTCAGTGGTGTTAAGTGTTAAATTCTTGGGCAATTGTTCTTCTTTGTTTTATTTCAACATTCGAAAATTAAAAATTTCAACAACGGAAAATATATATATTAGTTTAAACATTGCAAGTGAAATTAACTATAAGTAAAAGTTAATTGCAACAATAACAGAAAAATAGCAAGTTCAAATATTAAAAAAAAAAAATGTATGTCAATTGAATGTGGTCGTACCTTTTTAAATAACTCAACGCAAAATTTTTTATTTTCATTAAAAGTTATATAATATTGTGTGAATGCATTTAAATATTAAAAATTTAATTTTGTGAGTTTGTGAGTTTTAAATGTTCATATTTTTGTACCTATATTTGAACTCACTTCAACAATCCCGATAGAGTGAAAATTTGGTATAGAAGTCTGGATCCGATAGTTGATACAAATAGTTAAATAGATTCAACTATATTTCGATGTGTTATTTTGTTTTTGTGTCAAAATTTATATCAGCAGAATTATCATTGGCAATTAAAATTAAAATAACAGAAAATGTTAACTTCCATTAAACCGAAGTATAGATACTCTTTACGTTTACCTGTTGCTCGGCAATACTGGACTTTACTTCACTTTTTAAATTTTGAAATTTAGATTTAACAGTTTTCAATATAAGCATTTTTGGCGGTAGTGGATGGGATAGATAATTAATTAAATACAAATGAGTGGTGTTTGAAAACTATTCCTCTGAGATATTAGCAAACACGCTAATATTAATATAAGTGTAAAATATATTTACACAATATCAGCTAATGTTAATGAGACTTAATGTTAATATTAATTGTATTCACATTTGACCTATTGTATGAAGAGGATTTTTATACACTGTTTGTATGCAGGTACACAGTGTTTGTTGATATGTCAAAATGCGAAGGAAGCATCAAGGTCACATAAGGTATATATAATCATGATGATCACCGTGCACTTCTTTAATTTCTGTTTTGCAAAATTTGATTATTATTAAACATAGAAGTCAGAAATTTATTATAAAAATATAATTTAAGTTTATAAAACCAAAAACATTAATTTTAATACCAAAACAATTTTATATCGTAGCCAGAAGATATTTTTAGGCACATGATTACAAATAAAAACATTAATTTGCAAATTGTCGTGAAAACGATAATTTTTAATTTACTTATTTAGTTAGGTTTATTAAATTAAATAAAACAATTTCTGTTGACTTTATTGTCGTATATTTATCATTAAATAAAAAAAATTTCAATTAAAAACAATTTAAATGGAAAATTATAAACAAATTAAATAATTAAAAAAAAACACCAAGCATAAAACATAAAACATATAAAGAAAACTAATTTTTTTCGGGTATGCGGCCTTGAGAAGAGTGCATATACGGGTCAAATATCTGTATTATGGGCGTGGTGGGCATTGTCCATCCACAAAATTTAATATAAGACATCTGCGTGTGATTAAGTAGTTTCTAAATGTCCAGGTTTGAAGTCTCTAACTCATACATCCAGACGGACGGACAGACGAATATAGATAAATCGACTCAGTTTGCGATGCTGATCAAGAATATAACATATGAGTACTACCACAACCTCATGGCTTCGCATAAACTTTTTCTACCCTTGTTCCTTCGCGTATAGGGTATAATTATGAAATTATAAAATCTTGCTTTTGAAAATTTGTTTTAATAAAAAAAAAATGTTTTCATTCATTTATTTATTTTTCATTTTGCCATCTGTCGTTTAGATTTGAGCATCAAAAGTTATCTAACATTGTATTGTCATCTGATCCACACATACACATATGGTTAATTTTATCTTAATACGATCATTAGAGGTGGGTAAAAATTGAGTTCCAAGATTTTAATATGACGTACACACACAAACATAGACGCAAATATATACACACAGTAAGATAAATAAATGGTTGTATAAACAGTCACAGTAAATTAAGATTATATTCAATAACTTAACTTAAAACTAAAAGATAGAAGAAAAGTTTAAAATATGTAGACTGAAATTGAGTAAAATTAAAATCTAAATACAAATTAGGCAAAGATTGATTATTGAAAACACCACTTTCAACAGAGTTTAATGACGAACTAAAATAGAAAAATTGACTCTTTGCTCCAATATCTGTGTTCTATGTTGTAAAATATAGAACATAGATATAGGAGTGAGTTATTGATAGCATAATTTATCATGGAAAAGGACAACAGTATTAACACAAAGTGACGTTCGGCCCGAATTTAGTAATATTTATTGAAACAAGGCTCGATTTCACCATTTAGGATTTTCCACAAAAAAAAAAAAAAAAAAAACATCAGAGAGCAATGATCGGAATGGTTGGAAAACAAATAAATTTTAATCTGTCAATGTAAAAGATATTTGAACACATTTAGTAATAAGTTTTTTTGTTCTGCTAATAATTTAAAACAATAAATGATAGAGTATCCCAATTATTAACTGCAAATCAGTTTGAAACTACAAAATAATGTTTGATACTTGTGCAAGATCAAAACCGTTAGACACATCCAATGGAATTAAATTTATTTATTTTTTTTTTTTTTTTGTATTTGTAATTAGCCTAATTGTGTAAGTCTGTATTGGCTTTAATAATTAATGACTCTGGTTTAGTTTAACTAATTTTATTTATTTGTATATTTTGGTTATGCAATATATTTTATGTTGAAACTACACTGTGCTCTTTACAATGTGTAGTATATTTCTAACCATTTTAGAGCTCAAGAGAATTTTAAAATTTCTAATTAAATACATATGTACAATGATATTCCTACCAATGTGTTGCTTCACATAAATTAAGCGCATCACAAAACAAAAACACCTTATATACCACACATACATAGGTAAAAACACATTTCTTAATTCTTTTTTTCTGATCGAAACAGAAAGATATTTGTAGCTAAAATACGAAAATTTTAATTAAAACGAAATTGTTCACAAGAAATTTATTGCGATTTCAGTGTTATTTGTTTTTTTTTCTTTTTTTTTTTAACAACCAGATTTGCGGCATTAATATATGGCAAAGTAAAAAAATCATATCCAATAAAAACAAATGGATAAAAATTGCTTGCGTTTGCGATAAAAAAAAGTAATGATTATTAAAAAAAAGAAAAATGTATATATGCATAAATTAGGGAACACGGAGAAAAAAAAAATTCAAGGTCGTTTCGAAATGGTTATTAAAACGAGTAGTAAAGAGAAAATCAAAGATTATTGTTGTATAAAACACAAAATGGATTTTTGTCTTTCGTGATTTCGCGTTGCAGAGGTTCGTTGTATTTGGTTTGATATAATAGCCGTCCATAAAATATGTATTGGGGTGAAGTCACAAACTAGAGGGATCGGCGCATAAAGGCATGAAAGCTTTTTGACATAATTACAATAAATAGATTAACCAAATTCCAAATACCATGTACAGGTATATTACCGCGTTATAATTTTAAATTTAACAGTGTTTCCTTTTATTAGCATTCATATGTGCATATATACCTATATAGGTATTTTTATTTCCAAATTTGTAGTCGTAAAGTTTATTTACACCAAGTGAGATACGAAATACTCATAATTGCTTAACTCGTATTAAAAATGAAAGGTCAAGATCAACTCAATAGATTTTAAAGATTCATTACGAGTAAGTAGCCCAAATATGGTGAAAAAAGATTTGAAACTTCATTGGTTTAAGGATTAGTTTCTAAATAAGTACGTCACCTAGTCGCTTCTGCACCAGCGGGCCGTTGTTTGCATTGAATTGTAGAAGTAAAGTAGATGCACATAATTAATAAAATTCATCAATTGTGCATTTGAAATTAAATATTTCCATTGCTCGTTCTGTGCAATCACGTTCGAGTGTTTGCTATTCAACATTCGGTGGTGTCTTGCGGCTAGAGCCGGAGCTAATAGATCGTTAATTATAATTATAATGCGTATGCAGCGCCTACAGTAATCAACCGCAAATCCACATCCACCCTCGGCCAGTCTATCTTCATATATTACTTGAGTACTGAGGCTTTTCATATGGTTGTTGTAGTTAATGTTGTTGTTGTTACTTGGTCAATGCATTCAAACAGGTTTCAGTATTGAATAATTCAACTAACCTTTAAAGAAGTTAATGCATAAAATATAAAAACAAAAATCTGAAAAAACAAGAGAAAACGGTTAACGAAGCTTTAATACTCTTCATTCGTACCATCGTTGGGTAGGTTGCTTGGTAATTCGCCGAGAGGGCCGTTTAATATTAATATAATGTATGTAGTAAGTTTCTATACACAAACTTCACTTCGTGGTAGGCGTGGCCTGCACATTACAACAAACACTTACGAATGCGAACCATTTGTCCAAACCGAAGTTGAATAAAATATTATCAAAACAAAAACCCTCAAGTGGGCCTACGACAAAAGTGAATCATATGTCTATAAGAGACACCCATATCATTTTTCGAATTACTATTGGTTGTATTAAAATACATTTTCATATAAAAATCTGAAACTGTGCGACGTGTTTGTATGAATGCTACCCCTTCAAAGGGCTTATCGGTTTAGGTATTCTATATATTTGCCGTTCTGGTTGGCTTACAAAGCGATAAATTTAGAAGTATGGCACTCAAAAACCGGAATTCACACATAGACGGACGAAAAGATGGATGTGGTTAGATGAATTCGTCTCGTTGAGCTGATCATGAAGATTCGTACATACATATATGTAGGTGTCTCTGGCGGTTACAAATGTTGTCAAAATCTAATATACCGTTCACAATATATGTGAAGAGTATTTAAAATCAAAGTTGTAAATAACTAAAATAAATCGGGAAAAAAAATTTGTAAAGACGCTGCAAATTTCAAAATGCAAAAATATATATACATATAGACACACATTCATACATACATATGTACATACATATAAAAATGAAAATAAGAAAAAAAATCATATTTTTATGAGTTGCCGCCTATTTGTTTCGGTTTTGTTCGTGGTTTTAGTTATTGTAGTCTTTTATTTATATAGTATTAGTTTGCCTATTGTTGGTTTTGCTGTTCGCGCTGTTTGCGGCTCATTTCGATTTTCGACTTTGGTGTGTTGAAACCGACAAGCAGCCGGTCGCTGAATCTCTTTAGTTTGTATATATGTATGTCCATCCATATGTCAATCTGTCTTCAACACAGCCAGTGAGGTACAGTGGTTTAGGTATTTACAATGTATATGTGATATTACAATGCAAACATTTTTAATAATATTTACCAAAATCTTTTGTGCTTCTTGAACTTTCAGTATGTTCGAGCAATGTAGTGCGTAAACTCAATACAACAATCCGATAGTCTGTCTTAATCCAATTTTTGGAATTCAAAACTTCTTGAAACGTAATATTATATTTATAAACAATATTGTCACTGAGACCAGTGGTGACTCGAAATTAATATTTTAATTCCCAGAGGGAACCCTGTGGGTTCTTACTTCATAAAATGTTTTGCTTTTACCTTAGACTACATATAGTCTTGTGGTCGAGGGAAATTTAAGAAATAGAGCGATATGTTCATCCACCAGTGATTTGCCAAGAATCCTAATTTAACCACAGTTATTCTGACCACTAATTACATATTATAATAATCGGCCGAAGTGAAGTTGGATACAGCGGAGCCAATACAGGACACTTGTATGCAAAAAGCTCCGAGTTTTTGTTCTTGATGTATTCCATTATGTTTTCGTTCTATGTGTACTGCAATTTGTTTTTAATTTTTTTTTGTCAAAATTAGAATTTTTAATTTTCCTGGCTATTTTGAATTTCCCGCATTTTCGTTTTTTTTTTTATTTCTCGAGAAACTGTACTTCAAAATAAGGAGGCTAATTGCCTTCTTGTCAGATAAACTTCATAGCATTTGTGACACGAAATTTTCTGGCATCCAAAATTTATGTTTCTTGAGCTGTATGAACAGGAAGCTTAAAAATGTGTCAACTGGATGAAAATTGCTGAATTGGCTTGAGAGCAGGTACCAATTTTTCGTAATGCTGATCTTCATTATCTGATGTGCATATCAGACAAACTTACTAAGCCGACCTTAACGATCTAGCATTAATACGAGGATATGTCATCGCGTCTTTCCGTCTAAAACCAATTGAAATTTTCCATCCGTAGTTTTACCTTTCTTGATGTATTTTTGATAGCAGTATTAATATGTCTCAAACTGAGCTCATTTGGAGAAATCCGGTCTTGATAAGCTGTTATGTTTGAAAAATGAAATCATTCGTTAAATTTTACGATTAAAATCACTTGTTTGGGAAATATTGCCAAAGGCGAAAGATGAATTTGTATTGGGATATGCATCTAGTAATCGTGGCATGTATCAAATTTCCTAATTAATAAAATAGCAGGATTTGTTAAAAATACTTCTACTTTTCCGAAGTACTATATAAACTTTCCAACTACTTTTGCATTGTAAGTAAAATATAAATAAGGCCCCAAAACCCACTGTGCATTGAGATAAACACTTCAACAAATTATTGCTGTGCTTTTGTATTATTTTTTTCTAAGTTAATTGTGCTGGTTCTTCAGCTTCAGCTTCATTATTATTATTTTTTTTTTAATATTTGATGTGTGTGTGTGTGTGTGTGTTAGAGAAGTAATAATAATATAAATAATTGACACCCTTTGCTAGACTTTGCTGTCACATCTAGCGATTACCTCATCGTGGTGAAAACGACTCCACTGATTATTTTATTTTATTTTTTTATAACTGCCCGCCCATAGGATTAAAGGAAATATTAAGTTTGTGGAAATACATGCAACAGCCAAAATGAGGCATAGCAGACCAGATCTTCTTGAATATAAAAATTCGAGCTGATATAGACATGTCAGTCTGACCGTCTGTTTAAACGACGAGATCTCGGAGAATATACGAAATAGAAAATCCAAATTTGAATATTTACAATCTCATATTTCCTTTTCAGATAAAGTGTATTAAACGACGTGTAGTACCAACCCCACTACAAGGTGTATCCTCCATATGATCTTGTCCCTAATTTTTTAGTTTTCACACTCTTCACACAGAGTATGAATACTATTACAATTTAGTCTTAATGTTTGCAATGCTGATTATGAAAATATATACTTTATGGTGTTTTCGATGCGTCGTTTAAGCATTTTCATAATTGGTTTTAAATTGATCAACTACATACAAAAAGTTAATCCAATTAATAATATCAGATCTTAAATAGTTTGTACGAGGCATATCCAGAAAGTAAGTGTACTGAATTTTTGTAGGTTTTAAAATCTTTTATTTAAACAAAAAAATTACGTGATACTTTAATGTAAGCTATTTTTCGATATAGTCACCATTCCTCTCTATGCAGGTGGTGAAACGGGGTAGCAATTTTTTGATGAATTCCTCGAAGTAGTTTCCCGCCCACCCCTTGGGACCCACCTCGCGGACAGTTTCCGATATCTGAGGGTTTCTGTGATTGTTTCGTGTAGTAGAGATCTGGAGATTTGCGGAAACATCGCAGAAAGTCCATCCACAGTCAATCTGCGATCGTCACGGAGCGCATTTTCGATTTTTTCCACAAATTCGTCAGCCACAATTGATGGTCTTCCGCTCCTCTGATCATCATGCACAGACGTACGCCTTGTTTTAAACTCGGGACACCACTTGTACACACTCGTGCAATTCATAGCTTTATCACCATATGCAGTTTTCACCTCAGTATAAATCTCAAACGGAGGTTTTTCCCTTCGAAACGAGATAACGGATGACGCCGCGTATTTCGCACTTGGCGGTAGACTGGATTGACATTGTTTGAACCGTTGCCGTTGCAAAGGGGAGAGGTCAGGCTACACTGCAGTGTTGCCAACAAGAATAAAATCCCTCCGGCCGTGAGAGCCTTAATACACTTACTTTCTGGATATGTCTCGTATCAGTAAATACACGGTGCGACAAATAAGTTCCGAGACACAAACTATATCAAAGTAAATAGTAGCGCCATCTATGTGTTCAGACCGGCGTTTGAAAACTATGACATTTCCTTTCCCTTTATTCCAATTTCGCACAATATTAAAGTTATGACAGTTGTCCCAAAACAACTTTTTGTCGATATAAATATAGTAACATGGAACAAAAAGCGAGTATATGGTGCGGCGAGTGCATTAATAAAAATCCTTTTATTGGCCTATATGCTAGTTTTTTACTATTATTTTATGAAAATAAATTTTAAGTGAAACCGTTGTGTAATGCGTAAAAAGTGCTTTTCAAAACCCTCGTAGTTTTTTAAAATGACTTTATTTTTATAGGAGTTATCCTCATTTGAACGTAGACGTGCATAGTAAAAACCGAAAAATGTGAGCCCCTTTAAATAGACAACCCGTTATTCAATAACATTGAAATTTGTTTTTTAAAATATTTTTAATAGTACCTTGAAGATGTAAAAATCTCAACTTAATTTGAGCAATTTTTTTTTACTTGTGACAGGTCATAAATAATGCACCATATGAGGCTTTTTGTCGAAAAATCGTTTAAAAATATCAAGATGGATTTTTATGAAATTAAAGAATTTATCTGAAGGAGCTTTCAGTTTTAAATTACTAGTGACGTAGCCACAATTTTT
Organism: Leucophenga montana; assembly: GCA_035044765.1. Lineage (NCBI taxonomy): Eukaryota > Metazoa > Arthropoda > Insecta > Diptera > Drosophilidae > Leucophenga > Leucophenga montana. Next base: position 18,236 of record JAWNNQ010001541.1, read on the forward strand.
ATTGAGTATTAAATATTCAGAAAAACACTGTACTTTCAACAATTTAACACATATTTTGCTGTCAGGCTTGTCAAACCCCTCAAAATAACGGATTTTCATTAAAAGTATCATGAATATTTAAATTTGTTGCTTCTGAGGACAGTTCTAATTCTGACTGCTCTTCTGAGAAAATCGAATCATCATCATCTATAGTTTTCACCTTAGAAAACTCTTTACATATCGGTTTATTTGACCCACAGTCTTTTACAATGTTAAGCAACATAGTATCTTCATCAGACACAGTTCCCAGGTACTGTAGGTGATGATAAAAATTTCATTGACAACATTTTAGACATAATTATAATTATATTAAATTCAAACATTGGCGGAATATTTGTAGCTATGCGAAATCTTCTTGAATAAAACAAATTTTGTAGAGGGTCTTGATTTAGCAAAAAGAACAAAAAAAAAAACTTCAGACTTTCACTCCAAACACTTTCAACCAAGGAAAGAATGGATGAAAGATTTAGAATCATTACATTAATTCAGTATACTTCGCTTCATAATTGCTTTAGCGATTTTATAAGATGTAGAATATCTTGTATCGCAAATATTTCTTTGTAGATAACATATAAGCTGGGATTGTTTATATTAATTCCCCGTCTTGTAAAAGCGGTTCTATTACTTGAGCCCTGGTCGCAAACAATCATAACAAAACATACTTCCAATTTTCATACAATCCTAACCATAAAAATACAGACTTTTCATTTTCGCCATTATCTTCAAATCGTTAAATTTCATCAATAGTAGAATTGTATTAAAGACCTGTTCTGATCTTAACTTCATCGAACACAATTACTCAATTATTCATACTCATTTGGTAAATGTTTTCCTTCAAATTTTCGAGTAAGTCAGGCTGGAATCCTGGAGTCATATTTTTTACGTTTTTTTACGCGCAAGCATATTTTTTGAGGGAAGTTTTAAATTGAGAATATACCGAAGTAATTCGTACGTTCTTGACGAATAAAAATAAATATTTTGCATACTAATTTTTTTCTGCGCTGTTGGCTACCGTTGAAAGGAAATTATAAGATTTTATCTTTGTATTTCGAAAACTGCAACGAATATTTCTGCTTATTAAAAGTACCTTCAGATAAATTATTTACGTTAATAAAAGTCAATTTTGATAGTTTTAAACGATTTTTCGACAAAAAGCCTCATATAACCATAACCAGTGCGTGACGTAGTGTCTGGGCCGGAGCCGCATGACAAGCAAGTGGTCGTAACGAAACAGGCTCAATAAGTCAGTAACGCTACCATAGACTCAGTGTCAGTGAAACGGGCACTGCGAAGGTGTTGTCCTTTGTACCCTAGCCCGGATATGGTTAAGTTAATTTATCTAGGATCTTCTGCGTCTCTGTAATGAAACGGAGAATGTCCTTAGACGAGGTGTTTCTGATCTCATCAGATGTAATAAAAGTTTTGTTCATCTGTACAATTCTGAGCATGGCCAAGGCCGGGCAGTCGCATAGCAGATGTAAACTAGTTTCGTCATCCTCAAGACAAAGTCTGCACTCTGTTTCTGAGGAGAGACCTAGTTTATTTAAGTGATATCTCAGTGGATTATGGCCGGTGAGGTAGCCCAAAAGCAACCTCAGGTCTATTAAGATATGCGTTGGTTTTAGGGTATATAGGACGGGTTAGTAGCTTGGTCTGCCGAAGCAGTGCGTTTAAAACGATCTACTATGAAAGATTTTGACTTAGCCCAGCTAAGTCCGCAAAAAGGCTCTGGTCCTATGAAAGAAGTTGCCGAACCAGTCGTGGCTAGTTTGTCAGCAATTTCGTTGCCCTCGATTCCCTTATGGCCAGGTACCCAACAAATAGCGACTTTACAGCCGATTGCCAGTTGTTGGAGGATGTCATAACATCGAAGAACCAGTTTCGAGGAGAAGTTCCAAGAGGATAATGCTTTAATAGCCGCTTGGCTATCTGAAATAATGGTTATATATCTTATATCCAAAAGATATCGGGCGCAGACCTCGATGGCGTGGACCTCAGATTGAAAAACCGTGGGCCATGGCACCCATAGAGATCCTGGTGTTGGGTCCGAAGAAACCCACACCTGTGCCCGTATCGGTAAGTGAACCATCAGTGAACCAATTGATCGTAGATGGTCTAGTACCAGGGCTTCCCCTCTCCCAGTCTGATCGACTGGGAAGAAGAACTGAGAAACGTCTGCCGTCTGTTCCGTGAACAAACAATCTGAAACGTTGCAGATTTCGATGCCAGGGATAAGTTTAAGGATACTAGAGTGACCCAGTTCACCTAGCGTCCGACTGTCTACAGTCTGAAGTCTCAGAGCCTCTAATGCTGCTGAGGATTGAATAAAAATTTGAAGCGGAGGTAGACCGATGATTGCCTCCATTGCAGCAGTGGGACATGTTCGCATGGCGCCTGACATGCTCAGGCAGGTAAAAGTTGCAGTTTGTCGCACTGCCTTATGCACATGTTTGCACAGTTTAGGCCACCATACAAGGGCGGTCGTCAAGGTCTCACATAGAATTCACAGGATCATCTTTGGCCAAACAGGGTTTTGCAAGACCATAGAGCCATTATTGCCCTGTTTAGGACATTTTTGAGGTGGGTGTTCCAATTTAGTCTTTTGTCAAGGGTGACTCCCAAGAATTTTAACTCATCGGAAAGACTCAAAAGAGAGCTTTGGATGTACACCGGACCCAGATCCAATTTGTACTTCCTTGAGAAGGGTACCAAGACCGCTTTTTGTGGGTTAATCCTGAGGCCCTCCTTGGCACAACAGGTGGTTACAGTCCGAAGAGCTGAACACATTATGTTCGAGACCGTATCCCCAAATCTCCCTGAGACCAGGATCGCAAGGTCATCGGCATATCCAATGACGTTGTACCCTTGTGAACTGAGCTCGATTAGGAGCTCGTCTATCAGTAAGGACCAAAGAACTGACGAGAGGACTCCTCATTGAGGACACCGCTTGATCGCCCTGATGCTGGCAGTCACATTACCAAGAGAAGAAGATATGTCACGTTGATTTAACATGGCTTAAACCCAGGGAATGTGGAGGCTATCTATTCCCCTCTGCGTAAGTGCTCGAGTGATGGAGCCATAGCCCGTATTATCGAAAGCACCCTCAACATCAAGAAAAGCTCCAAGCGCTATTTCTTTTGAACGAAAGGTTCTTTCGATCGTACCGACCAGATTATGCACCCTTCATATAGGCGAATTGGTGTTCATGAAGGGGGTGTGAAAGGCTGATTGATTGCCTAATGTGGTAATCAATTGTCCTGAGAAGGAAGGAGGTAAGACTTATGGGTCTGTAAGATTTGGCAAGTTCCATGGGTCTATTATCCTGCTTTGGGATAAAACCGACGGACACCTTCCTCCATGACCGAGGTATATAACTCAAGTTGAGACTGGCACTCATGAGAGGTAGTAAAGGTCGATCAAGACATCTAAGCAGTTCTGAAGCAGAGCCGGAAAGATGCCATCTCCCCCTGGGGAGTTAAATGGCTGAAATGACATGATCGCCCATTGAACTTTGACCTTGTCAAGAATGCTGCCAGATAGGCTGCAATTCCGTCTATTTATTATATCTTTGCCTATAATGGGAGAGTTCAACGATATTTGTTGAAGTATAGACCCAGGAAAATGTACTTGAAGCAGGTGTTTCCTGTCTACTATTGGTATAAATACCGTTCTCTCTCTTTAAGAGTCCGATGTCATTGTGCCTGTCCTTTGTGATTACCTTATGGAGACGGACTTCTTCCGGTAGCGTTTGCAAACCATCACAGTACCTTCTCCAGGATTCACGCTTGGACTGACGTATAAGCTTGTTATACTCGGTTAGGGATGACCTATATTCATCCCACCTACCGAATCTTTTCGCACGGTTGAAAAGTTTCCTAACCGTTCATCGCATGGCCTCTAACTTATCAGTCCACCATGGAACCTTCTGTTTCATGCGGACTGGAGTGCTATCATGCAGTGCTATCATGGTACGAGCTCAGTAAAATCTCGTTTAGCAGGTCCGCTGCCAGCTCCACCTCACAAGTTGAGCTAATGCTGCGCGGACTCCGCCAACTTTGATGCTACGAGCTCGTTGTACGATTGCCAGTTGTTTTCCTAGGAAGTGACCTAGAGAGGATAAGAAGCCCCCGGAATTTCAAAGCGAATATGTTGGTGGTCTGAGAGAGAAACTTCGTTTGAAACTCGCCAATTCCAAACGAAGTTCATAACCCCTCTACTAGTTAGGGTGAGATCTAGAACCTCTTGTCTAGCTGTTATAAATATAGGCTTGCAAATTCGAGCTGGGATCTCATTAAATAATTTAAGAGGTACTCACCTCTGTGGTTGGTGTCATTGCTGCCCTAGACGATATGATGTGCATTGGCATCACAGCTAACAATGATCTGCCTGTTGTGGGTGCGACAGTGCTCCACTAGCCGCTGCACCTCAAGTGGTGGGATGTTTTGTTCATCTCCTGGGAAGTAGGCTGAGGCCAGGACAATTTCCTGGGAACCTACTCCTGTGGAAATATCCACTCATACAGCTGTTAAGTCTCTGGAAATAAAGTTTGTTAGTGGAAAGGAATTAGAATTGCCGTACGGGGCAGTTCTGCAGAGTGGTCGTAGATCAACTTACCAGTTTTTCAGTCAAATTGATTTTTCTTATTATATGTCGTAAAATTTATATTAAGAGTTTGCTGTTTTATAATAACCAATGTTTTTAATTTTATTTTATTTCGTGAAATTATTTCTTAATTTATATCGTAAAATTTAAATTCAGAGCTTGTTGTTTTATAATTAGTAATGTTTTTAATTAAATCATCTCAAAGCTTTAAACAACTTAACTTTATGGGGGCAGGGAGAAGTTGGAGTCAAAGGAAAGGTGGAAGGAGGACGGGCAGGGGAAGAAGTGGTATGCGACGTGGTGGTAGGGGAAGAGGTGCTACGGAAAGGGGCATGGTGAAGGAGGAGCAGGGTTATGAGAGGTAGGCGATAGAGCAGCAACGCGCCGGGTTCCTTTTAAGATAGAGGGATGAAATGTTGTATACATGTTAATTTGATATAAGGGGTAGGAGAAAGGGGCATTGAGAAGAGGTGGTAAGATAAGCGGTGGTAGGGGCATGGGGGAAAGGGGAAGAGTGGCAAGGGAATTAGAATTGGAGGTAGGGGAAGGGTTATTAAAGGGGCGGGGGAGAGGGATAGGGGAATGGGTGTAGGATAAGAGATCATAGGAATGGAGTGGTAAAGGTAGGAGTGGCAGGGGGAATGGCAGCAACTCGCTGGGTACCATTTAAGATAGAGGGATGAAATGTTGTATACATGTTAATGGGATCGAAGCGGTAGGGAAAATGGGAGGTAAATTAAGGAAGGTTAGGGGAAGGGGAATGCGAATGGGGGAAGCGTAAGGGATGGTTGGAGAATGGGTGGAAGGGAAGGAGAATAGGGGTAGGAGAATAGGATGTTGAGTAAACGTGTAGGGGGAAGGAGTGGCAGGGAAAAGAAGAGACAAGGGGAAGGGCAGCTACGTGCCGGGTACCAGCTAGTCTATATATAGAAAAGTGAATCACCGTTCGTTGTCTCGCTGAAACTCAAAAACGGCTTGACCGATTTAAATATTTTTTTTGTTCGTTATAATTAGTAGGGGATGGGGTCGTTTGTAGAAATGGAAAGTTGTCTGGTGAAGACACAAAGGAAGCCTCGGATAAAATCCCCCAATGATGACGACCGCCGCAAACGATTTAAGGACCATGATTTACTGATATGCACCTGGAGTGTCCTGTCCCTCCCCAGGGCTGGTGCAGATATCCAGCTGGTTGATGACCTCGACACATTTCAGGGGCAGTGAAAGAGGGGCAGTGAAAATGGCCAGAGAAATAAGGGAAGGGGGAGGGGGTTGGTAGTTAAAGAGGGCAGGGGAAGTAGGGTAGGATAAGGCGAGATAGGGTAAGGGTTATTGGGAAGGATGGGTAGAGGTGGGTGAGGCAGGGGAAAGGGCAGCAACGCACAGGGTACCATTTAAGATAGAGAGATTAAATGTTGTATACATGTTACTGGGTTCGAAGAAGGCAGGGAAAATGGGAGGTAAAGTAAGGGTAGGTAGGGGAAGGGTGAGAGAAATCGGTGCAGGGTAAAGGGCGGTAAGCGAATGGGTGAAAGGGGGCACACCACATTCCACCACCGCAATCTAAGCAGTGAATGTGGTAGGGTGTATTTACTGAGCGATGATTTATTCGTGTGGCGTTATATCTCAGCTTTATGATGTAGGTTGTATGTAGAGGTGTTCGTATGTGTGGGCGTGTGTGTATGTGTGGGTGGGTTTCTGTGTAGGTGGGTTTCTGTGTGGTTAGTGAAATGGTTTATAAATGAATATCTATGTAACGAGTGCGGTTGTGAAAATGAAGTTTCTGTTTATGTAGGATTTGGGAATATCTGGATATGTTTACCAACTCTACATGGATCTACTCTTGAGTTTGCGTTGGGGATATTAGTACTAGATGCCAAACCTAAGACGAACACGATCGATTCTACACAGTGTACCCGGAGACAAAATAGGTAACAGAAGCCAATCCCGACTCAATAATCCGCGGTTATACACAGCTTACGCGTATTCTATATTGACAACAGATGCCAATCCTATCAAGCGGAACTCGTGATTATGTACGGATGACATGTAGTCTATATTGGCAATAGATGCCAATCCTGACAAGCGTCAGGAAAATAGTTTCAGGAATAGGACGTTTTCCCTTTGTAGACGTGACACCGATCATTTTTCCAGTGATATCTATCCTATTATGATTTCACAGACATCATCAGACATGTTTTATATGGAGGGGCGTGACACCGCTCAAATTTTTTAATTTGATTTATGATAATTTCCCGCTTATCATTCTGATGACGTCATACACACGTAAAGTCTTACCACCGTTCTAAAGTTCATTTAAGAAAATCTATATATAAAAATGGAAGTATGTATGTATATTCTCTATAGACTCCGAAACCGCTCAACCGATTTTGATCAAATTTTGTGGCAATATTCAAAATAGTCCCGTGGGTGGTCCTGTGATTCGTGGCGATTAGATAAAGATAATTTTTTTGTGGATTTTTTTAGATTTTCCTTCCATTTTTTTTTTTTTTTTCAATAAGAAGGAGCATGTTGAAGGTGGGGAAGGAGTGGCAGGGAAAAGGGAGTATAAGTCGCGGGGACCAGTTTTAAATAATTTTGTATTTCACTTAATCGATCGATTCTACAAAACTTTATATAGCGAATGGTCCTATGTTTTGATTAATTCTAAAGCATCGCAAAAATGGATTCGAAATTGCTAAGAAGGCATTTATAGACTTGGCATCGTTTTCATATGTTTCCGTTTGACCAGACATACCAAACTGTGTGCATATATATTAGTTTTTATACGATATATTGAACATGGGTCGGCGCTTGAAGTGTTACCAACTTCACACTGCTATAGCAAACGAATAGTTAATGACAGCGCGCTCTTGTTTTGTCAGCTGTCAGTCAGTTATGCTCTTTACAAGCCTACAGAAGCATATCGTTTTACGTCGCAGTTAAAAAAAGATCGAAATGGAATTCAAACGCAGCAGTATAATTGCTTTGTATTTGGCTGGAAAATCGCAATCAGCCATTCACAATAAGCTACGTTATTTACACGTTACAATGGCACTAGCAGCATTAAAAAGTGCCATGGAGGTGGACATCCAAAAACAGCAACATCGGCGGACATGATTAGAATGGTGAATTCCAGAATTCAAAGCAATCCACTACAAAGCGCAGTTCAATTGACGAAAAAACTCAATATCTCTGCTCGTACAGGGGGCACATATTAAAAAATTTACTAAGTTTGAAGCTCTACAAAAAACAAAAAGTGCAAGATTTAACTCCTGTACAAAAGGCAGTTCGCCTCCCAAGAGCAGAGGTGTTAAAACACTCGCAATTTAGTGGCGAACTTGATAATATGCCCTTTTCTGATGAAAAAATTATTTCGGGTCAGCAATATGTAAACATAAAACTCGTTAGTGTATGGGTAAAGTGAAAATCAAAAGACAATTTATACCAGCAATTTGCTCTACGAAATGAAGCACCTGTGTCAGGGATGGTTTGGGCCGCGGTAACTTCTACAGGACGCTCACCAATCGTTTTTATTGAACAGGGCGTAAAGGTAAATCAACAACTGGAAAAGATTTTAAACGGACATTTGTTACCTTGGGCACGTAAAAAATTCGGTAGAAACCATTGGATGTTTCAACAAGACTCGGCACCATTTTACAAGATAATGTTCCCAGCTTCATATCCACTATATTGCCCACACTTTAACTCAATGGATTCTACCATATGGTTTATTCTCGAGGCCAAAATATCAGCTAAACAAGAAAAAATGTTAGCTTCGATTGAACCAAAGTTCTAATACCATTCACACGAAATTTGAAATTATATTGTAAAACATAAACGACGGGTGGGTTTGTTTATGGGCTACTCCAAAGAGTGAGCGGTACCCATTAGCATATATGTGTGAATCTACCATCCATAATAAGCTACCATATATAATTTCAAGCTGATATTGACTTTAATAAAGATGTTTATCATACAAATCCATAAAAGTGAGCGGTAGGTTTGTATGAGGCTACCTCAAAAAAAGGGAGGGACGCGTATATTTGTGTATGGATATGAAGCGCTTGTCCATAAAACTCCAAAACATCGAATTTCAATCAAATATTTATTTATATAAAGATTCATAAAGGAACACAAAAGTGGGTCTATATGGGGCTACCCCAAAAAGTGGGCTGGCCACACCCGTTAATGTATATGTGCAGCGTCGGTCCATTAGAAGCTACCATATCTATTATACAGTTGACAGTGACTACAATAAAAAGTCGTTCATACAAAAAGTCAAAAGTGGGCGGAGGGTTTTTTTTCAAACTATATTAGACTGCAATAAAAATAAGCGTATGTGCCAATTTTCAACTGGATACCATAAAAATTGGCAACAGCATACAGACGGGTATAGCTAGATCGACTCGTCTCGTCGAGCTGATCAAGAATATATATACTTTATGGGGTCTACGATGCCTCCTTCAATGCGTTACAAAATTTTAGGTAAACTGATAATACCATTAAAAATATGAGAGGGTCAACTCCTTAAAGATTGCTCTTCGCCGAGAATGGGACTAAATACCATCGTACCACGTTCGAGCAGTGTGATAAGCCTTCCCGAATAGACTACAATAATGACATATTTTTCTTAAAATTTTAAATGTTTTTGCAATATAGTGAAGTTTAAAAAAAAAAAAAAAAATTGACAAAATTACACCATTTTTAATTAATAGCACTTCGAGTGCCGACCCCTATACATAGATGGGATAAGAGATGGGTTACTTGAATCCGTAATATAAAATACTTCTACGAAAAAAACGAAATTGTTCTATTTAGTCAAAATATTGTTATTTTTTTAATTCTATTTGGTTGCATTAAAGTAGGTAAATAATGAATAAAATAATACTTAAAAAAAACCACCCGATTTCTCTTAAGCACTCATTAATTAGAGTTTCCTCTTATTCTCAGTATTAAAATAAATATTTTACAAATATTCCGTTATGTCATTGTCAGAGTGCCGGCTCCTAATCCATAACCAACCCCTTTTGGTCCAAAATTTTTTGCGTAGCATGATGTACAGTAAATATCAGAGTCGGGGCCATCGTTCAAATTAGTAGAATCCAAATAGCGTCGGCAGTTAGAACAGTAAAAGCATAGTTTGTGCCAACTTGCTAGTTTGCTTTTCATTAGTTCAGCGGCGTATACGATGTAGCCGCATCGTGGACAACCTTCCAATGAACGCTGCCCAAAGAGAGGTTTTCCATCAAATCTGTAAGGAAATACACAAAACTTATTAACTTTTGGAAAGGATACAACAATATTTTAAATTCTTTTATCTTGAATATTTAAGTAAGAGGTGTGGTATTTCCATGTTAGAAGAAATGAAACGTCCTATGTGTGTGTGAAAGTATCACCTTAAACAAATATGACAATTTGTTAAATTCGGTTGAACCGAAGCAGTGATATTATTCCCACGAAGTTTCAAACCGTGTAGCAGCTATGAATGAAAAAAAAAAATATGTTTGTGGAACTTCAAAACCTAATATCTATATGCGAATCAGAGTGCCGGCTCCTAATCCACATCCAACCCCTTTTGGTCCAAAATTTTTTGCGTAGAATGATGTAGAGTAAATATCAGAGTCGGGGCCATCGTTCAAATTAGTAGAATCTAAATAGCGGCGGCAGTTAGACATATAAAACCTAATATCTATATGCGAATCATATGCCATTTCAAAGAAACAAGAAAAAACATTAACTTAAGTTGAACCTAAAAAATACGCAAATTTGCTTATTTTCTAAGAATTTTTCAATACAATCGGTGATTCTATGCACTTGGTCGATGGTTGAATTGTTCCGTCTGAATCCAAATAGATGCGATGGTAACAGGTTTTTTCTTTTATAAATACATGTATCTTGTTTGCCAGTATCTTTTCAAATACTTTTTAGAGAAGTGGAAAAAGAGAAATGGGCTGATATGACCTAATGAGATTCGTATTTTTCCAGGTTTTATAATCATTTTAACTTCCGATATTTTCCACGAGATCGGTACATATTGTAGATGTGATGAAGCATTTATAATTTCTTTTATTTTTTTATGGATTTTATGGAAACTTGTTGCAATACCTCAGCTGTGATCATATCAAATGCCCCCAGTCTTTTTTAGTTTTAGGTTATTGTGTAAAATAGACCATATCTCGATTTCTGTTGTGGAGTTGTATTTGCCTTATCGAAGTTATCAAGGGAATCCTCGTCATCAGCAATTTTAAAATCTTCTGCTAGGTATACCGAGAATGAACTAGCTTTTTCACAGCTGCTTCTCACCCATTGTGTACATTACTTACTTACTTAGGTGGCTCTACAACCGTCTATCGGTCAAGGCCGCACGTAGGAAAGCGCACCATTCGGTGTAGTTTAGTGCGCGCCGGCGCCAGTCGCTGGCAATCCGGAGCTTCTTCAGGTCATCATACACCTGATCTTGCCATCTTAAGCTCGGACGTCCTCTCTGACGCTGTCCACCAATCAAATTCAGGTTTCCGTCGTAAACCTTTAGTGCTGGAGGTGACCAGCCCAGTGCAGCCGCTGGAAGTTAATGCGCTGGACTATGTCAACCTCATCATACAGCTCATACAGCTCATACAGCTCATGGTTCATACGGGTCCTTAACTCGACGCCAACCCTAAGGGGACCAAAAATCCTACGAAGAATCTTCCTCTCGAACACTCCATACAGCAGGACCGGGATTATCAGTGTCTTATAGATTTTTATCTTCGTAGTTCGAAAGAGGACTCCACTTCTAATTTGCTTGCTGAGCCCAAAGTAGCAGCATTTAGCAAGCGTGATTCTTCGTCTGATCTCTCGGCTAACGTTTTTGTCGGTGCTAATTTGTGTTCCCAGATATACGAAATTTTCTACAACATTGAAGTTGAAATTCTTCATACTCACAGACCGTCGACGACGCGCTGATGGTCTTTCAATTCTGACGACACTTTGGGTGTGTGAAAGCGTCATCATGCAAAGCCGAACGATCTTTGCTGGGATACCAAGTTCAGATAGGGCGTTGAAGAACTTCGTTCTTAAGGAGACTTATTCCCCGGTAGTTCGCGCAGTCTGCGAGGTCTTTTTTCTTGAAGATGGGAAAAAGAACACATTTTGCATTAGAGTCGGTGCATACGCCTTACCAACTCTTCGCCACCGGGTCTTGAATAACTCAGCTGGCAACTCATCTGCTGCTTTGTTATTCTTCAGCTTTTTAATTACTGAGTCGACCTCGTTATAATCCGGTAGCTCTCCAAGAGAGCCATAATCAATTGGTGGTTCTATCTACGCTTCTCTATTGATTAGAGAAGTGACTTCTCCATAGTCTCAGTGATTCCTGTGCATCTGTAACCAGACCTACATTATTTTCCTTACAGAAAGAAACTCCGGACTTGAAACCTTCGGTCAGACGCTTGACCTTTTGATAAAACTTTCGAAATTCATTTCTTTGACATAACACCTCAACATCCTCAAGCTCACGCCTTTCTTTTTCCTTTTTTTCGTCTGAAAAGGCGTTTCTCTTCTCTCCGTTTCTCACAATATCGCTCTCTAATAGCTCGCGTTGCTCCCGACTGCAGAGTTCGTTTGTAAGCGGCGTCTTTCTCTGCAGTAGCTTGGCGACACTCCACGTCATACCAAGAGTTCATCACAGGTCTGGCCAATGACCTCCTTGGCTGCCGTATTCATGGAGTGGGCTCCACTGCTCACCTATACCTTCAGAAGCCGGAGAGGACTCCCGGAACAGTTGGGAGAATCTGGCTGAAAAGGCTTCGGTCTGTTCTGATTGCAGCTTACTGACGTCTAGCTTTCGTTGAATTTTATTTTACTCACTTGGCCAATATATCTGTTTGCCTGATGATATAGGTATAGTCACAACCCGTTTCTTGGATAGCTTTAAGCAGTTCTCGCCCCTTTGTGGTAGTAAGATAAGAACCCCAATTCATGTGCTTTGCGTTGAAGTCACCTCTCATTATCTTTTTTTTTTTATTATTATTCTCTTGTTTATTACATCTGTCATTTAGTCATTGAGTAAATATTATAACAAAAAATTGGAATTTAATTGTATATGATGACCAGCGACATCAAGTACATTCTAGTACCATGAGCAATGGCAACGCCTTTTAGTCTTCTAGTTTGTTGTCCTTCATCTAGCGAAATAATTCTTAGTTCATAGCTTTCGTGATTTTGGCTGCATTTACGAATCGTCTCTGCTACGGTGTCTATACTGAGATCTCGGTGAATAATTTCGTTACGAATGTACCATGGTGCATTTTTAATTGTTCTTAAAATTGTATTTTGCATCCTTTGTATGGTTTATATTTGTTTTGCTGGCTGTGCCCCAAATTTCTGCACTGTACTTGTATATTGCAATGAGCATAGCTCTATATATTAAGATTTTATTATAAAGTGATAAGTTCGATTGTCTACCCAGGAGCCAGTAGAGTTATGCGAATTAAAATTTGTTTTTTTGATAATGTGGTCTTTACAGAATAATTTCACGTCTATATTAAATCCCAAGAACTTTGCGTAGTTCGAAGGGCGGATTTGTGTACCATCAATTGTCAGTGTATAATTAACTTGTCGTTTACTGGAGTAGATAACCAAAATTGTCTTTTCATTATTTACTTGTATGCCCCATTTAATAAACCATATTAGAGTTTTGTCAAGATTCTTTTGGAGATCAATTGTAGCGGATTTAGCATCTTTATTTGATGCTAAGATAACTGTGTCATCTGCAAAGGTCCGCATCATGCTCTTGTTTAGTGATGGGATTGGAATATCAGCCGTAAAAAGTAGATAACAAAGGACTTAGGACGCTACCTTGTGGAGCCCCAGCATTCATTGGCATTATGTCCGAACGTTGATCTTTACAATTAATAAAAAACTCTCGGTCTTTTAAGTAGCTCTAAGTGAGACTATAGCAATAGCAATTTAAAGCCAATATTTGTTTATGCTTGTGCAGTAGTCCTGTATGCTATACTCCGTCAAAAGCTTTTGGAATATCAAGAAAAGCGGCCATACACACATTTTATTGTCGATGTCACTGGTCATTTTGTTAATAATTCTATGCACCAGTAGAACTGTAGAATATTTTTTTCTAAACCTGAATTGGTGTCTCGGTATTGCTCCTTCTCGACTAATAATTTTAATAAGTCGATCTGCTATCAGTCTGTCGTATATTTTAGAAAGATGAGAAAATAAACTTATCGGTCGGTAAGAAGTTGACAGTGTGGTATCCTTATTGAGTTTTGGATTAGCAATAATTTGAGATACTTTCCATACTAGAGGAAAGTATTTAATTTGATTGCAAGTATTCATTACATTCCTTAGGTATATTAGACATTTGACTGGCAATTCTTTCATAATATTACCAGAAATTTGATCGTAGCCCGGTGTCTTCCTATTTTATTCTGCAGCTCAATAATTGTGATATTTTTAATTACCCCGTTAATAATGTGTGGAACATCTGGCAGAGTGAAATTCTGTTGGTCCATTGGATTTGTGAAAGTATATTTAAAATGATTTGCCAATGTTGTCGCCTTGTCAGTATTATTTCTAGCCCATTTACCATCTGGAGTTCTGATAGGTGCCTGGTGAACTTATGCTTGATTTATCTTTTTTGTCGCTTTCCATAGAGAATAGTTGACTCTGTGGGGTCTAGTCGGCGTAGATAAATTATTAGTTTGTTCCAGTTTTAGCATATTTTTTTGTTCCTTAAGAGCTCCGTTGAATTGTCTGCTGGACGTTTAGTTGCTTGCCATCTCTTACGTGGTTTTCTTTCTTGCTTTATTTTATTGTATTTTATTTTTTATTTAAGCGTTGATCTGTTGGGTGCTTGGCTTATAGCTAAGCGTTGAAATCAATTTTACCACTCGGCCAATAAGATGGTTCTCCAGTGGATAAGCACTTTGCTTTGCTTTCTCTGATGGCGTCTAGTAAATTTCTGCCTTTCTTATTTGTGAGTCCTGATCCCCATATAGCGTTTTTGGCATTAAAGTCGCCACCGATAATGTATCTACTACTTAGCTTTTGAAGAAGGTCCAAATATTCTTGTCTAGAATTATTGTATCTCAGGGCGCAGTAGATTGAAGATATCAACAAAGGACCGTGGTTGTATTCTACTTAAATTGTGTGGCTTGGATATTATTTTGTTGAAATTTTTCCATTTCTATGCATTTTATATTCTGCTTGACTAGAACAGTTCCACCCTGTGCCTTATTGTCAGGATGGTTTGTGCCATAAAAATTGTAGTTGGAAATTTTTATGAAACTTTTTGAGGTAAAATGAGTCTCAGCTATAAGAACTACGTTAATAGACTTGACCTTTAAGAAGGCTTTGAGCTCTAGGTCATGGCGGGTTAGGCCGTTTTTTTCCAGGATGCTATCTTAAGTCACAAAAAGCAGGGCATTAGGTAAAACACTACCATACGCGAAGTCGTGGAAATCTCTAATATTTATGACTATTAAATTAATTGTTTGTGATTTGATGACGTGGGGAACTATATACTGCAGTGGGACAGAGCTTTGTATTATGTTCTATGGTTATGGTTGTTGACTAAATTTCATTTGCATATTCTAAAGTCTTCATAGTGGACGAGTGAGTCTTTTATAATTATAGCACCATGAGCACAATTGCTTCGATGTACAGTGTGATATACTTTATAATGTATTAGTCGTAGGTAGGTCTGATTGGTGAAGTGCGTTTCGGATATCAAACACACGTCTACATTTTTTATAGCTAAAATTATTTCGAGCTCGTTTCTGTTTGCCATGAGCCCGTTTGCGTTCCAAAGCATAATATTGAGATGTTTACTCATATTTGTGTTTTAAAAACTTCTTTTTCTGTCTTTCCTAATCTCTTATCGAGTGCTGCATATAATCTTTCATGGTTTCAAAGTTTCGTTAGAATCTTCATCCATATATCATGGTCTGAACTTTGATTTTTCTGTGCAGAATTACTAACTACCTGGGCCTTCCTTTTAGGCAATTTTTTGAGCTCTAATTTTTTGAAGCTGTTTTGCAACTATACACCCTCGGTAGTTTGACGGATCCTACTAATATTATAAACGCGAAAGTTTGTATGGATGTGTGGATGTGTGTTTGTTACTCCATCATGCAAAAACTACTGAATGGAACTTTTCAATAATATGGTTCATATATCAGAATAACACATAGGCTATAATTTATGAAGATTAAATTAATGCATTTATTTAATTAATTTTAAACAAACTCAGCGCAAACATTCAGAACACCCGTTCTGATCATTGTCGATCGGTTACCATCTTTACCCGTTGTGATCATTCTCGATCGGTTACCATCTTATCTGTTTTATTAACCCTAATCCAATATTCATGTTTAACCCTAATACAATATATGACCCGACATACTAACATTTATGTTTACAATATATACATATGAGAATAGGTCGTTAATTATTTTTCACACTAATACCCCATTCCCTATTTTTTAATCGCGACTTTATCATATTTGTATGAACATTTTTATTACCCGAATTGTCATGAAGAAGGGTGACGTGGAGAGGTGGGGCAGGGAGAAGGGGTGGTAATAACTAGTGTTCGGAATGCTCGATCGTTAGCAGAAACACATTGAGTGGTTTTTTGTACCCAGACACCCCAGACACCATTGTTTAAAAGTTTCAAGATAACAATTTATAAGAACTTTTTGGGCTTTACTTTTAGGCTACTCATTAATAGCAGGTTTTAATCTAGGATTAATACTAAATCTAACGATGTGCAAATGGTTCACCTCTTTCGTTTTTTTTTTTTTGCTTTTTTTACTGTTGTGAAATAGTTTTTATGAATTTTTGCTTATTTGAGTTAGCGATGGTACGATAAGCTCATATATTAATGAAAATAATAATTTTTTTTTTCAAGTGAGTGTATTAACTTTATATTTTACTTATTTATAAATAAAAAACAAATATATTTTATATAAAGAAAAAGAGGAAAAAAAACAAAATCATAAAAAATAAGGATATATTATGTATTGTGGGTGTAGCCTCCAAACAGTTTTA
>JAWNNQ010001542.1:0-70405 GCA_035044765.1 Leucophenga montana
ATTTTGGCATAAATTCGAAAAATGGTGCCAGATACTTCAATTTTGGTGTAGTTGATTGTTATAACAATTATAAGAGCTGATATAAGTTTTAAGCTGATCTGACCGCGCCCACTCCTGCCGCCCACATAAAAAAAGTTTAGTATCATTTTTATAGCATTATTAATGTAAATCTAAGTTTACTATTATTATTATTATACAAAAAAATTAAACAAATTTTATTCAATCGCGTTCCAACTTTCTTTTCAATCTACGATCAGTGTCGCTGTGAATATTTGAGCCGTCGATAATCTTCGGCTCTTCTAGTTGGTAGGATCTTCACTTTATTAAACCGCTTTCGTTCAGTAATGCAAGCTAGACAACAAAAGATCCGATGAGTCCAAAGCTCTGTGAAACACATCCGTTATATTGTTAATTGAGTGAGATAGGCGATCTTTCTTATAAAATTTATTCCTCGCTTCTGACGCATTTTCACCCAAAGAACACAAATGAAACAATTTATATCTTCATGAAAAGTTGCCAAAAAGTTCCCGTAAATTTGCACGTGCCAGGGCTGGTATAGATCAGCTGATTAACTGAGCACGCCAAATTAACAGGGTTGCAATAAAGCTAAAAAAAAATATTGTAATCGCAGTGTCTATTTATCAACATTTTGCTTATATGCCAAAAATATTAACATAAATTTTTGAATTTATGCCGATCTGGGACCGCTGCGCGCACAGTGAAACAGCGACTTCCGCAATCAGATGCGATCGAACGAGAAATGAATGTTTGAATTTCAATACAGACTAATCTGCCTGTATTCGATTCTAGCTAAAATTTTAACTGTTATTTTAATAGGAGCGTTTTGAACGTTTCTCTTGACTCCAGCATCACCTCATATTGCAATTATATTTATAATGGGTGACACAAATGAACAAAATTGCATTATAATTTGTAGAATATTGCTGCGGCTGTATTTAAGTTAAATAAAATCAAAAATTTATCATTTAACTATAATTCGACATCCACCATATTACTTTTAGTATTAAATACTTTTTAACACCGAATGGCGCGGGTTTCTACGTGCGGCCTTTACCGATCGACGGTTAGAGAGCCCCCTAAGTAAGTAAGATTCTATTAAAAGCTTTTATACAATATGAGTTACAACGTGACTTAGATTGCTTTGTTCATTTTATGACATCCATGTATGAACCCAATGACAATGAAAAAAGAAGTAAATAGTGCGTCGGAAACGCTTGACTTTTTTTTTGTCGCTGGAAAGATTGTGAAGAGGAGCACGGACGAATGTAATTTTTTTCTAAAGCATTGCTTCTAATGAAGGTAAGAACCAGGTACGTCCTTGGCCAAAAACTCTCACAAAGCTCTCTCAGCTCTATCAATTTGCTATAGCTACTACCTTTTTTATTTCTCTCGGTTCCTTTAGTTTCAGTTGGAAGAATAGAAAAAACTATATTGTCCTTCTATATCTAAAGCGCGATTCACTTGTAGTGCATGTCGATCGAGCAGCTCGAAGTTATGCTCGAAACTGTTGTAGCGAACACTTGCAAACATGCTGGCGAGCATCATTTGAGTGTGTTTTTGATAGTGTTTTAGTTGTCAAATAAATATTTAAAACAAAAAGCAGATAAAATTGATATACCAACAAAAAGTCTCTTATAAATGTGCATTAATTAATTGTATAACTGCGCATTACTTACTAAAATAAATTGGTCTCTTTCTGGGCAGCCCTTAAAGCAGGTCTGTCCAAAAGGAGAGCGCCCAAAGTGCGAATCATTGTCATAATTTGTACAGTGGGCCAAAATACAACAACAATGCAACGGAACTAATTAATATTTTTGTTTCTCTTTAGCATCATGCAGCAGAGTTTGGCGTGCGTTCGTTCGTATGTGTATCAAAACACATGTTTATCTCCATTGGGTTGCGGCTGGACAGCGTTGATTTACAGACGAAAGCATTTTCTGGACAACCCTGTATTATGGATATTTTTATAATTAGGTACTTTAAACCCATAAGATCGAGTTTCGACAACTGGGAGATCTTTTGGAATTTTGGAATTTTTCATGAAAAGCATTATTATTTCAGGAAAATATACTTAAAATTTAACATAATGGCTTCATAAGGACGTACGCTTCGCATAATTACACACTGTGACAAAAAAAAAAAAATCAAAACAAAACTTCTGGGATGGGACATAGCGTAGGTTGTAGGTATAGTTAAATAGATTTTTGTGGCATACTCAAATTTTTTCGTGCACATCGAAATTATTAAATAACGGTAAAAACCCGTTTTTTATCACATGCACTCACTTATACGCCCATAGCTTCGTCAAATATCCACTGACTTTAATTTTCTTACCGGTTTTGGAAAGAAGAAACTTAGCTTTTTAAACGTGGAGTATTTTTTTCAATATCCTGAACACCATGCCGTCTCGTAATAAATACTACTCCATACAAATACCATTAAAGAATGTAATAATCACTTTACAAAAATTTACTTTTTTCTAGTTTTCTATTCGAAAAATAACTTTAAACAATGTGCTGTATGTTAGATAAATTGTGGACTTTGAATTTATATTCTGAATCCATATTCATTGCTACTGGCCACGTGGTGGATTTCATTTGTTGTGTACACCCTCCCCAACTCATTACGAACATTCTACACAGTGGTAGATTCTCCAACCCATTGCCAAGCTTTCCCACCAATGGGTGCACAGCAAACTTGTGTCCTTCGGTAGCGACGTGTACAGGAAGTACCGAAGCGCTTCGTTTACGCAAACGACAATAAACGACGCCAATTCGTCCATGAAGCTCTGCTTCGTCGGATGCTTATCACTGCCTTAGCTGCACAACTGGGCTTTAGTTACAAATTGATTCTGCAGCGCGACGGTCGCACGGACAAACCGAATAGAATCAAATCGAATTTAAGTTCTGTCGCGATGCAATTTAGCAAGTATTTTTTACAATAAATTAGCTTAAATCGAATAGAATAAATCTGAAACGGCAACAATAATTTTCACAACGAAATTTTTTAAAAATATACACAAAAAAAAAAGAATATAAAATAAATAAAATTAACAAAAAAAAAAAAAAGATATCACATGAAAATCGGTTTGATGCAAGCGTTACTAAGGATATAACTCTGTCCTTGTCAGCATTTTGCCGCTTTTGCTTTAGCGGAGCGGTGCCGTGCCATGCGGTGACTTTGTGGCGTTGCATCCGGAACGCGTTGTAAATGTGCGTTAAACCATTTGAAAAATGACCGTTCGCTTAAGTAATGAAAAGTAACGTAATTAATTTTGGTGAATGTGTGGATGTCTGCGCTTCATAGAGAGTGGTAATGCAATGAAGGACACAGTGAGGTGGCCGGCCGTGAGTGACTGTGTTTGTTTTTTCAAATATCCTTAAACTGGAATGACCGATTCATACGCGCCGGTTTCAAGCTATCAAGAAACGCTAAACGGATGCTCCTGCCGTTGCTGAAGCTGTTGCCGAAGTGCGCTTAGTTGCAGAATTTTCCAATTTAGCCGTCGTCAATTTTTCTTGCCACATCGCCGACGCTTGCAACGCTTGCAAATGAAGTAAACCCGAATCCAAATGGGGCAAAATAGCATATAGAGAAACCGACAATAACTAAGAGTATGATGATAGTGCGTACGCTGGACAGAAGCCACAATGCCACATCGCCAGTACACCCGCCTTGAGAATCCGAACTGAGTTTTTGTTCAGTCTGACACTAGCAGCGGGTTTTTGTGGCGTGCATTTTAACTCCGGTTTTTCATTTTCCGATGCGCTGCAAGTGGTGTGAATTTCTCACAAAAGCAATTATTTGACTATTTGTACTCGTTCTCTCTTTCTCTTGAAAAACTATAACGTATCTTAACCGAATATGAGTATATCTATATACATAAATTGAAACCGGAAAAAAAAAGAAATAAAAAATTCCACAACAGTCACTATTTCTAACTCCATTGAATTTTTTTAGTTGTTTTTTGCTATTTGCTAGAAGTAAAGTGATTGTAAGTGAGTATGGCAGCAGTGCGCGAGTTAGCAGATGAGTGAGCGACAACATTGTGCAAACTTAGTTCAAAGTTCAAATTAATGAAACGTATCCTGTCGTCGTCGCAACAGCATCGCAACTTCGAAATACACTTAAAGGTAATTAAGTTTTAACATCTTAAGTCTCCGGGCGTCCCAAGCAATAACCATGGACTGCACTGTGAACTGCTCTTAGTCTTTTATGTGTTTTATGCACTTTTTGTTACTTAGACTCATTTGAACTTCTAGAAGCATTTTTGAGAAGTTTGATGTATTTATTATATTGTACAATACTTATGAGTTTTGTCAGAACTTAGATTAATAAAAAAAAAGAACGTTGACTTCCGTTGAACCGAGGCTCTGATACCATTGACACAAAATTTCATTGTAAAACATAAACGTGCGTGGTGGGTTTGTATTAGGGCTACACCAAAATGTGGACTGGACACGCCCATTAGTATATATATGTGAGCAAACAGTATCCTCATCAAATTTGAAGTTGTTTTTTCTTAAATAAAGAAGTTATTCATCCAAAAACACAATTGGGTTTGTGAGCGTGTCATATCAATATGGATACTCCATAAACTTGGAACCAAAACATGCTTAAATACTGGTATTCAACCAAATATATGAAAAAAAAAATAGTCCAGCAACTATCGGACTGACCTGGTTAGATCGACTCGTCTGGATGATCTGATCGAGAATATATATATATATATATAGGGTCTACTATGCCTCCTTTATTGCGTTACAAACTTTCTAACTTATATTAAAGCTTTGGTTCCACCGTTAAATATCGTATGCGGCTCAAAGATTATTGCTAACTTCTGATTTAATATTTGTTTGGTTAAGACACAAACTATACTATTGACAAAATCTCACCATATGTAAGTTTTCGATCACACTATGTGTGAATGGTATAAATATCCATGAAAAAAGAATGATTCAAACATATGTCTTTCTGTCTTAACTGTCTGCCAGTGTGTAAGGTTATTCGATACAAATTGTATATACTTACCATCCAAAAAGTTTACAGTTTTGTAAATAATTGTCCTTCTGACATGTTGTTTGCGATAGATGAGAAATTTATTTTGGATCGAAACAAAATAAACTTCTAAGTGCAATGGTTTACTAAGACTATTGGTGGGAATAATTTTAACTACGGCTCATTTATTAATTCACTTCGACTTTTGGAAATAAAGCACCATATAAAACACTAAAAATCATTAGTTAGTGAACTCAAGCGTGAGCGCATTTCGATCCAATTTAAAGAAGACTATAATGTCGGAAAATATCAACGCCGTTCAACAACTAGTAACACAAGATCGAAAACTTACATATGGTGAGATTTTGTCAATAGTATAGTTTGTGTCTTAACCAAACAAATATTAAATCAGAAGTTAGCAATAATCTTTGAGCCGCATACGATATTTAACGGTGGAACCAAAGCTTTAATTCTCTTCACACTTTCACTTTTTGCTCGACAATGCTGGATTTTTATTTTTAATATAATACAATTTATTCATGTATGTATTTGGCATGGATTTTGCCTTTTTGGCGGTTGTGGATAATAATTAGAAAGAATCATATCAAAACTCGTAACTGCCTCGAAAACCATTGAAAATCGCGTACAGGCTTCTGGACTATTTCACTGTTGTAAAAAATAAAATGCTTTTTTTTTAATATTTTTATGCGTTTATTTATTTCCAATCCCCTCTTTAAAATGACATCACAACAGAACTCTTCCCTCAACCCATTGTAGTTTTCTGTACTATTGCCTGAGCCAAATAAGTTTTCGGAATCGGCGTTCATGTAAACTGACTTAAAAAATTTCGATGTTTATAAGGTACTCTAGTTTCTGAGTTTAAGGAATGAAACAAAGTTTGGATCGAGCGGAGTCTTCTGGAATGTTATTCTGCACGATAGACAGTTGGTATATCGATGTCTCATATTTGTTTGCTGATATAAGTATATAGTTTATAAAGTTTATGGAGTCACCCTTTGTATGTATTTGACCAATTTCAAGGCAATTATGCAAAATATTTGCTTTAATTCAAACATTGAACAAAATAAACACAAAGTGTTCTTGTATGGGAGTTATACCTTAAGGTACATAAATAGCAGTTATTTATACGTGTGTTGTGTACGGTTATAAAAAGTCTCCATACCAACTTTTAAACGAATATTTCAAAGATTGACGAAAAAAGCTTTCACAAACGCACAAATAGACAGACCTATGGACATGGCTAGATCGACTCGTCTTGTCGTGCTGAGCACGAGTATACTTTATGGGGTATCCAATGCTTACTTTAAGACGTTGCAAAAATTGTGACCAAATTATTCACTCTGTGTGAATAGTATAAAAAAACTTTTCGAAAAGGAAACATTTATTTATCTTGCTACGATTCCTTGTTTAGTGCAAAAGCTGAGTTTTATTTTTGATTTTTAAAACATGAGAGCTTGACTCTAAATAAGTTATATGGTGTACCTCATAAACTTCAAAAATGTTTCCTTCATAATGGTCTTTTCCATTTAATTTTTCACATATATCCAATAAGAAATGGAGTAAGTAAACCATTGCTCAACCTTTTTTAAAGTAAATATGGAATAAATTTCTATTACATAATCTAAACAAGGATCTGCACTAGACATAGCTTTTGCCAAATAAATATTAGAATTTTCGGTAATCTTTTCACATAAGAAACATAAAAAATTTCACGGTGAAATTCCAATAATCAGCCGAAAATTTGTGTGAAGGTATCTGTCACAGTCCGTACTAAAACGATTTCTATTTTATAGCCGAATTCAACACCCAAATTCAGAACCCAAAGTAAATATTTAATTTGACAGCTACCAAAAAAGATTTACCTACAAAAATCTAAAAAAATCAAATTGGTTTGTATACGAGCTACCCTTTGTAGTGGGAGATATATACATATATTAAAATATATTAAAATATTTCTAAATGGAGCATTTGTCAGTCCTAGAGAATTTTCGGTCCATCTATAGTAGACAGTTTAACTAATAGTTGCATCATATATTATATATTTCATTCGAACAAGTTTTATTGGAACACTCATGTTCTTACGACTACGATGTTAGTAATGTAGACCTATGCAGACTTTTAAATTTTAAGTCCCAAAAAAAAAAAAGATAATAATAATAATAATAGATTATAAAGAAAAACCAAAAATTAAAACAATTTTTTTCCGGATAGGAGAGTGCGGACAGACGGATATGGTTAGATTGATTCAGTTTCCGATACTGATCAAGAATATATATACTTTATGAAGTATACCATGCATCCTTCTGTCTGCTACATACAGTCACACAAATTTATTATATCCGTTAGTACCCTAACGGATATAATATAGTATAGAAATAAACGTATAGCTTACATTACTGGGCACATTAAAAGACACTTAATTTAAATTAAATAAATCGTCCTTATTGAAAACCCAATCTATGCGGCTCGGTCACATTATTCTAATTATTATTATTTAGAAATATAGAATAACAGAAAAGATATGTATACAAACTTAACAGTTTTACTTTTGACACTTTCTTTTGGTTCATCGTATTTTGACATTTATACATAATATCAGAAAATCGTTTAGTTGTTTTAGTTTTGTACAAGCTATTGAAACTCTATTGAGAGATTCCTCGGAGACTTAAAATTTCGCTATCGCAGGTTTCCGTCGATTTGAGAAACTTGTCCTTGGAGCACACGACAAAATGCTCTGTTATCATTTCTTGGGTCCGCAATATTATAAAAAACAATGCGAATGAAATCATAAGACTTCCAGTGAAAAAAATAATTGATTTGTATGTCAGTATGAATCAAAATCTATCAAAAAGTATATCGTCGACACATTTTGGATGTTGTAGTCTTTCCATAGATTCAACAGCACTATGGCGTAAAAGGATGCATCCAGCAAGATTAAAATACAGGATAAAATGTTATTGTAAATATATACTTGAAATTCATGTTTTTGCGGAAAGTTCAATTTCATTACTTTAACATGAAGAAATGTGATACCTAATGCCATCAAATGTTAGTGAAAGTTTATGGAGAGCATGATCTAGCTTAGCAAACGTGTCGAGAGTGGTTTGCTCAGTTTAAAGTGGTGATTTTGAGCTGGAAGACAAGGAATGATCTGGGCAGTCGAGTTCGAAAATGAAGCACTGAAGTTTTTGATGGATAAAGATCAATGTTAAACGCTTCATGAATCATTGGAAGTTGTCTTGTAAACAGTCAGCAAACGTTTCAAAGCCATGGGAGTGATCCAAAAGTATGCGTTTGGGATTTGGGATTGGGATTGTCCTATCGGCTCCACTCCATCGCCAGTTAAAATTCGATGCAAACAAAACTATATATATATATATATATATATATATATATATATATATATATATATATATATATATATATATATATATATATATATATATATATATATATATATATATATATATATATATATATATATATATATATATATATATATATATATATATATCTCTCTCTCTCTCTCTCTATATATATATATATATATATATATATATATATATATATATATATATATATATATATATATATATATATATATATATATATATATATATATATATATATATATATATATATATATATATATATATATCTATATATATATATATGCTAATGGATGTGAAACCCCACTTTATGATACAGCCCCAACACAAATAATCCGCCTAGTTTTGACTTTTTGTACGAAAAACTTAATTTTGCAGTCAATATCAACTTGAAAAGTTATATGGTTTCTCTTTATGGACAGATGCTTCACATATATCAATAGGTGGCATCCCCTCACTTTTTAGTGGTAGCACCCATACAAATACCCCGCCGTCTTTTGTGCTTTTTCATATGTATGTTTTTTGTATGATGAACTTCTTTATTTAAGTGAATATTATCTTGATATGCCATTTTAATTACAACATGTATTTTAGAGGCGCATTCAGTCAAATCGCTAGCTCAATTACTGGCGATTTGCAAATCGCTAGAAAATGCGGTATGTGTCATTCTGAATTGAAATTGGTGAACTACAAAAAACAATAATCATATAAACGCAATAATTTATGAAATTATTATTATTATTACATTGCGGCCAATTGAGTCGACCGCTGACTATACATACTACGAGCAATATATCTGAAATGGTTTGTTCCGCAAACCTTGATATCAAATAAATGCACCACCGTTTTTTAAGTTTCTAGGTTTTACGGAGAATACAATCTATAAATACCTACTCTCCGATGTAAAATTTTGTGTGAAGATTATTAAACGAACAGGTAACCGAAGTTAACGATTTTTTTTTTTTTAAATTAGTTTTTAAATATTCAGTCGAAACTCGCCACATAGACTTTTTGCGGTCAAATAGAATATCCATATTGATATGCATTGCATGTTGCAATTTGTCCATTTTTTTGTTTTTGTATGAAAAATATATTTATTACAAAAAAAAAAAAAAAAAAAACGGGAATTGGTCAATAAAAGACAAAATGATTATCATTGATTAAAATTTATTAAAAATCGCCATCAAAGTAGGCCCCTTCCGAAATCATACACTTATGCCAACGATTAATCCAATCAAAAAATCGTGTCATGCGAATTATCTTTTGTCTTGTATCGACTGAAAACGTGTGCCTCGAAGTGGTATTTTCAGTTTTGGTAGGAGGAAAAAGTCAGCCGGAGCCTTATCAGGTAAATACGGTGGCTGTTCGACGGAATTTGTTGTACTTTTTCGTTAACATTGAGATGGGTTGTCGTGGGGCAAAACGTAAAACATACCGCAACGTAAAACAATATTTAATTGAAAAAGAAGATAACGGGCAACACCTAATCTTCAGATACGATAATTAGATAAAACTTTATTTCGGACGTCTAATAAATTTGTATTCCAAACATACGAAGCTAATGATACTGAATACTGGAGTCGGCTTCAAAAGAAAAGCTTTGGACATCTGCGATGAGAGATTTACCCAAAAAATAATCAAATTAATTAAACAGACAAACTTAAGTATACTAATTTTTTTTGTTAGATGTAATGTATGTATCATTAAGTAACTAATAAAGGTGTATTTAAAAACCAAGAACATAGATATTCCCATCTGTGATAAATCTCAAAAAAAAAAAATAAATAAATAAATAAAAAAATGGGATACACCCAACTAAATATATCTGAGATACATCGTACGTACCTGACCTAACGAAGCGTTCTTTCAAGATTAACTTTAACGACAAAAAAACATTTTAAAATTGCACATAAACCATCGTTTTCTACCTGTTGGACAACTTTATAGCAATAAAAACACCTCACTACGGAATTAGAAAAAGTAGCGAAAAAAACTGATATATTTAAGATTTGCTGGCGACGTACAGTGGTCAAAATTCCAAAAAATTATACCCTGTATGCAAAGGGACAGCGGATTGTCCGTGTGTATATATGTAAAAATTCTCAGGAACTTTATATAAAAATAGAGACATCAAACTTGGACATTTAGATTATTTCTTTAATCTTGTGGAAGTCCACGTCCACAATACAGCCATTTGACTCATATATGCACTATTTCAAAGTCGCATAGCCGGAAAAAAGTTTTTGTTTTTTATTAGTTTTTATCTTTAATTAATTAATTTATTTTTAATTAAAAAATAAGAAAATTTTTTTATTTCAAAATAATTTTTTTTTTTTATTATAAAAACTTGTTTGGTGAATTAAAATTTCAAAGTCTATATAGATATATTGAATCGAAACGAAATGTACGAGAGATTTTGAGCTCGCAGATTACGAATCTGATGACAAATTTTCCGGACAAAAAATTTTGGACAGTTAGTCAATCTCTTTCTGATTACGATATTGAATTCAGTTATATATATTATTAATCAGCATCCAGAATGCTTTATTTAAGGGGGGGGGAGTGTGATTGCTAATTTCTTTTTGCCATTTATTTTATAAAAATTAAGAAAGAAAATATGCTGTTAAGAGGGAGTGGTCCCATTCTCCAGTTACCTCCCCGTCCGTTCTTCGTATAATTGAACAACGAGATCTCGGAGACTATAAAATATACAACCTCCACACCTCCTGAACTTTTAAAATCTTCTGATTCCATTCCAAGCCCACAATACGGCTATTTATTAAAGCGTTGCAAAAAACAAAGGCATTTGTAAACTTTCATGGCGTCGTTTTCATGTTTTCGTTTGACCAAACAAAAATCAAATGGCTATCACGATTTCAAGTTATGGTGGGAACAAACGGAAGTAAACACGCGCTATATACCTGAGAGTATTATTGTGTGTACATACAATTGTGTACAAAGATGGATATAGAGAATATTTTTCTCTCTATTCTACCAACTAAACACTAAGGAACTGAAAGAAATAAGCAGCTTGGCGTGATATGCCATGGTTCCAAACCTAAAGTGAAAATGGGGCGCACAAGGCAATACTGTTGAATAGTAAGTGAATTGGAACACTGTTCTGTTTCCTTTGTTTTCATTCGCATTGTATTTCTATTTAGTTTGGTCGATTGGGCGTTTCGAAGCAAGACACTACAAGTCACTTGTTGAAACTTATTTGAAGAAGCTAGTGAAAAGAAGAATACCATTGATTTGAGTTATTTGCCAAACGAGTGTGTTTGGGCAGTGGTTTTTCACAGTGAATCAGCAGAAAATTTTTTTATATTATTTTTACTTTTTATACTTTTCACACAGAGTTATAATTTGGCTATAATGTCTGCAATGATTTAAAAGAAGCACCGGAGATCCCATAAAGAATATTTCGTGATCAGCGAGACAAAGCCAAGCCAGCCATGTCCGTCTGTCCGTCTGTCTGTATGTTGTTGCGCATTTTTGAGCAACAATTTTTATGCTATACAGATGAAAATTTGCATACACACTTCTAATTATTGCAGTTTAATAGAGTATAAATATTGAACCGCCACGCCCACTTTTTGGGGTAGCCCCCATACTAGCCCACTGCCCACTTTTGACTTTTTGTATGCGAACTTTTTTATTGTAGTCAATATGAACTTAATATTTGATATGGTAGCTTCTAGTGGACGGACACTTCACATATATTTACATTAATGATTGGGACCCGCCTACTTTTTGGAGTAGCCCCCATAGAAACCTATTGCCCAATTTTCTATTTTTGTATGAGAAACTTCTTTAGAAAAGTCAATATTAGGTTGAAATGCGGTCTGGCGCATTTTTATAGATAAGCGCTTAACATACAGAGACTAATGGACATTGCCCACTTTTGTGTTTTTGTATGAAAAACTTCTTTATTTAAATCAATATTTATTTGAAATTCGATTTAGTGGATACATATACATATGGGCGTGTTCCGCCCACTTTTTGAGGTAGTTACATACAAACCCACAGCTCACTTTAAGGCATTTGTATGAAAAACATAACTATTAACTTGAAATTCGATATGGCGGCATCTTATAGATAGACGCTTCATACACATCTACTAGTGGGCGTGTACCGCCCACTTTCTGGGATAGCCCCTATTTAAAACACCCACGTTTATGTTTTACAATACGATTTAAAAGTTCGTGAGAATGATATTTGAGCTTGAGTTCAACCGAAGTTAACGTTTATTCCTCTTCACAATCCAAAAAATATATGTTTTATATATAGATTTTAAAATAATAATTGTTTTCAAATTGATCAACTACATACAAAAGGTGAGTTCAAATAATAATAGCAAATATTGTATAAATTAAAGAAGTAAATTTATGAGGCACAGTTTTTTATTGAATTTTAATTTAATTTAATTTCATTTAATTTAACGAAAAAACGAATAAATATTTCAGAATTCGTAAGTTTATTTATTTTCCAAGTAAACATGTGCGACCTCTCATAAGGTCATAGCTTTACTGAGACCTTATTTGACGTTTTAAATATCGTCTATATAATTAATAAATAGTTTTTTAAAGCAGCACATCAATTTCAGTACAAAACCATAACAACCAAACCGATTTTTTTTTGGTAAAGTTTCACTTTTGTGCGAAACGCTATATACAAAACAGGAAGAATGTGTTAAAATTTATTAAATAATTTTCAACACATTTTTCTCTTACTTACTTACTAACTTAGGTGCCTCTACTACCATCTATCGGTCAAGGCCGCACGTAGGACAGCGCACCATTCTATCATAGACCTGATCTTGCCATCTTAAGCTCGGACGTGCGCTCTGACACCGTCCACCAATCAAGTTCAGGTTTCCGGTGTGGTTCCTACGAGTCCTAAACTCGACGCTAACTCTAAGGGGTATAAAAATCCTACGAAGAATCTTTCTCTAGAATACTCCTAACGACGCTGTACCCGTTGATGTGAGAGTCCATGCTTCTGCGCCATACAGCTGGACCGGGATTATCAGTGTATTTTCTTCGTAGTTCGAGAGAAGGCTCTACTTCTAAGTTGCTTGCTGAGTCCAGGGTAGCAGCGAAGAACAGGGGAGATTCTTCGTCTGATCTCTAGGCTGAAGTTGTTGTCGCTGGTAACTTCAAATACTTCGCCGCTAGGCCCATGAAACGTTAGTTTTTACTGATGATGTCAATATCATCAGCATATGCGAGTAGCAACACTTCCTTATGGAAGATCGTGCCGACCGTTCTACGTATGAGCTGTGGCGTAGGATGTACTTCATCAAGAGATTAAAAAAGTCGCACGATAAAGCATCACCCTGCCTGAAAACTCTCTTGCTATCAAAGGGTGCGGAGAGGCTATTTCCTACTCTGACGACACTTTGGGTGTGTGATAGCGTCCTAATGCAAAAACGAACAATCTTTGCTGGGATACCAAGTTTAGTTTATAGGATTTTGCATAAAGTGAAAATTTGTACACTGGTCGATCTGTTTTGTCTGAAGCCACACTGATACTGGCCTATCAGTGCATCCGTGTATGGCTCCAGCCGTTTACACAGTACGCGGGGAAGAATTTTGTATCCTATTGAAAGGAGACTTATTCCCCAGTAGTTCGCGCAGACAGCGGGTTCTCCTTTCTTGAAGATAAGACAAAGTACACTGAGATTCTAATTTTTTTATTATTGACTCGATCTCTTACTAATTAATATATTAATTGTAAACGCGACTACATATTTTTATTCAGTAATTTTATGTTATATTGCGTAGCAGTCGTACATAATGTGACGGCATCGTACTCTGCTTTTACTATTTAATAGATCCAGCTAAACAATTTCATTCATTTTGCTCCATTTTTTACATAAAATTTTCGGATTGGAAAACGAAAGTAAATCTTTCGGAAACCAGAAAAACTTAGTGTTTTCAAAATTTTGAAAACATGAACAGGTCAGTATAAATAAAATGCAATATATTGGGTGTTGGAATTAATTAAAGGATTTTTTTCTCGATTTTTCAGCGTTTATTCTACAAGGTATACAATGTAAATTATTCTAAGTACTGTCCATCGTTAGCTACATCATTTTCCCATCTTTTTGGCAGCATATGGATTTCGCGTCGGAAAAACGGCTCATCTTTTGAGACAATTCACGAATCGATCCATTTCTTGGTATCGATGTAAGAAGTAAAGCGCTGCTCAGCTAGGGCGTGGGTATCGATCTGAACAATTGGTAGTCAGAAGGGGTTATGTCTCGCCTATAAGGGGGGGGGAGGTGGTTGCACATCCAAATTGAAAGCCTCCAACGTATCCTTGAGGGTTATTGCAACATGTGGCCGAGCGTTGTCATGTTGAAAAACTACCTTGTCGTGTCTTTTGGCATATTCCGGCCGTTTTAGCTTCAATGCTCGGCTCAATTGCATCAATTGTTGTTGGTAACGTTCACCAGTGGTTAGGTTGCAGCAGCTCATAGTACACAACATCCTTCTGATCCCTCCAAATATAGAGCATGAGCTTGGCACCCTGAATTTTCGGCTTGGCCGTCGATGTTGATGCACGGCCGGGTGGTCCCCATGATTTTTTTTGCTTTAGGTTTTCACCAGCACTAACAACACGATGCAAAAAACTCTTCCGATTATGGCGTTGAAGCAGCGAAGTGCGAACAGCACAAGAGAAAAATCTCCTTTCGACGTCTCTTGGCTTGAATTCGCACGGCACCCAATTTCCTTGCTATTGAATTATTCCCATGGCTTTGAGGCGTTTGCCAACTGTTGACAAGTCAACTCCCAATGATTCTGACAATTCTTGAAGGGTTTGACACGGATGTTCGTCGAGTTATGCTTCTAATTCTTCATCTGCAAACTTTTTGGGCTGGCCCGGACGTTCTTTGTTCTCCGTATCAAAATCACCACTTTTAAACCGACGAAACCAGTACTCACAAGTTGAAATCGAAGGAGTATAGTCCCCGTAAGCATCACAAAGCATACGATGTGCTTCAGCTGCTTGTTTCTTCAAATGGTTGGAACAAAATTCGACATGTTCACAGAGCAAAAAACATATATTGTTTTCACTTCAGTGGAATGACACATAATGAAAATTGAAGCGTATGAAGTAGGCTTTCACATGAATATAGTCACAGGTTTACCCGATGCGATTTAGTGCTAGTTATGCCATCTCTTATGAATCCTTTAAAATTAATTACAACACCATTAAACATTTTTAAATCTGAGCATGATTTAAACAATTTAAAACTGTCATCATTCGTATCAATCATTTCGTACATGTAGATTATTTGTTTCTGCGTATCAGCCATAACTAAACACAAATGTAAAAAAATCGCTAGCTTTAGATTGAAGCTAAAAGACTGTTCACAACTGTTCGGAAAGTAGTCCAAAGTGAACTTTTGAAATTGTGTAGCTATATTTGTTTTGTATATATGTATAACTACTAGTGTAAAGCTTCCTGTCTCGAATAATGTTTGAAAATCGTATTTTATGTAAAATAAATCGCAAACTGAGTAACACAAAAATATATGAGTAAAATAAGAAACAGGTAAACAAATCAGTAGAATTTTTGCGAATGTGTATTCTCAGAGATAAACTTATTATCAATGTCACCCCCAATTAAATAAATGAATATGAAGGTATAGTAGGGTAGGAGGATAAATAAAATTATTTTTATTAAGTTGTTCAAACTCTCTCTTCTTTTAAACGATCAAAATGGTTTTTATTAAAGGATTTGTAGCTGCGAAACTTTAATTATTTCAAATTGGCCCTTTTTTATAAATTTCTATGGTATTCAGGGGATTTTTGTTTTTATTTCAAAAGTACACATTGGAAAAGCAATGAATACATAAACCTTATATTAAATGAGTGTCATATTAGTAAGACATTATCCATGATCAGTACACAAAAAAAGGATAATTAGGTACCTTCTGTAATTAGGTCCCTTCTTATTTCTCTTTTAATTCGTCCTTGAACTATGTAAAAACCAGTGTACTGACAAATCACTATTCAATAAATTTTTAAATTTTATATAGCAACTTGCATTTTCTTTATTTTTATAATTGCATCTGCTTGAACCACTTCCCGACTGTGGGTCAATATGACGCCCAAACAAAAATTCCTCCAACGGCTCTGAGTGTCCCCAACTTCCTTCTTCTAGTTTTAAGTTAGTTTAGTTAATGTATAAACTTTAAATCGTTGTTTAAGCGACTGTTTTATATATTTAGTTGCAATTTTAAATAAATAAATCGTTCTCGCATCACGTATCCGCAACGACGTTCTGCAGTGCGCACCGAAGAAACAATTGCTGATGTAGAGCGTATTGACGCATCGACTCACTTCAAGGATTTGAACATGAAAACGTCTTTTAGGAACGCAAGTGTGTTTTTTTATGGCTAGGGGATTGTGTGAACAAAGTCATAAAAATTAAGCAATTAGATTATAAAGTAAAATTAAAAATTGAAAAAAAAAGAAAAACAAGTATAAACGTTAATTTTAAATCGTGTGGTAAAGCATAGGGGCTACCCCAAAAAGTTCGTTGTACACGCCCACTAGTAGATGTGTATGAAGCGACCATCAATAAGATGCGAACATATCATAAACAACATAGCATAAAAGTGAGCTGTAGTTTTGTATGGGAGTAACTCAGAAAGTGGGTGAAAAACTCCCATTTGTATATGTATATGAAGGGGCTGTCCACTAACTCGCATTTCAACCTAATATTGACTTTAACAAAGAAGTTTTTCATACAAAAACACAAAAGTGGGCTGCTGGTTTGTATGGGGACCACCCCAAAAAATGAGCGTGGCGGTGAATATTGATACTCTATTAAACTGGTATAAAAAGAAGTGTGTGTGAAAATGAGAAAACCCATAAAAATTAGTCCCCAAAAATTGCGCAACCACATACAGACGGACGGACGGAGAGACAGACGAACATGGCTACATCGACTCGTCTCGTTGAGCTGATCGAGAATATATATACTTTACGGGGTCTACGATGCATCCTTTAATGTGTTATAGTTCAATATGTGTGAATAGTTCAAAAAACGTATATTTTTACTGATTATAGTACTATAATTTTAGTTGGGGAACAAGGAAATAACTTAGTTTCAAGAATCCTTAATTTTTGAAATTATGTGATTTCAAGTCGACTCCAAGGTCCTATTAATTTATGACATTATTACAATTGTGATGGCCTGCTCGTGGTGTTCCCTAAGTACCGATAAAACATATTAAATCGGAGTCCTGCTCAATGTAAGCACATGTGTATGCTCAAAGAACTTGTTCAAAACCCATACCTATTAAAATTATTTATTTATTTTTTTTTTTTATATATCCGATAAACTACTTCAACAACCTTTTTCGAAAATTCTTGTCTAACGATTAACCAATGATTATTGGTATATTATGTCAGTAAAATCAAAGTCCCATTAAAAAAAAAATTTGAATAACTTAAAAATCGTTGTCTTAGTTTTATTTTTTGACTCTTAAATTGAAAACCAAAAATAATTATAATTTCTTTTATTTCAATATTGGATAAAGTTCCATTGGGCCAGAAAGAAAGTGCACCATTCCGTAAGGATTTTTTAACTGAATATTGAAATAATAATCATTATTTTCAGTCGCTGATGATAATAATTTAGAAAGTCACAATCGCCTTATACCTGCTACATACATACTACACACATAGACACTTGGTAAAGATCAAATTATCAATGAAACAAAATCCACTGCCTTAAGATCAGCCCAAGTAAACGAAATAAATAAATCAAACATGCATAAATGTGCGTATATGTACATACAACGTGTATGTGCATGAATGTGGCCAAAACGGAAAATGGAACATTCACACTAAAATGAATTCGAATGAAAGTGCACATTCTTCTAATGAACGTGAATTGAATGAATGAGTTTCTAAAGTTTACATTCATTCTAATTCATTCGAAGCTTGTAATTTTTTGATGTTTGAATGCTTATGAAGTTGAATGTCATGAATGAATGAATTAATGAATTAATGCGATAGCTTCGAATGTTATGAATGCGCTTTTGTTAGTGTGTTTGTTAGTCTCTGTTTGCTTGTTTCTTGTAGCGAAAATACGGAATTTTAAAAGAGGTAGGAGTGTTGAAATTATGCTTTTAGAACATAATAAGTAATTGTATATTAATTACTTTCAACTCAAGTAATTAGTAAAACTATATATATCAACAGCATATTTGAAAATATTTTATCAGAGTTTGAAAACAGTCGCTCACGGTTTGCTCATTTCACTTCATTTCGGCTCTTGCTGGTACATATACACACATCCCACACATCCACGTCGTCCTCGTAATTTACTGACAATTGCTCTTACAATTGCTCTCTTTCTTTCTCAATTGTAAGAGCAAAAGAGCGCATTGGAGCTGCTGTGATCAAAATTTTAAGTGACAAATATTTGTATGAAATGACAATCCTACTCTTATTATAAACGCGAAAGTATGTATGGATGTGTGTGTATGAATGTTTGTTATTCTTTCACGCAAGAACTACTGAATGGATTTTAATGAAACTTTGCAATAATATAGCTCATATATCAGAATAACACATAGGCTCTAATTTATGAATATATATAATTTATTAAATTAACGTATTTATTCAATTAATTTAAAACAAGCACAGCGCACACATTTTAACCATGTCTACTTACTTTCGTACGCCATAAAGTTCTAAAAAACGGCAAAGAAATTGCAGCGCAGCTGCTCTGAGTAGACGATAAAAAGCTGCTAGCTACAAAATCGTCTAGCGATCATGTGTCTGCCTTAAATGGTCATGTGTGCGGGATGATATTAGAGTATGGCGGAGAACGAAAGAAAACCGTTGGCTTTTTGAAAGTTTAAATTTTAATTTATCAAATTTTTGTTAATAGCATTTGGGTTTTAATTCAAAACTAAGCATTTGTTTAAAAAAGTATGCATGTATATGCCGCTTATCTGAATAAGTTCCAAAAATTGTTCTATAATTTGTTATATATAAAATGAAAATTCATATATATAGACATATGAGAATAGGTCGTTAAGTATTTTTCACCCTCTTACATCAACCCCCTATTTTTTAAATCGGTTTTAGTATTTTTGTATGAATAATTTTATTACCCGAGGGGTCATGAAGAAGGGTGAAGTGCGATAGTGATGAAGATCATTGTTGCCGCAGTGGCCATGTAAATAAGCAAAATTGGCGAGAGACTCTCGAGGCTCCGTTACATCCACAATAAATCACTGTTTGGTGCGCTTTACAGGCAGGTGAAATAATTGGTGCTTAATTCTTTACAAATGAGAAGTAATCACCAATGACCAATGTTCGACTTACACTACTACAAGGTGCTTATGGTATACTCTTAAATTAGGGTGCCTGTGATATACTTATAGTTATGATATACTTGTACTAATGTGCTTATGATATACTTATAGTAGGGTGCTTATACTACGCATACAACTCGGCCAACCTGACTCTAGATCGTCATCGATCCTAGTTAGCAACATAGTTCTTTAGAACTCGCATCCAAGGTTTTAATCTAGTTGCTTCTAAAATTCCCCTATAAGGTAACTGTGTTAATTGACAATTATCTACATCAGTTATTTCGTATCGGTCATTCTCGAAAACACGGTTGATCTTATAGGGTCCCCGGTATTTTGGTGCAAACTTTTTGCATGAACCTGGCGTTACATCAATATTTCTAATAGCAACGAAATCTCCTTGCATGTATTTTAGTAGAAGTCCGTGATTTGTGGCACTTATTCTCTCGTTTCTTTTCTGTGACTAATTAATTTTATTAATCGCCGTCTCTCCTTGCACAGCTCTCTCCCGTATCCTCGTCTGCACAGAAAATACACTACTACAAGGTGCTTATGATATACTCTTAAAGTAGGGTGCCTGTGATATACTCGTACTTATAGTTATGATATACTTATACTAGGGTGATTATGATATACTTGTAGTAGGGTGCTTATACTACGCTTACATTAGCAAGAAATAAGTGTTGTCATTTGAAATGCTTATCTATATCTTTTTTCAAAGGCATGGGGTATGGATAAGTTTTGGAATATATCGGTCTGTCGCTCTTTGTTCTTATCTCAGCTTTGACGTTTGTTACGTAAGTTTTTTATCAGGTTCAGAAAATAATGTTGGACAAGAATTAAAAAGTTGTTTCAGTTTTCCTGAATCTTCGGGACTAAGATGGTTTAATCGTAGAAGGGTGTGTGTGATTGAATTTATTTACAATTGATGAATCGGGTATCTGTGCTTGTTCAGAAGTGTAACGTCATTTTCTTTCGTGAAAATTATTGCATTTAATTTTTTTAATGTGTCGTTGCCTATTATAGCATCGAAGGTCGAGAAATTAGGTAAAATGTGAAATTTTAGTTTCCCTATTTCATTGCCAAAAACTTTTATATTTGCATGATGAGTGACCGTTACTGATTTTTGTTTGAACCTGTGTCTAAAAGAAATTTTAGCTCGTTGCCATTCTTCATTTTAAAACAAAAATATGGTAACGAGGAAGAGTTTAGTCTAAAAAATTAATATTATCGCTTGGTGTATTGTTGACTTCTGTATCTAATTCGAATTCTTCTGGGTAGAATTCTGTATCTGCATACTGTTCATCAGTATATTCGGGTACGTCATTATTTTCTTCTTGTATGGAAAGTTCTGTTGTCTCGGTGTTATAAACTCTTTGAATTTGTATGGGTTGCTGAATGCTTTGCGACAACGGACGTTTTATTGCAGCGTTTGGATTATTGTATTGAGTTTGGTATGGTCTAAAATTGGTAGTCTGTTGGTTTTGTTAGTTCAGAATGGCTGTTGTCTTGCTGTGTATTGTTTTTTTTGTGGGTGGTAGGTTGGTTTTTTTTTGTGGAGATCGGTTCATGCTATTAGCATGATTAGTTCTATAGTTCATATTGTCTAATTTTAGACACATATGTGAGCTTGAGGCAAGCTGTTTGGCTCTCTTACGCTTAAGAGACTTGGGAGAGCAAAATTCAATCCTCTAATAAATGTGTCCAGAGCTTATTCCAGATAGGCTGCTGTCATAGCCATCAATGCTTCTTCCATCAATTCTAGACAATCTATTTTGTCTAAAATTAGCTAAAGGTATTGATATACCTCGCGGTAAAAGTCTTCTATACTGCGACCACGTTGGACAAGAGTTGTCATTTGATACTCTAGTGTACTGACATCTCTCTTATCCGAATAAAGAAGCATAAGACATTTTTTTATTTTGCTCCAATTTAGTGGAGTGCAATACGATTCAAGGGCGGCATCGGCTTCACCGATGATTTTATGTCTAATGGTATGTAATATAGCAAATATTTTGGGGTATCCTTTCTCTGTCCGTACATTAAATGGATCCTGTCAACTGATTTTCTCCATGACCCAAATTCTCCTGATTTCCCAGAGAATTCTCTCTGTATTTCTAGAGAAACCTACTGTTCTTCTGTTCTTCTTCTATGTCTTGTTGAGGATTTAGAATGTTTGTAACCGTTAATGCTATTAAATTTACGAGTTCCTTTTTTTGATTTTCAGTGAATAATGAGGTAAAATAGTTGATGGAGAGGTTGATGAAGTCAATGGTGTGTTACGAGTAGATGCGTTTAATGTCAAATTGGACAATGGTCCGGTAAGATCAGTTACAGACATTTTGAAGTTTATTAATGGGTTTTTATTGGTGAATTAATTCCTACTTATAATGGCTCAAATATTAGAATATTAGGTGTAACTTACAATAATGCTGCTACTGTCTTCAATCTTCGAGTTAAAGTTGCTGGTTCTTCTTGTCTAAAGCACATAGCAGTTGTGGTGTGGCGGTTGTTGGTGCTATCGCTTGTTGTTAAATTTTTTCTTGGGAACCTTTGGTCAAAAATGTTTCACTCTTTGAACTTTTGCTTGTGGATGTTGTTTTTTTTATTATTATTTTATTTTTAATAGCCGTTGTGTTTAACTAAGCTCTTCTTATTTCTTTATCTATTTATTTTTTGTGGTTAATTAGCTGTTGTTCTTTGTAATTGTTGTTTTGTATTAAAAATCGATAAGGTTTAATAATATATATATTTTTTTTTAAATTAGTAAGTTTTATTTTGTTGTTATTTAAAACACTACGGGTGCCGCGGCGTGGACGTACATCCAGTCCTTTTCTTACTACCTTGTGGTAGTTTACTACGGAACCGCACTTGCACACACTTTTTACACATTGCCGCGAATAATTTAATCGATAAATTTCCGCGGTCCCTGCTCGGGCGCCAATTAAACAAGTTTGGTTTATTTTTATAAAAAAATATTTTATTACAACACTATGTGCTTTACTTGTTTGAGTTCTTATTAAGACTAATTTCTTAATTATTACTTATTCTAAATAAGACCTTCTTCACCTTGAACGTGTGTGACTCATAGTATAGTATCATGGTAGTACGTATAGTATATGTATATGATGTATACGTCATACGTTAGTCAGCTTTTAGTTATGATATATAGTATATATTACTATATATATATATATATATATATATATATATATATATATATATATATATATATATATATATATATATATATATATATATATATATATATATATATATCTCTCTCTCTCTCTCTCTCTCTCTCTCTCTCTCTCTCTCTCTCTCTCTCTCATATATATATATATATATATATATATATATATATATATATATATATATATATATATATATATATATATATATATATATATATATATATATATATATATATATATATATATATATATATATATATATATATATATATATATATATATATATATATATATATATATATATATATATATATATATATATATATATATATATATATATATATATATATATATATATATATATATATATATATATATATATATATATATATATATATATATACTTATATATATGCGTGTCGATCTAGCCAAGTCCGTCTGTCCGTTTATCCATTTGTTCGTCCTCCCGTCTTTGCGTATGATACTGGCTGTTCATACGCTTTATCACAATAGATAAAGGCATATGAAAAAACAATATATATTATCATCAAAAAGAGTGTAAAAGTTGATGTCAACAACAAATTCGAATATCTATTTACAAGTTAGCACGCTCAAGGCTAAAGGAGCTGATCAATCTGTCTGCCCGAATGCCGTTGCAGCACAGTTGCCGACGAAACCTAACACTCGCAT
Organism: Leucophenga montana; assembly: GCA_035044765.1. NCBI lineage: Eukaryota > Metazoa > Arthropoda > Insecta > Diptera > Drosophilidae > Leucophenga > Leucophenga montana. Next base: position 23,658 of record JAWNNQ010001542.1, read on the forward strand.
GCCTGAGCTGACCGACAGAAGAACGGAGTTAGCACACGCAAAGCCAAATATGCTGATCAGGCTGTCTGCCGACGGAACCTGACACTCGGCGGAGCGAACAATAAAAAATAAATAATTAAAATAATTTGGCATTTGTTTGAATTTCAATTAATATATAAGTTACTACATTTTATAAATAACAAGTTAGTTAAAATCAGTTCAAAGAAGCAAGTCTTTAAATGACAGAAGACTCCAAGACTAAGTAACAGGTGCTTAGTTTTGTCTTTCTTTGTTTGGAATAATCAATAAACGTATTCCAGGTTACAAGTGCCTGTGTGTGCATCCAGCGGCAACGTTGGTTTTTAGCAAAAAAAATTTTTTCAAATATAGCTGCAATGCAGGTTACAATTGCGTGTGTATGTACACTATGGTGTAGTAATATCCTTTCAAAAGCGATTAATTGCACACCGAGTGCTTGTGTGTGAGTTACAATTATTTCGTTCCCTTGTCTGGATATAAACATTTTTTGGTGACCCGACTTGATCCAGGGGGATACAAAGGTCTACTGGACAGGATTGATCAACGAAACAACTCGTGTCTTAATCAGTTGCTGTAATGTTTGATCAATTTTGTTTGTGAATCGGAGCACATCCAGTCAAAAGACAAATAAATTACTCCCAACGGGCCCCAAAAAAATGGATAGCCAATTGAATCAACTGTTCATTGAACAAAATCAGTCGGGACAAGAAATCCAGACAATTATCCGGAATTACAAAAAGGATTCGACGAATAGAAAAACTATCGCTTATTATAATGAAAGATTGCTGCGTATGAGTGAAAATAGGGAACGAATATGGCGCCAGTTCTATGATTTGTTCTCTCAAATGGTGGACAAGCAGCCATGACCAGTAATTCAAAAAATGTGGTACTTAAAGACAAGCGTAACAGGAGAAGCCAGCAAGCTAATTAACCATCTTACTCTAACAGACAGTAATTGTAGGTCTGCATGGGAACTGTTACAAGAACGATACGACAACAAAAGAATTCTAGTTGCGACAATGATGATGAAAAACTACTGAATCAGCCATCGGGCACATCGACTTGAACTCCAATAAAAAGGCTTCATCACACAAGACGCGAATGTCTTTTAGCTCTAAACAATCTCAAGATAGAAACCACAATATGGGATCCATTATTGTTGCAGTTATTGATTAAAAAGCTTGACCGAACCACACACATAAGATTCGAGCAGTCATTGGAAAATCCTAGAGAGTTACAAAGGATGGATAACTTTTTAGCGTTTTTAGAAAAACAGTTCCAGTCTATGGAGGCAACTGGTCACAAAGACAAGACTTCAGCTTCTCAAAGCACAATAAAAACCGTGTCTTCAGTTGTCGCGTCTAACACGAATTGCAAACTATGCAATAATAGCAATCATTCGTTGTACCATTGTAAGCAGTTTTTACAATTGTCAGTACCAGATCGGCTACACTGGGTCAAAAAATACAAATTGTGCTTTAATTGCTTAAAAGGTGACCACAATTCAAAAACTACTTTACAACATATTGAGAAAAAACCAATGAAATCTGATTGACGAAGTACCAAACAATGCAGCAGCCACATCAGCTGCAGGTTATGTTATATTGGGCACTGCAAGAATTGTTATATCAAAAAACTGTGGCAAATCTGTAGAATGCAGAGCCATCTTCAGGATTCAGGATCACAAGTGAATATAGTCACCGAAAGATTGGTTAAACGACTTGGAGTACCTCTGAAACAAGCTTCCATGTGTGTTGAAGGTATCGTTAATGGAAGAAAAACAACCATCATCGGATTAATGTCGAATTTCATTCAAGAATGAGAGATTTTTCGTTACGACTCGAAGCATTTGTATTACCAAACATTATTTGAATGCAACCAGCACATCAGCTAGATATATCTTCATGGGAAATTCCCAGTAATATCCAATTAGCTGATCCAAATTTTAATATCCCAGAAAAGGTCGATGTCTTATTAGGAGCAGAGTTTTTCCACCAAATTATGTCCGAAGGCCAAATAAAAATTGGTAAAGGATTACCAATCCTTCAAAACACGTCATTAGGTTGGATTGTAGCTGGAAAAATTAATGACGAAGTAACAAAAATCAGTACCTGTGGCATCTTTTCCGATGTCGAAACAAACGATATCATTGAAAGGTTTTGGTAAATAGACAAGTTAGACGAACCTGCGAAACCAAAACTGTCGGTGCTTAGTCAACAATGTGAAACACTATTTACTCAATTAACGCAACAAAACTACGATGGACATTTTATTGTAAAAATTCCGTTTAAGGAAGATCCAAAAAATTTGGAAGAGTCAAAAAATATAGCCGTTAGCTGTCGAAAGACGACTGCAAAAAGACCAGGATTTAAAGGCTGAATATACAAAATTCATGTCAGAATATGAAACTCTTGGTCATATGACAAGAATTGATGTTAAAGACGTTTTATCGCCATACTATGTGATGCCACATCACCATCACCAGTACTACAAAACTAAGGGTAGTATTCGATGGTTCAGCAAACACAACTGAAGGATGTGCACTTAACGATTTGATGCACACAGGTCCAACGGTTCAAAGTGAACTATTGTCAATTCTACTTCGGTTTGGGATGCCATGCTTCGTCTTCACTACCGACATAGAAAAGATGTATCGACAGATAGGGGTAATTTCTATGTTGATGACGGTATTGGTGGATCAGACTGTTTATGGACAGCTATACAAAGTCAGAACCAACTTAAACACGTACGTGGCAAAGCTGGATTGCATTTGCGAAAGTGGTGTTCAAACCATCCAAAGCTATTACAAAACATACCAGAGTCTGATCAAGAAGTAAACCTTGACTTCAACAATGAAAATGACACTCAATTAAAACTCTTGGATTAACTTGGCTACCTTATACTGACGAATTTCGAGTAAAGGTGAATCTGCAAACAAATAAAATCGGTAACATCCAATATAGCAAGACCCTTCGACCATCTAGGACTTCTAGGTCCAGTTGTAGCAACAGCCAAAATACTGGGTGTCTTAAAAGAAAGTTCACATTTGATCTGCTGATTGCGTGAACGCAACTATTCCGAGGGGCGCGGGGGGTATGTCAATCGGTAGCCAAGCTTTTGGGAATTTAGTCGCTATGGAGCGTTTATCGGGAGCGGACCGTGCGTTGTGCGTACGTGAGTTTTACAAAAACGGTAATTCAGCGACTATAGCCAATTTATGTCACCTCTTCAGGAGAGGTGTCATAAATTGGCCTTCACGAAGTCCCGATTTAACTCCTATTGGCTTTTTCCTGTGGGGTTGCGCCAAATCTAACGTTTACGGCAACAAACCGTCTTCCCTGGCACAATTAAAAGAAACTATAAAAAAGTGTGTATTTGAATATGTAATAAAGATTTTTTCAATAAACTACAACTACTCAATTTTTTAAATGTGAACTTTTTTTTGAGACACCTTGTATTTATATAAGAACTTTGGCAATTAAATTTAGATTGGGTTGAATCGCTTCCAGCTGAACTTCATACACAATGGGCAACAAAGTCTATTAGAAATAAACAATTTCAAAATTGGTCGACATATTTCAAAGAGACAAATAGCGTCATCAGTCCAGTTACATGCATTTACTGACGCGTCTGAAAAGGCCTACGGAGCAGCAACATATGTTCGGTCAATACTTAAAGACATTAAAACGACAATCATTGCCACGTCTAGAACTGGGCGAAGCTGTATTCGGTGCTCAACTAATGGAAAGAGTACAAACTGATTTAAAATTAAAGGAAGTTCATACATGGCTATGGACCGACTCTGAAATTGTGCTCTCTTGGATTAATTCACCATCAGCATCATTCCAGACCTTTGTTGCTAACAGAGTGTCTATAATTCAGGACTTGACGATACCTGAACAATGGCGTCATGTTGGGACAAAAGATAATCCTGCCGATGTGCTGTCAAGAGGATTATCAGCAAGGAAATTATTGAGCTGTGGTCAATGGTTTTATGGGCCAATATTTCTACATGGAAAAGAGTCCTGTTGGCCGCCAAGATTTTCAAGGCAATTAATGATACGAAATGAGTTAGAACGGAAAAGGAAGATACCTTTAATAGTTACAACAACAATAACTGACAATATACTTTACGGAATAAACCATGGTAATTCATTCAAACGGCTTCAACGAATTGTTGCATATCTTCTACGATTCGTACGAAATTCTAAGTTACCACAAGAATCTCGATTAAAATACAAGGCGTTGTCAGCAGACGAAATGGAATCAGCGCTTCTTGTCATAATAGGGGCGGGCATACAAAGTGAAGATTTTTGGGAAGAGCAATTAAGAAAAAAGGGTTTGTTCAACAACACCAGTTCAATCTTTCGCCTTTTATTGACGAGAAATCCATAATTCGGGTCGGAGGACGATAGGAAGCTTCAACGATGCCTTTTGACTCCAGGCATCCGATGTTGATTCCGTATAACGATCCGTTGGTTAAATTACTGTAGTACTCAGGCGCTACTCTGCATAGTTAAGGAACGATTTTGGCCTATAAAAGGAAAAATGACGGCGCGAGCAACTTGAAACATATGCATAAAATGTATTAAGGCTCAACCTAAATTATGTCAACAGATCATGGGGAATCTTCAAAATCTCCAAAACATAGAATCACGCCCGCAAGACCCTTCATTAATGCTGTTGTGTACTATTGCTGCCCATTCTGGATTCATTATAAGGTCAGAGGAAAAAGAGCGACAAAGGCGTATATTGCTGTTTTTTGTTGCTTTGCCACCAAGGCAGTTCACCTAGAATTAGTAACTGACTTAACGACAGATGCATTTGTTGGAGCTCTAAAAAGATTCATAAGCAGAGTAGGGCGTTGTCAATTCGGATAACGCAACTAACTTCGTGGGAGCTAGAAATCAGCTAACTGAGTTAGCTCAAAGCGTCTTTTCTGCGAATGGCCATGAAAAAATAACTTCTACATGCAGTTCGAAGGGAATAAAATTCCAATTTCATTCCGCCGCGAGCACCACGCTTCGGAGGATTGTGGGAAGCAGTTGTCAAGTCGGCAAAACAATTATTGATAAAAAGAGTTCAAAGAGAATCTTTGACGTATGTGTTCTTTTTTTGAACTAAGTTTTTAGATATCTGGCTAAATTTCGGTAATTAAGCTTCTTTTAGTTCCAAGTTTATGGAGTATCAATATATATATACGTCCTTTTTTTTGGGGTAGCCCCTATACAAACCCAACTCCCACTTGTAAATTTTCTTTAGTTAGGCCAATATTAGCTTGAAGTTCGACTTGGTGCGTATCCCTCCTATTTTTGGGATAGCCCCATACAAACACACCGTTCAATTTTGGGTTTTGTATGAAAAACTTCATTTAGTCAATATCAGCTTGACATTCGATATGGTTATTTCATACCATTTTTTAAGATAGATCCCATACAAAGCGATCGCACTTTTTTCTGCATTTGTATGCAAAACTTGGTGCCTTGGTATGGGTGGTCACTTCATACCCATACGATTTTAGATTGCGTGTGAATGGTATTAGAGCTTCGATTCAACCGAAGTTATCGTTTTTTATTGTTTTGATTTAATTGCCAATTCTTAATAATGAATTCATATTTCATATTTCTTTGTTTCGCTTTAGTTCCAAAAATTTTTATTAGATTAGAGCGTATGTGAATTTTGCGTGCTTGCATACCAGTTTGAGGTTAAAATAGCAACCATAATCCATCGTGTAGAAATATATCTATTTCTCAATATTTTTGTCGTTAGAATGTGGAGTACATTTTGACAACTTAAGTCATATTTTGTGCGGCCTTAGCTTTTCAAAAATCGCCACGGTCATCTCCTTGAAGGGGTTGTTTAGCGTTGATCAAATTGCTTCGCAGGAAAGAGGGACGCTCACACCAGACAAAAAAGATCAATTTCAAATTGATATCCAGTTGTGAATTTGATATTTGATATGGATATTAATTTTTTAACATCATTTAACCACTAGAAAATATCAATTCCATTTAAAAACATATCGAAAATTTCGGAAATATAATATGAAAAAATATCAATATGATCTGATGATCACATCAATAACCAAAAACCTAATTTCCAAATTTGATCAACACAAAGAGAAAAAGAAAAAAGTCTGTAGTGGGAAAGAGGCAGATAGTGAGACTTTTCGAAGTTGCCGACCGAAGTTAAATTTATTAAATGAAATAATAAATTAACAAGTAGGCTACGCTTTAAATTTGAATGGTATATAAATGGTGGGATAAATAAAAGTTGTGTATATATTTTGTGAGTGTTACAAGCGTTACTTGTGATAATTACAAGAATCGCTTACATAAATGTTCGCAATGCATGCAAAATGTAACTAATTCGTTTTTACGTTTGTATTTCTAAACGACTCTATGCATTTAATTACTCTTTACAATTTTCTGTGTATGTATCTATAGAATTACATTTGGCTAAAGCATTGATTGCTCTTGTGTGCTCACATCTCTTTTTGGTGCACTTGAAGAATCCCTGCATCAAACTAGAAGCAACTCGAAAATCTCTCAACTATGCTATTCAAAGAAATTCTATAAATTCCAGTGACTTGAGCCAGAACATTCAAATGAAGAACAACAATATTGTAGTAGCTGCTGCTATTCGTTAAACATTCGCTTCAGAAAAGTTCGTTTCACTTGGCGCTGTAGCCGCCGGATGAGCAGAAGTAAAACTTTTACGGGCGGAATTTGCGCAGAAAAATTTGGAATGTTTTTTAAATGTCGACGGAGACGGCATTTCCCCCACTGATGAATATTAAAATAAAAATTGTTGCAAAATAATGTTGCTCACCTTTTAAATTAGCCTTATTAACGTGTAAATATATAATTTTATACCATTCACACTTAGGTGAAATGGTATAAAAATATGAGGTACTCGACTATACTGTACCCAGTATAAACTCAAACATGTTCGATACAACAAAATAAATACGAATACAGGAGCTATTCTATTCGTTTCTTGTGTTGCTTTAGGTTATGATTATAAAAATTATACATACCAACTTTCAAACGAATATTTCAAAATATAGCAACTCGATTTTTGATGCTGATCAAGAATATATATATATATATATATATATATATATATATATATATATATATATATATATATATATATATATATATATATATATATATATATATATATATATATATATATATATATATATATATATATATATATATGATCGCACATCGCGTGCGTGTACGTGAGTGTATGCATACTGCACACGCGTGTAGCGTACGTAAGTGATCGCATGTATATACGTCATATAGTCGAGTACCTCATATATACTCACTAGTGTGAGTATATATATATACACGTATGCATATATATATATATATACGTGCGCGCGTGGGCACGCTGCATATATATATATATATATATATATATATATATATATATATATATATATATATATATATATATATATATATATATATATATATATATATATATATATATATATATATATATATATATATATATATATATATATATATATATATATATATATATATATATATATATATATATATATACAAACTTCGCCATTTATATTCTTCATAAACATATGAAGATCGGGTTTATGAAATTTCGTACACATAGCCGTTTGTTTTCTTTTGTATTATTTTTTTTAATTGAGTTAATTTTTTTTTTTTTTTTTTTTATTATTATTAATTTACAATCTATCAATAAGACAATAAGTAAATTAGTCGAAAGTTCATAATATAACAGAAATAGCTGTACTCCAGTGAGAACAGCTATTATATTCAAAATTCTATAATTAAGAGTTTATTTACAATATATACAAAATTTAATCTCTAAAAGGTAAATCTAACACATGATTTCTTTTAAGTCTTCGAGTTGTATCGCTATTATCTAGTAGGCCTATTGCGAAAGCATTTAAATGATCATGTAGTCTCTCAACATACCTTGTGCTTATTCTACGTATTTCATCTTTAATGTATGGAATATTTAAATCTTTGTGAATTTGGTCATTAGCCACAAACCAGGGGGCGTCAACAATAAGTCTAAGCGTTTTGGACTGATATCGTTGAAGAATTTCAATATTTGATTGGCTTGCAGTTCCCCATAATTGGATAGCATATGTCCACACAGGATTTAAAATAGCCTTGTAAAGCCGAACTTTGTTCTCCAAACTAAGCTGCGATTTTCTCCCAAGCAGCCAATACATTTTTTTTTGTTTTTATGTTGAGTTTCTTTGTCTTGCCTTTAATATGACTTTTCCAAGTTACTCTCCGATTTATATCGAGTCCAAGATAATTTGCGGAGTCACTATGAGGAATTTGTGAATTATTTAAAAATACTGATGGACAATATCCTCAGAGCAAATGTAACATGTTTCGACTTCTCAGTATTAACCTTTATTTTCCATTTCTTAAGCCATCGCTCTATTTCCACTATTTCATTTTGAATATCTTGAGATACTTCTGCCGCAGTGTCTTTAGATGCAATTATAGCTATATCATCAGCATAAGTGGCTACTTGAACATCACTGACAACAGGAAGATCGGCAGTGAATATTGTGTAAAGGACAGGTCCCAGAACACTGCCCTGTGGGACAAGAGTAACATGAACTAAATTTATGAAATATTTGTTCTTCTTTCGCAAGCCTTGATTTTCGTCAAAAAGTTATTAGAATATTTTGTAAAATAGTTTGTAGAAAGCAAAATTAGGAAGCAAAGCTTCTATGTTGCAAACAAATTTTGGATGCCACACCACAATATCTGGCTGTATCCTTACAGTTCACGTTTTCAAGGTATATAGTCGACCACATCGACTATACCTCTTTCTTCTTACACCCTGTACCCAAAGGGACAAGGGTAAAATAAGTTTATCCGAATATATGAATATATGAAGGCAGTAGGTGGCATGGTAGACCCCATAAAGTATATATATACTTGATCAGCATCGGAAACTGATCGATTTAGCTATGTCCGTCCGTCCGTCTGGATATATGAAACTGGAACTATTAGATCTAGAGACTTCAAACTTAGGAATTTAGATTCGCCTTGACCATTCGCAGATGTCTTATTTTAAATTTGTATATATAAGGCCATGGTCATTTGACCCGAATACTCACACTATTTAAGTACGCATAGCCGAAAAAAGTTTGTTTCATTCTTTTATTTTGTTTTGCTTTTTAATTTATTTATTTTTTTAATATCTGATTTTTTAATTAAAACAAAACCCCTTGTAATAAAAATGTACATATATATATATATATATATATATATATATATATATATATATATATATATATATATATATATATATATATATATATATATATATATATATATATATATATATATATATATATATATATATATATATATATATATTTTTTTTTTTTTTATAAAAGATAAAAAAAAATTGTTGGTGCTTTTTGCTTCTAAAAGCCAAGATAAAAAATACATTTTAGTGGAAACTGCGTTCCACAAAGTTTGACTAGGAAATCACTGTGTTGGACTGTTTAGTAAAATAAAATATAAATTCATTTATTTTTTTTGTATTTATGTAACAAATAAAGTTTTTTATCCAAGATAAACAATAAAAGCATTGAGGTTTCTATAAAATGATAACATACTTTCAATCTGAGCATGGATCCTTATTTAAATATATAATTCAATATTATTTATTTATTTCAATATATAATTGTTGATATAAAATTATCGATGTATTTTTGGGGACGATATATCGACAGTATCGATCAAGTTTATGATATATTTTTCGATACGTGAATCGAAATGTATTTATTGTATTTTATTATTATTTTATTTTATTATTTATATATATATATATATATATATATATATATATATATATATATATATATATATATATATATATATATATATATATATATATATATATATATATATATATATATATATATATATATATATATATATATATATATTTTCCTTTTATGTGTTTTAAAATTTCGAAGCAAACCAACTTCATACAACAACTACAAAAAAGGGCAGGTTTGCATGGAGCTAGCATTTAAAATGGTCCGATCTGGGACTATATAAAGTATTATCTAACGATAAATGATATATTCGGATTTTCTAGCCTAATTAAGAACAAAACAAAATAAACCTTTTCATACAGAAAACTTAAAAATATACGGTAAGTTTGTATGGGACGTACCCTTTATATTGGCCCAATCGGGACCTATGCGGTATACGTCATTAGAATTTTCGTAAGACATTCCAAATTTGGCGAAGTAACTAACTACAAAACAGAAAAAAGGTTTATAGGGTCTACCTTCTGCCTGTTATATACATTTGCACAAACTTAATGTAGCCTTTTATTTTGACTTATAAAAGTAAAGGTCAAATAAAATTTGAAAAGTACATTTTGGCGATTTGCCGTAATTGACCGAGTGATAATACGCTGTGGGATTGAGCAAACTGTTATACTCATTATGAAATATATGTATGGAATATGCAGCGCTTACAGATACCCGAGTTTTGTGAGTTGCAAGTAATTCGTAATTCGTCATTTGTTTTTTAACTCGTCAGGAGGTCTTTTTATTTGTTATAGATATATAAGTAATTAAAATTCGTATGTTTTCTAAATGCGATACTTTATATTGATACAACTTTAATGCTTTTAATTTATAAACATTACTTCGATACTTTACATGTATTTATAGTGCGAGTATGTTCTTGTATGGCAAATGTATTAGCAGTGAAAGTATATTTTCGCAACAAATTTCAATTAAGCGCTCATGTCGAACATGAGCTGCAAATGCAGGCTAAAGAGTGCTTAGTACTGAACTTTGATTCTTATACGACATAATCCTGAAACACATTTCAATTAACGTCCTAATTGCCACAAAACGAAGTCAGCTCCCTCACAGCCTTATATGTACGAGTTAAAATATGTAGAAGCGAAAAGAATATATAGCTTATAGATGCTAGCCATTCTACCCACTGTAGACTTCGCACAGCAGCTTACGGCTTACGAACAACTGTTAACCAGAATAAAAATGGCGAATAAAAGGATAACTATTGACTAGCAAGAACAGTGAGTAGGTGTATGGAAGCTGACTGTGCTACCGATTTCGGGATATAGTGCTCAGCTGCTGTACCCAACTGTAACATATGCTTCCGACTGTCTTTTGGCATCCGGTAAATCGCGCAATGGCGCTATTCACGTCCGAACTACGATATTTGCAAATATTTGAAATCATGTTTTAACAAGTGGTCGGTCGTTTGGTTTCGAACAACTTTCATGGATTTGGCTCGCCTCATGCGATGGCGGCGTATTTAAAACATACCATGAAATATGCAAATAGACGCCCAACTCTTTTATGTAGACAGAATAGCGAATGAAGTGGTTCTACTATTTGCGTTGTTGCAAGATTCCTCTACATCAAACAATTCTCACGCTCAAGCCACCCAGCTCAGCCCATCCACTCCGCTAGCAATGTGACCTAAACGAGCATTGCCTTCCCGACTAACCACCTTCAATTTACAAAAACACATCCCCAGCCCACAAGAAAATTCAACTCTGCTCAACTCAACTCAAACTCGACTCCACTCGGCTCAGTTTCTAATGTAATTGAATTAAGTGGCAACTTGTTGATAAGAACCAAAGTCAACAGGCAGTGTGGGACACGCTTCATATCTCAATTGAGTACGAAACGTGCCGGACTGCCGACTGCCTGATAGTATGCAATGTTACACTGCAAAAAAAAAAAAACCTCATTTGAATGCGGATGTGCCAATTGGTCGCGTAAACTTTAGGAAAATGTCTACCCACACTACAGTGCTAAAAATTCATAGACGTCACACTTCAATAGTTGAATACCTCTTTTCTCAGTGGATCCACTGAACCAAGTAACTCAACATTTATCAGGTACATCGCAAAAAAATGGAAAAACTCGAGGTGCGGAAATAGTGTAGCAGTCAAAGTATGATGTTTCCTTTTGCCGCTTACAAATTGTTAACATTTGCGGCGATAACGCATAATCAACGAGCGGCCACATCTAGAATATAAAAGAAGTACGGATAGGCAGACAGACAGACAAAAGGATACATAGCATAGCGAAGAGCGGGACGTCTGACGAGCACTCGAATGGACGACCAACTTTTCTGTGAATCGCGAACTTGGCAAAAACAACTCCTACTGGCTGCTCGCTTCCGTTCGACATTACCGTCAACACATTTGAGCTGTTAGAGCTGTTCACAGTTCCTTGACGATTTTCATTCGCCTCATTTTAGTCGGCCTCCTGGAATGTTTTGCATAATTATTAACTGAGTCATCGTCACGATTTCTGTTCATACCCTTCCGACCTAAGCGTAGTTCCTAATTTGATATCGTTAGTTTAACACTTTGCATAATTAAGCTTTTTAATATCTGAAGCAAAAAGGTTTTACAGCGAATTAATTTCAATTCATTGCTTTGAAAATATTAGTGGCTTCTAAATGGGGCCTAAAGACATTTTTATACATAGATAGATATATATATGGATAGATAAATAGATAGATTGATAGAATATACATGTATGAATAGAAAAATGAATAGAAATTAAAATAGATTTCTAAACAGATAGATACAAGTAGTTGAAAAAACTTTCAGACCTTTTACTTATAAATTTGAACAATTTGTCTATTAGACTGATAAACTGATAAACGGCTGACCCTTGATAGAGGTCATAAAGACCAATATGATCCTTAGTGAGAATTTGTTTATTAACTTTATTTAAAAAATAAGATAAAACTCCAACTTTGGTGGAACCGAAGCTTTGAACTCTTCACTCTTGCCCTTTTTTCTCGGCAACGGTGGATTTTACTACAATTTTTAAATCTTTAAAGTTTGCTTAGATTTAACGATTATTAATATTCATATGTACTCATATTAAGCATGAATTTCACAATTTTGTTGTTGATAATTATTAACGCAGACCACTAAAGAACATATTCTTTGGTTCATATGAGCCACAAACAAGGTACACGGTATCTCGAAGTCGAGCACTCTCGACTGCAGCGTTCTTTCTTCTTTTATTTGCCATCCGAATTTGAATAGAGAAGATGAATAAAGTGTTTGGCTGAAACTGGGCAATACTCTTTAATGATCCGTTCAGAATATATACGGGACATTACAATAGAATTAACAAAAAATTACAATTATTTCAAAATAAATGCAAGAAAAAATGTTAATTTCGGTTGAACCGAGCCTCTAATACCATTCACACGAAATTTCAAATTGATTTGTAAAAAAAAAAAAAAAAGTTGTGGGTTTTTAAAAAAAGTGGGCGGCACACGCCCATTATGTAAAGCGGCTGACCATGATAATCCACCATATCAAATTTCAAGCTGATATTGACGTAAATAATGAAGTTTTTCATACAAAAAGTCAAAAGTGGTAAGCTGGTTTGTATGAATGCTACCCCAAATGTCGGGGGATCACATCCATTGTGAAGCGTTCGTCCGTAAGAAGCCTCCATGCAAATTTTTATGTTGATATTGACTGCAACAAAAAACTTTATCTTACAAAAAGTCAAAAAGGTGGGGGGAGGGTGGTTTGTATGGGGGCAACCATAAAAAGTTGGCGTGTCATGTCAACATGGATACTTTATTTTCCTGCAAATTTGTTTTCTTGGCGGTATATACATTCATTCTGTCAAACAATTACCGGAAATTGGTCAATAAAATACAAAATGAGTATTATTTATTCAAATTTATTGTATCGCCCCTTCCGAAATCAAACACTTATGCCAACGAAACATTTTTTAAACGTATTTTTCGGAATCGACTTGATTTCTCTTTTATGTCGACTAAAAACGGGTGCCTCGAAGTGGTAACTTTAGTTTTTGAAAGAGAAAAAAGTTGCCCGGATCCACTTCAGGTAAATACGGTGGTTGATCGATGGAATTTTTTGAGTTTATGGTGAGAAAGTCGTTCACAATAGTAGTCGTAGTGCAAAATCCAAGAGTTTTCTTTCCGTAAATCTGGTCATTTTCGTCGAAATTGCTATCCCAAACGCCGCATAATGCTCAGATAATATTCTTTAGTTTTTGAAGAAAATTCGTAAAAATGGCAAAAGGTATTTGAGGTGAACGGACAAAATCGAGTACTATAAGCAAACTAAATGACAAATGGCGCGTCAGTATTAGAGTTGAACGATATTTAACTACATCTGATTCAATCACGGCGACTGAAAAATCACTGATATCAGTTGCTACTCGATATTGTAAATGTCAGTGATAGAGTATCATTTGTTTCGTACTAGTGCCACTGTCATTCACGGCGTATTAGTAATATATCATTCATGTAGCAGCAATAAAAGTATCATCTAGAGATGAACTAGTCAGTGATTTTTGAGTAGCAGTGTTTATCGTGACTGCTACTTTCAAATCACCGTGATTTTGAACTGCTACTGCAATCGCTGTAAAACTGAGAAGCCAAAAACAAAAAAGATACTTTATCTATTTATTTTGTTAAGTATCATTTGAAGGTGTGGGAGATAGTCGGAATCATTGGACTCCCGCAACAAGAAATGGTCTTCTTACAAAAATTTTGGAAATTGAGGCGGGAACATGGTATTTAAGGTTGCCACTTGATTTGTGTTGGAAGAAAACTATGTGGAAAGCAGATGATCCAGTCTATTTTTGGAATGGGAAATGAAATCAGCAATAGTTGACACTAAAATAAATTCAAAACCGATGACTTCCTGAAATACCATCTTCCTGCCTCAATTCCCAAGATTTTATTAAGGAATACTTCTTCTGTTATGGGAGCCCAATGATTGACACAAATTCAAAAAAAAAAACAAATAGTATAAGAATATAATAGCTGCGTTTAACAGATGTGACGCATTAGGACAAATATCGCGTATAACGCTATCTGTCATTTGCGATGCTATATCTCGGCTCACGGAATTTTCACAGAAAAGCATAATACACATATCAAAATTTGCCCAATCTCACAACATATTAATACTCAAAATATGAGCATGAAAAATTAGTCTTAATTTTCTGAAAATCAAGAATGTACTTTTCAAAATTTATTTTGACCTATATTCGTTTTAGTTATTGTATGCATTTCACTGACGTATTACACGTTAATATATTAAGCAGTTTGGCCACAGTAGCAAATTGAAATCTGAAATTTTTTGTAGGCTTTTCCCGCCAAAATCCGCCATTTTGAAAAATTTTGTGAAGCAAAAGTCCCTTAGTTTTTATATACAATACTAAAATCCTGTATTAAAAAAATGTAGGTATTCTAAAGAATTCAAACAAGGACCTCCTCACACACAGACAAACTATTTTATTAACTCGTAGAAATTTTCAAAAACTCAACGAGTAAGCCGATTTTCTTGATCTTGAGCTCGATGGACTCGTTTCGGTGCAAAGAATAAAAGGGGATGATAGGTGCCTTACGAACCTCAATATCCCTTGAGGGCTGGTACTTTCAACCTCCTCCTATTCGGACTGGAGTGATTTTATGATTCTGAATGTATGTTTCAAGACATTTTTACTGGTATATAACTCGTCTCGATGCAGTCACACTGCGGTGAGCTTTCGTCACTTGCGTGGACTACCGTTCACAGTGATTTATACAATACCTGTCATTATTAATTAGATGCACCTTTTTTATGTAGTTCAACATTTTCAAAACAAACTTTTTTTTTAAATTCAAATATATTCGATACAAAAACAAAACAAAGCAAGAAAAAACATTAACTTCGGTTAAACCGAAGCTCTAATACCATTCACACGAAATTATAAATAGTATTGTATAACATAAAAATGGGGGCTTAATTAGGGCTACCCCCACAAGTAGATGTGTATGAAGCGAAGTTGATATAAACATTTTCCATGCCAATGTATAAAAGATGTGGGTTCATATGAAACTACCTCAAAAAGTGGGCGGGACACGCCCATTTCTTTGTCCACTAAAATCTATCAAATCAAATTTCAAGATAATATAGATTTAAATGAAGATTTTTTTCATAAAAAACACAAAATTGCATGCATAACATACATAAGCGAACATTAGTCTATGTATGTTAAGCGGTTGTCTACAAAAAGGCACCATAATGCATTTCAACCTAATATTGACTTTCATAAAGAAGTTTTCATATAAAAAGTCTAAACTGGGTAGTAGGTTTGTATGAGGGCTACTCGAAACAGTTGGCGGGTCCACTCATTTATGTATATGTCAAGCATTCGTCCACTAAAAGTTACCATATCAATTATTAAGTTGATATTGACTACAATAAAAAGTTTTTCATACAAAAAGTCAAAAGTGGGCGGTGGGTTTGAATGGCGGCTATCGCAAAAAGTGGCCGTGGCGGATAAATTTTGATACTCTAGTAAACTGCAATAAAAAGAAGTGTATGTGTGAAATTTCAACTGGATAGCATAAAATTTGTTCCCCAAAACAATGCGCAACAAGATACAGACGGACAGACAGACGTTTCAAACTTTCAGACAAACTGATAATACCATTTCACCCTATGTGTGAATGGTATGAAAAATTAAGAATACAAATACAAAAGTTGTGTCGAATTCAGTGTCTAAACACATTGCTGAGGAGCCCATCAAATAATTTTTATTAATTTGCAGCTAATGAACTGTACTTTGTAGCTGGTGCTACTTTCTTACGTTCTAGATCTAATATTACATTTCAAAAAGACAGTCTAGCATGAATTTTTCATTTTGATCCATTTCATCAGCGGTGCTGCCGTCACTTAATATTTTGCTCGACCCCTGATGCGCAGATGTACTGCGCTGATGTACTGCTTCAATAAATTTTTCCAACATTTTTTCATCGAAACGACCAGCAAGTTTTTCACAATCAAGTTAAACAAATGTTATTTACAAACAAAAGTTGAGGTACCATTACTTTGTTTACTTTTGGGAAAGGATATAAGCTATTTATTTTATTTGGCCTTCTTAGTAATGCCCAGCAGTCTTCAAAGTAAGCGAAAAATAAAGCAATTTAATGTAAAAAAAATTGTGGAAAAATTTTTTAAAACCAGCGGCTCCTTTTGAATATCTCAAAATGACGACTATATTACCCTTGACGTTACTGCACGTTGGATGCGTGAAAATAGTACAATATTGTTCATGGAGTACTACCCACCATGATGGAAAATACTGAAAAGAGCTTTTTAATAAATATGTATTACAGTAGCATACAGAAAAATGTGAACAGCTGACTGTTTCACCGAATACAGTGAATGACAAAGACTCTTCTGGTTATAAAAAACAGATTTTCACTGAATCTATACGAGTACACATAAATTAAACCAGTTGGCCCGTGCTAAAATTTGCGTGTATTTATTAATGAAAAGTATTTTATTTTAAAACATAGTTGTAAAAAGTTGTTCTCATTATGAACATCATGTTTAATTGTAAAACATTCCAAGAACTTCTTTAAAGACAATGTTAGAAGTTATGTGATTATCATTTTTTTTTTGGATGTGTGTCTTTAATACAAACATGAATAACATTGAATCTACGAACTCTAAAAGTGCCACGTATAACTCCATGCGAAAAAACTGGTTCTGGTAAAAACTAGAGTTACCAAAATATCGATATCGTTATTTTTATATTGTGTGTATATGTAGGATAACAGGGTAAGGTAGGTTTATACAAATGTATAAAATGTCGAAAGAATCGCGTCCTCTTGACGATACATAAATTTGCACAAACCTAATATGCCCTGCTACCCTCCCATAGAGGAATAAAAGTATCAAATTATCGATATCAACGATATTTTGAGAACCCTAGTAAATACAATTCTGCTCTGCAGCATCTGATCTTGTGCTTTATTATTGAACATGGCGAATTCTACCTTCATTGTGAATTACTTTCTTCTAATTTTAAAAGGCATGGTTGGATCAGAAGGTGTGAGATTAATGAGGGGCTTAAGTCCAGTTTGGCGAAGTGATGGTGTACTCACCTAAGGGCCATTTTCACGCCATCTTTATAGCTCATTTTTTTCACGCTTTATCCCAGTTTTCAATATCACGACTGTTATTAAGCATATAAACGTATTGCCATTTCGACGGACCAATATATATATTTCAACGATAGCTTCCAACTTAACTTCGCAGTTTCGATAACAAACCAAAGCAAAATCAAAGTGAAAACAAACATAATGAAATTATATCCAATTTTTTCTTCTAATTTGTAATTTCCGCATTTTGCAGTTGACCGATAAATAAGACAAAAGCAAAAAAAAATTACCGATAACACACCAAAAAAAGATTTATACTGCAGGGTGAAATACTCTACTCTACTCTACCATATGATTCCACCAATAGAATACCTTGGCAATTCGTATTCTAATGTATTTCTATGTCGTGAAAATGGCCCTATCAAATTGGAAATGATATATTCATTACTTGTTTTACAGTCGTCATTCTTAGGGCTGAACGGTTAGACACCGACGGCAGGCTCGTTGTTCCATTGGAAGTACTTCGTTTCAGGTTCGCATCTTGCAGCAGTCTATAGATCGTATGCATAAATGTGAACTGTGGGTTTGCATGGAACTACCTCAAAAAGTGGGCGAGACACGCCTATTTGTATATGTATATGAAGCGGTTGTCCACTAAAATCAAAAAATCATTTTTTCATAAAATACAGAAAAGTGGGCGGTGGAGCTACCCCAAAAAGTGGTCGGGGCACTCCCATTAGTCTAGGATGTCCATAACAATCCACCACATCGCGTTTCAACCTAATATTGTCTTCAATAAAGAAGTTTTTCATAGACAAACATAAAAGTGGGCAGAGTAGGCGTGGCACGTCAATCCTGATACTCTATTAAAAAGAAGTGTATTTGCCAATTTTCAACTGGATAGCATAAAAATTAGTGCCAAGAAATGCTAGATCGACTCGTCTCGTCGTACTAATCAAGAATATATTTACTTTATGGGGTCTACGATGCCTCCTTTAGTGCGTTTCAAACTTTTAGATATACTGATAATACCATTTCACACTATGTGTGAATCGTATAAAAAGGATTAGTAATGCGCTCAGGGTATGCTATGTCGCTATGCTATGTCGAGGAAGCCTGCTTATAGTTAATACATAACAAAAAACAAAGTTGCAGTCGAATGTGCTCGACTCCGAGATACCCAGTAAATTGTTTAAGGGTTCTTTAATGAACCATAGATTATATTCTTTATGGGTCCGATATATATTTATGCGGATTAGAATTAATTAAAACTAAAACCAAAATATGTTCATACAAAACTTGGGTCATGTTCGCATGGGGCTATCCCCTAAAGTGGTCCGATCTAGGACTATATGAAATATTTTGTAATGATTGACGTAAAATATGCCAAATTTGGTATTTTTAGCTTAATTAAGAACAAAAAAAAAACAGTTTTATAAAATCTTAAAATTGTCTCTTCTTTTAATGAACAACATATTGGGTTCAACATAACGTTGGCCCGTATAATCCCTTCGTCAACGTGCTATACAACCAAATATTCATTCCTCTTTTAAAATTTTAGCAACAACACTATGAAGCCACATACTCGCCAGCTTGTTTGCAAGAAGAAGAAACTAGTATTTTAATTTACTGCAAAATCCTTGAATTTTTCATTCATCTAAACTGTGTGCAGGA
Source organism: Leucophenga montana (assembly GCA_035044765.1). Classification (NCBI taxonomy): domain Eukaryota; kingdom Metazoa; phylum Arthropoda; class Insecta; order Diptera; family Drosophilidae; genus Leucophenga; species Leucophenga montana. The sequence continues at coordinate 43,340 of JAWNNQ010001542.1, forward strand.
TATGATCTTCGACTTAAACTTGTAAGTTTTTGTTCCATGGTCTATCGCAAATACCCGCTTTAATTTTACTTGTAGTCAATCTCGAAAATGTATTTTTAAATGTAGTAATATGTTAAAACCGACATGTTTAAGCAAATGAATTCACAGAGAACTTCAATTGACCACTTTTAGGACTTAAATTTTTTGTAATTGGATAAACTATCGTTAAAAATATGCGAAAATTGGGAATTTTTTGCTGTAAACAGCGCAGATCAATTACATTTTCCATTTCCATTACATTCCATTACATTCCATTTTTTTTTTGTTGTAGTCAAAAAAAAAAAACTGCAGTTGAAGTCACAAATTCAAAAAAAAAAAAAAATAATAAATAAATTGTATCGCTGAATCTGTGTCTCTCGTATTCGATAGTCTAGTTTTCTACGGACATATCTCGCCAAATCTAAGCAAATCAGTTGGAAGTTGCGAAGTTATCATAAATGCCATTATCGACCATTTAATTGAAATTCCATTAAGTTTCAATTTAATAACACTTCATTTTTTCCATCATTCTTAACAATTCCGAAATTTTCCAACCGATTTTGCTAAAATAATGATTGAAATCTTCTCAGATAATCTACCCAATTCCGATGAGAGATACGATTTATACGCGATTCGCGAAAAACTAAGTTAGCTAACTAAGTTTATTAAACGAATAGTTTATTGTTAAACAAAATTTATTTTATTATAGAACTATGTGCTTTTCTTTTGAGTGTTCTTAAAAAACTAAACTTAACTCTAACTTAAGCCAAGTTTAAACCTACCTTATGGCCGTATGACACACGAATACAATCAGCTAATTTTTTCCCTTCATTGCTGTTAGAGCAGATCACAAAATAGACAAAGCAAAAATTCTACAGGTGCGAGAGGTTAAAATATAGTTTCATCAAAAATTTAAACGAAAAACAAGAGGCAAATACCATATTAATATGAAAATCTATGCGAAAGATGAGACAACTCTGGGCTCAAAAATGACAAAGTACCAAAAGTTCGGCAGAAATAGTGTATTTATCTATTAGCTCCGGTCAGCTTTAACAGCGGACGGACTTTAGCGATCATACTACACAATTGAACAATCGAGGCCTCAAATCTTTTATCTCTTTTAAACGTATCAGTTGTTATTAAAAACATCTAGTATCGCACTTAATTTGATTCCAGTTTTGTATGCAGAGGACCAATTTTAAAACAAATATTATTGCATAAATTGAAGCATTTTCATTTGAATGAAATCAAAAAAGTCTGTAGAAGCTACACTTTCTAATGGTCACATCTAGGCTATTTTTATAAATATTTTGCTTGTGGTTATAAAATGTCTCCATACCAACTTTCAAACCAATACTTCAAAGATTGAGTGAAATGGGCAATGACAAACATATATGTATACAGAAGGACAGACAGACGGTAAATTTATTTATTTATTTTTTTTTTATTTAAAAACTTCAGTATATCGAAAAAAAAACATTTCAATTTTTAAGAAAAGTATGTTATTATTCGATGCAACTACCTTTAGCGCGGATAATATCATCGAGTTTGTCCGGGAAGGCTTCACACGCGGCCCAAACCATCGAATTCTGGCCTTTATCTTTCTAGCCATTCTACCGATGTTGCTGTGTTGGTTTATGGGGTTGCTAATGCTTTCTTGAAGGTGTTGCAAACATTGTCTCTAAATTATAATCAGGTTTGTTACGATTCGGGTAGAATTTGCGAAAGTGAATTCATTCAAATTGTAATTTTTTCAAGCTTTCTATATTTATTTATGGAAATTCATATTGCACAATGCAAGTGAATTCAAATTGCAAAATTTTTCGATAGGTGAAAAATTTACCATAATGTCGAATTCTCTTTCGAAATCTTCCCGAGAGTGAACACTGGAAACGACCAGAATACAATTCTTAGTCTATGTGAAGAGTATAAAAATTAAATTAATAAAGGTTTGTCCTATTTTAATATCGTCCTAATAGAATTCTACTGAATGTAAATAAATTTGAAACAATATTAAATTATTTGCAAGATAAAGAGTATAAAATATGTATATTTTAAGACAAATACGTTATTCTATGAATTTTATTATATATACTCGTACATATACCAATTGTTGCAATACTCAAAATTTACATTAACATTCCATTCAGTAATAGCCAAGAAATGTCACATCATGAGTAGCAATTGAAGTTCGTATGTTCCGACATATTTTCGCAAAAGTATATTCCAACGCGTTTTGTGTTTCCGTTGTAATGTGTCCTCGTCTGCTGGATTCTAAGACAATTTCAATTTCGGAATAGTTTCCGTCCCATACTACTGTTGTCAACACTTTTACACTATGTCAGGCTGCATTGAGCACAAGCAGGATGCATTAACTTCACTTATGCATGAACATCTCCGAACAGATTTTGTGAGAATAAACACTCCGCATATTCTCTACAAGTCATACGTATGTATATACATTCTATTTTGCTTTTACTTATCATGAAAGAAAGGCAAATGGTACTGTGCTGACTTGACTGTTTGCTGTCAGTCATCACTTTTGGGCGTCACTGATTTCTGTCAAAATACGCGACTTGAGAACTCTCACAGACTGAAAACCGGAAACTGAATAAAAATACAATGGAAGCACATATTTTATGCATATGAACATAGAGATTTATTACATACTTTGCTCCACATTTATTATTTAATGTGGGGTGCTCTGAGCAGGACTGGTCTTTTTTCAAACAATGGTATAGCGACAAATTATATATATATTATAGTTCAATTGCAGTACTCCTCTACACTAATTGCAGAGTGTGAATTGTTTTATAATTTACTCACAATGTTTGCAACACCTTAAAGAGAGCATCGGAGACCCCATAAAAAAAGTATATATAAATAAATATATATATATATATATATATATATATATATATATATATATATATATATATATATATATATATATATATATATATATATATATATATATATATATATATATATATATATATATATATATATATATATATATATATATATATATATATATATATATATATATATATATATATATATATATATATATATATATATATATATATATATATAGAGAGAGAGAGAGAGAGAGAGAGAGAGAGAGAGAGAGAGAGAGAGAGAGAGAGAGAGAGAGAGAGAGAGAGAGAGAGAGAGAGAGAGAGAGAGAGAGAGAGAGAGAGAGAGAGAGAGAGAGAGAGAGAGAGAGAGAGAGAGAGAGAGAGAGAGAGAGAGAGAGAGAGAGAGAGAGAGAGAGAGAGAGAGAGAGAGAGAGAGAGAGAGAGAGAGAGAGAGAGAGAGAGAGAGAGAGAGAGAGAGAGAGAGAGAGAGAGAGAGAGAGAGAGAGAGAGAGAGAGAGAGAGAGAGAGAGAGAGAGAGAGAGAATATATATATATATATATATATATATATATATATATATATACACCACGTAATTTGACGTAACCAAGTAAATCTGATTATATACCATAAGAAAGTATTTCAGATATTTTTTTTGAATTTTTTAAATGTCATTTGGATTTCGCTACCAAGGTTTGAATTTTAAATAAAAACTCAAAGTCTGTATTTGTTAGATTCTTTTATTTTTATAGCCATTGTTGTTGTTATGAATATAAGATATTATGTAGATATTTGAATCATTTATTTTTAAGATTAAGATAAGTGTTGACTTGTTAGTATTAGGGTACTTTTTCCTATACTCTTTTATCAACAAAAGTAAATATTGCTTTTGTTCTTCATTGGTTGTAATTAATTTATTATATTCTTCCATTAAAGCAACACCACGCTTAGCTATGTCGTTCACTACTCGCAAAGAATGAACGATATTTTTGGCAGCTACATAATCAGTGCCTTCGTTCCAAGTTTCCACGTCTTTTTCCAAAAAAAAATTGAATTTTGAATTTTTTTCCGCGCAACAGTAGCTATATTCTTGTTAAAGCTTTCAAAGGCTTTAAGGTCTTTCAATAATTGTAAGTCGTTTCTTGGTGCTGACCATCCGGTAGAGGCCTGAAACCAATATTTAACATAAATCATCATCGTGAAAATGCATATTTCTCTCACAGCCTTTTCGTCCTTCTTCGTTAGCTTAAACTGATGCTTAAATAAATAAATTTTCAAATAGTACAAGGCTCCTAAATAAAACGCCTTATTCAGGAACACCTCCTAAGAAAATTATAGTGAGTTTCAACAGTTCTCTTAGTCATTTCGAGGTTGATGTAATTGTAGTTGCTTTTTAGCAAAAGAAATCCTGTCTCCGGCCACTTCTGCAAGAATATTTGCCTCAGCGTCATCTGCATTTCGGACAATTCTGTTATGTATTCGGGGTCAGATGAAGTTGCTTCTTTACTGGTGGGGGCAGACGACGACGAAAGAAACGATAATGAAGAAAAAGAGCACGTTAAAGCCGACATATCTTTGTTTTCACGCTCGCGCAATTTATCAATTTTATCTTTTTTCTCTTTTATTTTATTACATTTGTTTAAACATTTTCTGTCCCCTGAACCATTTAAAAATTGGCGTCGATTTTGTCGTACTGCTAATAAAAACTCCTTGTCTTCTTCTAAAGTCGTAATATTGAAAGCAGGGACCGTAAATAATGATTTTTTTTTTTTTTTTTTTATAAAAAAAATCATCTACTTATAATGGACCTAGAAAAAAATGGTTCACACCAAAAATCTTTATTTTTTTACAATCTCTGCATTTCCACCAGGAATTTTAAATTTATGATTTTTTACGTTTTTCTTCAATGATAATCATTAATTTTGAGTAATTTTATAAAACTTAGATCATAGTCATTATTTTTGATAAAAAAAAAAAATAAAACTCAAACTATTAATGAATTTTATTTGTTTCGCTCAAAATAACACTCAACAGTAATTTACGGCTTCTGTGTTAGATTTCTTACCAATATTATTGTATATCCTTGTAAAGGGACCAAAAAAGCTAATAATTTACATAATTATTTATGCATTTATTTGTGTTAAAGATAAAGAGTTAAAGATAAAGAGTAATAAGTTTATATATTTTTATTAATTGAAACTACGTCTAAACAAATAACGGCTTCCGATCGGCAATTGCTGTTATGTATTAATAACAAATAAAAGATAAGGAAATATAGTCATAGTTGTACCGGAGGGGGTATTACGAAGATCCGTAGTTCGACTGCGCTTGACTACTATTTTTAGAAATGCTTATCATAAGCCGCATTGATACTAATTTTTTGGTGATCATTCTTGATGGATATTGTTATTTGGTATTTTTAAGTACATTTCATTTCGCAAAGCTCAAACACCAACTCGTTGTTAAAAGAGTTCTTGCAGACCATTGAGGTAGCTTCAGAAGATGAAACTGAATATGGTGCGCTAACAGACGAAATAAAGAAGGGATATGCTGAAATTGACGGCTATAGCCCAAAGCCAATTTGCTTGAGCTCCAATATTATGGAGTATTGGGAGGAAAAACGATTCGTATACCCTAATTTATACCTGCTGGCCAAAGTGGTACACTCGGTCCCTACAGCACAAGTGAGTGTTGAAAGATCGTTTTCGGCCCTCAAAATGATGTCTAGGTATCAAATATGCAACCTCGCTAGCGAATCCTTGGCGAAATTGATTTTTGTAAAATTAAATAATAATTGAAAGTAACACAAAATCCGAAAATAAAAAAAAACTTAAAAAAAAAAACTTTTTTTTTTTAAATTTTACCACGTGAGGTAAAATAAATGAATAAATAACACAAATAAATGTTTTTATTTACGTAAATTGTATTGGGAGGTAGGTTGATATTGATGAAAAATCCAACACAGAAGCCGTAAATTACTGTTGAGTTTTATTTTGAGCGAAAAAAATAATCATTAATAATCTTTATTTTTGAGTTTTATTTTTTTTTTTTATCAAAAATAATGACTATGATCTAAGTTTTATAAAATTACTCAAAATTAATGATTATCATTAGAGAAAAACGTAAAACATTGAAATATAATCATTACCATCTATTTTTATAATATAACTTATAATGATCCCTGATTTAAAGCATCACGATGAGCAATATCAAATAAATCTTCTAATTTTTGTTACCAGTTTTGTTCTTTTTTCTTTAATGATTCTGAACGTTTTTTCTTGCTTTGTTTATTTTTTTTTAGATTCTGCCATTCTTTGAATAGTTTTTCAATTTTACTGATGACATGTTTTTTTAATTGAATTGGAATACTAGCTTTTTCCCACAAATTTATAACTCCGCAAGTTGAAACACGTTACTATGACTTTTACAAATAAAACACATGCGCTCTCGTTAATGACTTTGTTGTCTAAACTAAGCTTAGATTTTTGGCGTAATAGCCAATACAAACGACGCGTTTTTAGGTCTAAATGCTTCCATCATTTACTTTGTTTCGTTTAGGAATCACCACGCAATTGAAGCGTGACCGATCGTTACCATTATGACGAAGTGCGAATAAGACTCAGACGGACTTGGCTGCGTTTACTGCGATATTCCACTTGTTCATCCAGTCTTGGGTGTTGTTCAGTTGGTTTTGAAGCAATTGTGTTGCTGCTTTAGTACTGGAAGCTGTAGCCAGAATTGGTGTATCGTCAGAATATGTCGCTATAGTTACTTCATTGCAGGTAGAGTCGGGCATGTCAGCTGTGTAGATGGTGTAGAGTAATGGGCCCAGCACGCTTCCTAGAGGCACTCCTGCCTGTATGCTTTTCAACTCAGATGTGGCGTTTTCATGTCTCACGTAGAAGCTTCAGCCCTGTAAATATGATCGAAGAAAGCGGAACTCTGTGCAGGATAATGACATTTTTATTTTGTATAACAACCCCTTGTGCCATACGCGATCAAAGGCTTGTTTCACATCAAGGAATACGTCCGAGCAGAACAATTTATCTTCAAAAGAATTTTGAATGACTTCAACGATTCTGTGAATCTGCTCTGGAGTTCCATGCCTTCGTCGAAACCCGAATTGATGGTCGGGGAGAATATCGCTTTCTAGTGTCGGTAGCACTCTACGAAGAAGTATTCTTTCGAATATTTTTGAGAGTACCGCCAGCAGACTGATAGGGCGATAGGATTATAATTCGTTCTCAGGTTTTCCAGGCTTTGGAATTAGAATTACCTCTGACTAGGAAAGTGGCCAAGCCTGAAGCATACGTTAAATATTTCCACTATTAATTGTAGACAATTCCGTCATATCCAGAAGACTTTTTCCTTACCAGAAGATTTATTTCATTTGTTTGCTCTTCCAAACTAGATGGAGTTATCGGAACATTGTCACAGCAAGGTGCTTTGACCACTCTGTCTACCTCTGCTTCGTGTGCGCTACTGAAAATCGCGAACGGTGTAAATTGTTCCTGAAAGTGTGCAGCGAATGAGTCAGCTTTTTCTTGATTGCTGTGACACCAATCCCCATTAGGAGTTTTAATGGGAATTAAACGTCGAGCTGGACGTTTTAAATATTTTGTAGCTCTCCATAAATCGCATTCAGGTCCATTAGGCTCAGCATTAATCAGGAAGTCTTCAATCGCATCGTTTTTCAAGTCAATCAGTCTCTTTTTTAATTTTTTTGAAACTCTGTTTAATGCGTTCTTATCTGCCGGGTAGTGAAATTGTTGCCAGATGCGTCGAATCATTTTTTTCTCATTAACAAGCTCACGAATTTCTCTAGAGATATATCGAGTAGTTTGCGGTATGAAGATTGGTTTGTTTGATATTTTTAAAGGAGTGTGCAAAATCTCTTACGGAATTCATTTGCTATATTCAGGGTCTACTTGACCATCTAACCAGCATCGGAATAGAGACAAGTCTGAGTTCTTGCTGAGAAGATTTCTTCTGACAGTATCAAGATCGACTGGAACATTGATTTCGATGACAATTGCAGAGTGGTCGGAAAATAACTCGTGGAAGTCTTTAATTGTTATCCTTCGTCTATCGATTCCACGGCAGATGGCGATATCTAGTATATCCGGGTGACGATTTGGGTCAGTCGGCCAGTATGTAGGACTTCCTGAAGTTAGGACTGAATAATTATTTGAATGAATGCACTTCAGTAGTTCGAGTCCTTTCGGGTTGTCGGTTCTAGCTCCCCACCAGTGATTCTTCACGTTTAGATCACCACCAATGAGAAAGTAGTTTCCCAGAGAATCAAATATAGTTTGAAACATGCTTTGAGTGACTTGATACCGGGGAGGAAAGTACGCAGCCGCTATTTTAAAGCCACCAGTAGCTACATTTAGTTCTGCGGTGCTTACTTGAGCCCACAGATGTGATATGGATCTACATACAGAAAATTTAATGTTGTCTCGGATAATGATAGCACTTCCACCGCGGGCTGTATTTAATGGGGGATTAGTTGTAATCACGGTATATCCGTGTATTTTAAAATGAGAGCGGTGAGTATAATGAGTCTCCGAAAGTAGAACAATGTCAACGTTGTGAGATTTGATGGTAAGTTCGAGCTCGAACTTTTGTTGTCTGGCGCCGTTAGCGTTCCATAAGATAATTTTAAGGTTTCAATGCATGCTTACCGATAAGTGACGTGACAATATTCACTAACGAGCAGATTTGTTCTGACATTCTGTCAAAGCTCCATCTGCTTTTCCATCAGTTGTACCAGTTTATTAAATCTTGTACTTTGCTAGTGGTTAAATTGATCGTATATTCTGTTTGTCTTATTACGATTAGCAGATTTATCTCTAACAACAATGTCAACGTAAATTACTCCAGGCAACACCGTCGAGCTATGAATGACCGCACAATGATCGGTATGTATTAGCTCAGTGCGTGCTGCTGTGTGATCTGCTCGTTTTGGGCGATTTTGACCAATATGCGGATGAGATTTTCGTAATGCTGCTTGATAAATATTACAGCCCTTATATGAAGCCGTGTGGAACTCACCACAGTTAACGCAAGTTGCTGGAGCTGTCTTCTATTTAGTGCACGTATCAGAACTATGGTTAGACGCACACTTTACGCACCGGAAAGCTTTACTGCAGTACCGTTTTGTATGTCCAAATTTTTGGCATCTGTGACACTGCACTAAGTCGTCAAATTTTTTGGGTGGTTCAATCTTAACCGCACAAATATTTTAGTTCATAAATTTTCTTATTATTCACGCTGGGCTCGAGATCAACGAAAAACATCGATAATGGCTGTTTCGTTTGGCGTGCATTAATTAATAGTGAAGCGACTTGATGACTACCCTGAACGCTCTCTTTTGTTTTAATTGATAGGTGTAAAAAACGATTTTTTTGTCATCGAGTATGCGAACCATAGCACGATAATTAGTGCTGATGTCTATCATAACTCGAATATCACCTTCGCGATTGGCCTTGTACGAATAAGTCCCGACTACAATACATTCATTGAATTGATTCATCATACGCTGGATATTATTCGCTCCTGGTATATGGTCCATAGTAACTGACTCTTCAGGCTGTGATAATGCTGCTAACTGATTAGACGCTAAGAGATTCGCTGCAGACTCAGTATTTTGTTTGCTGCCGATGCTAGTTGAACTAGTGACGCTTCTTGTTGTTCCTAAACAAGCTTTTTTTTAATAAATTTTGAGATAGTTGCGATCGTCTTTCAACGTAAGCTTGCAGTAATCAGAATGCACTGTTTGCCATTCGCCTTCGTCGGCCACCTCGGAGCCGTCGCTACCCATGGATGCGTGTTGTGTCGTGGAGGCGGTCGAAAAACTTTGGTACATCCACGCGTTAATACAGAAAACCTGTACGCGAAATTTATGTAGTTGCTTTTCTTCTGAGATATTTTATTATTTTTTATTTTTACTTATATATATATATATATATATATATATATATATATATATATATATATATATATATATATATATATATATATATATATATATATATATATATATATATATATATATATATATATATATATATATATATATATATATATATATATATATATATATATATATATATATATATATATATATATATATATATATATATATATATATATATATACATATATGTATATATACATTCCACATTCTAAATGATTTACAATTTCGAGTGACTTACGTAAGAGCTTTGGTTGCACCAAAGTAATTATTATTATACCATTCATACATAGTGTGAAATGGTATTATCATTTTGTCAAAAAGTTTGTAACACATTAAAGGAGACAAAAGGAGGAGACACATTTGTAACACATAAAAGAAAAGAAGACCCCATAAAGTATATATTCGCGATCAGCTCGACTAGACGAGCCGATCTAGCCATGTCCGTCTGTCTGTCTGTGGCTTTGTATGCATCCTATTCCCTCATATTTCGAAATTTTGGTTTCAAGGGTGTTAGTTTTTATAACCATAAGGGATATATTTATGAAAATGTTTCAATTTTAGCATTTATTTTTTAAATAATAATTGCTTTGAAATTGGTCCAACTGGTAAAGGTGAATTCAATTAAGTTTGATATTAAGTCTTATTAATATTAGTTATTATACTGTATAAATTTTACACTTATTGAGCACTGCAATTTTCAGCTCATCATATCTATCAAATCTCATGGCCAGATCGACTCTAAAACTCCACGGACGATTTCGAAAATCTATAAAAAGTTCCTATACAAAGTTGCAAAGCGATAAAGCGAACAATAAAGAATGTTGCAGTCGAGTATGCTCGACTTCGAGATAACCTGTACCTTGTAATTTAATTAGTTACCTTAATATTGCATTTTTAACTCCCTATCTCTTATAGTCTCCAAAATCTTTCATTGAAACAGTCGGTTAGGCGGAGAGACAAACGGCGATGTCTATATCGATGCGACTTTTGATGCTGTTCGCATCATGTATCATAACAATTTATTGTATACGATTCGTCATGTCTCAGTATCTATTTGACACTGAATGATGAGATTTGCTGCATGCATATATAAGGGTCATCGGGAGAAACCATAACTACTGGAAAAATAGGCGATACTACGCAAACAATACAAAACTTGAATATATGCCTACATGTACGAAAATATAGAAATATATTGATTTTCCAAGTATGTCATTTTGATGACTCTAATATTAACTCTTTTTTGATGAACAAAAAATAGTAAATAAAATTTGTTTCCTTTATTATATCCTGTAAAAAAAATAATTGTAACAGGATAAATTCAGTTGGATGACCTGTCAAAATGTATGTAATATAGCGAATTAAATTCAGTTCGCTATTATTTTGAAATATTTGTTACATTTTACATTTATAATTTCAACCAATGGGCTCGGCAACAGCTCGATGAAGGTCCGCTGTTTTCGCGCCGAATTTTTTTCAGTGATGAGGCACATTTCTAGCTCAATGGATACGTCAATAAACACAATTGCCGCATTTGGGCTGAGGAGCAACCCGAAGAGTTTCTCAAACTACCTTACAAGCCATAAAAATACACTATTTAGTGTAGTTTATGGACTGGTGGAATCATCGGTACGTATTTCTTTAAAAATGAGGCTGGGGTTACATGAATTCGAAAGTCGTCGTCGATCAGCCAGCTGCGATTCAAGACTTGGAAGTCAACATTACTAGCGTAATTCGCAAGATACCGGTAGCAATGCTGGGAAGAGTGATAGAAAATTTGACCTTCCTAATGAACACCCTACAGCGTAGTCGCGGCCAACATTTGAAAAAAATTGTCTTTAAAAATTAAATGTCCGATATTGCACTTTCGGGTCATAATAAAGATTTCGACATCCATTCTATTTTCAGTGATTTATGTAAAATTATTGTAACAAAAACACCTCTATATGAATCAGCCGTTATATATATATATATACATACTTTATGAGGTCTCCGATGCTTCCTTCGTTATGTTACATACATTTTGACATTTCAAAACACCCAATAAACCTTGCTTACAAATGGTTTTTAGACATTTGACAGAAATTTCTAGAAGTTTAACAGTCAGAAGGAGGCGTGGTAGAGCCCATAAAGTATATATAGTCTTGATCAGCATCGGAAACTAGGTGTGTTTAGCTGTGGTCGTCTGTCTATCCGCCAATCTGGATGTATGTTACAATATATTTCACGCACTATAAAAGCTGTCCTATACTATATTTTGTGGATGCCACGCCCACAATGTCACCAAACTCATAATGCAAACACTTATTTTATACAAAAGAAAATATTATTTTTTAATTTTGAGCAAATTTTTTTTTTACATAGCAAGGGTGCGGAGTATTCGTACTCGTAAGCACATTCTTATTTTTTTATTTTACACCTATAATTTTCTTTTGTTGGAAAGTTTGTGATGAGGAGCAAAGTCGAAAGTAATTTTTTTTCTAAAGTATTGTGCCTAAAGTAGTTAAAAACCAGGCATGACCCTCTCTCAGCACTCTCTCAATGTGCTAAAAAAATGTAACAAACTTAAAGTGATCGACGGCATATTAATAAGCAATGAAAAAGAGGAATTTGATTTATTCATTTTCTTCTTATTTGCATCATTTTAATGTTTAGTCCATGGTAGAATAATATGAACATTTTCGCATAGCTGCTCTATTTATTGTCGATTCACATTGCAGAGCAGCTCGACGCTACGCTCGAAATTGTTGTGGGCGCACTTGCCTACATCTTCGTGAGCATCAGTTCAGTGCGTGACTTGATAGTATATTGGATCGGCCATTTTGAATTTTTAAACTGTAACTGCATATTCGTAATCAGCGACCCTCTAAACCCCCAAGTAATAACTTTTAAGCGATTACAATCAAATTTTAAATAAATACCATTCTGTTTTAATTTTTTCCTCCACCCCTAGACAAAAATACACCCCCGTTCTAAGGGCGCATGCGATTAAATTGGCATAGGGATTATATAAAAAGGCTTGTTTCAGCCTTTAATATATGATAATAGAGAAGTTTATATATCACTTCAGGATTTTGCCCCACTTTTTTTTAACTGCCAAAAACGCTGTTTTTAGGGGCTTCAACACCTATTTTCTCGAAAATCCATTCGGAAACACTAGGTCATATCTTATTCGTATCCAAAAAATTGGAATTTGAAGGGCAGTGTTATTGCAATGCATTGCAACTAAACTGCTCAAAAAGAAGGCAAGCCACTTCAGTACCGTTTAACCTGCCACGACTTATTCGCTTAATTTTTGTAGATAAATTTGTGAATTTATTTTTAATTTAATTTTTTTGACGTCCATCTTTACTCATAAAGCGCATGTTATAATTGAAAAAAAACGACTTGCCGTTGTCAAATTAATCGGCGTATCGCTTAAAACGCTTTCGCCTCAAAGTCAAAACAATTTTTTTTCTTCATAAAACATAGTTTTATGAATGAAATTTGGACATTTAGTGCAGGGCCGGTCATTCAAAGTACGTGTGTGTTTAAGGTCAACATTCATACACACACCGACACGAGCTGATATACAGTAGGACTACAACAACAATGCACCCAGTTGTCACTCTCTTTTTGGGCGGCCCTGATTTAGAGGCGAAACGGTTTTCCCTGCCACTCCTGTATTATTGTTATTCTTCTTGTTGGCCACTTTTAAGACGAATTTCTCTAGTATACTTAAAAGTTCGTTAAATATGAAATTTTGTTATGTCGATGACCATTTTGATACATCGTTTATACTCTGCTATTAAACGAAAGTTTACACTAATTTCGTTTGGTTAACTCTTCGACAAAATTACATTGAAATGTCGCATTAAGTTTCAAAGGTAATGCTTTAAAATCAAAATTGTGTAGACTTTCATATATGTGTATCTATCACAATTCCTTTTTTTAGTTTTACAAAAGACTTGATGCTTTTGCGTTAAAAATAAAACTTGCAGGACAAAGTATCCTAAATTTTTGGAGTGTCTTCTTCTTTACAGCAATAGTAGTGAACAAGCGATGCTATGACAAAAGCAGCACGAAAAGTTTCTCTGAAAAAGTTTTGAAACGGCAACAATGTCGAACTAACGCCTTCAAGTGGTTTTTGCAGACGACGACTTCAAACTCATCACAATCGCTACCTCTTATATGAACGAATGGAGGCATGAACCTAAGGACCACACACGCCATTCCTTTACTTAGTACTATTACAAGTAGTAAGCCCCAGTCGTCCACTTTTGTCATTTTCTTTTTGTCTATGCGCATTCGAAGACGTTTTCCTAATATTTTGCATGTCGCAGGCATTCAATGCTCCCCCACACATGCTCACAGTCATCATCAAATAACCCAGACTGTCTGTCTTGCCTACACTTCCGCCCCTGTGACCTTTTGTCTGTATATTTGTCCGTGTGTACTCTGGGGTTATGTAAAACAATCAAAATTACATTTACAAGCAACTTAATTTCATTAAATACATTTTCTGCTACCACAAATTAATTATGCACAAACATACACCGACTTGACTACATCAGGATTGGTGGAAATCTTGGACATAGACAAGCGACTGTTAAAACGGTATTAAAAAAAACTTGAGAATTTATTGTTTAATGTTTAAAGCTCTTCCATTATACCTCCGCACAGAAATTGTAGCGATGTTTGGCAAATAATATCTAAAAACATAAAATACTTGTTGCACACGTGACTGAACACATTGTATATAGAAAGGAATATGATACATTTCTAAAATACCGATACAGTATACGTATCATATTATTTATATAGAAAAATTATCATATTGTGTAAAACTGACATCGTATTTGGGTAAAAGGATCCTATGGTTATTTGCACACTTGGCAAGTGAGATTACAAGTACTCTACCATGACCAAGACCGTGTTGCCGAAGGATTAGTTGATGAAATATGAAGGACTCTTAAAGTACCTCGAGCCTCAACTATCAACTATTTGATCAAGTAACGTGAAGGACGCGACGAATGGAAAATGAGTCGCCAAGATACTAACATGTAATATTTTCATATTTTTACGCAGGGTCCGATTTAAGTTCTTATCGCACACATATTATTGTATATTTAATAAAAGATGGTATGAATTCGAGCATTTATTTTTGGATATATAAAGCATACTTTATATGTTTTTGCATATTTACATATATGAACAAAATCTGGGAAGAAGGGATACCCATTTTTGCGTTACAATATTGTAATCGTAGATGGCGATGGATAATGTAATAATTGTGAGTTTTGCTAAATTATTGGGCCGATGAATTAACACATCAATAACACTACAGTCTAGTGTGCTGGACTTCATGTACCGACAAAAACCAGGAATTGGGAGACTTTTTGTATGGCGGCTACTATATAGTGGTCCAACCTGGATCTGTGCAGAATGTTTTATTGGAAATTACGTAAGAAACACTTAGTAATTGGATACAATTAATTATAAACAAAACCAAAACAAATGTCATACAAAAAGTCATAAATGGGGATCAGAATTTAAAGGGGATACCCCTAATAGTGGCGTTGAATACACTTTATCTGAAGAGGGAATAGAAAAGCCGCAATATCCAAGATTGAAGTATTGTAGTATCTCGTTGTTCAAACAGACGGTCGGCTATTGAAAAATATATATATTGTACATTTTAAGAAACTTAATATATCCTTTTAACCTTTGGGATACTGTGTCTAAAGAACACTGTTTAATTTAAAAGAAATATTTGATAATTTACTCACAAAATGTTTTAATTTAGTGGATTTATATTTAAAACGTAAGTATCTATGAGTATCATGGCATTAAACTACAAAATTAGTCAACCGCCTTTGTTTTAAAACAAGATTTTTGTGATCGCTATCGCAATTATAGAGCCAAGTGCCATACACGTGATGCTGGATGTCAAAATACAGTTGAAATTAAAGATAAACAAGAAAACATTGTGGATTTTACATTGAGTTTTTATTATAAAAGCATAATAAAAATTCAAAGTAAAATCCAATATCTTTTCTTGTTCATATTTAATTTCAATGAAATGAAATACACAATATGATAAAGGTAATGAGTAATTGTAACCTTATCTATGTGCGTTGCTATGCCCTCATTGTCCTTCTCTTTTATGGTAGCGTGACACAGTCGCATTTTTTGTACCCTTGCCCGGATATGGTTAAGTTAATTTTTTGTAGGATCTTCTCCGTCTCTTTTATGAAACGGAGAATAACCTTAGACGAGGTGTTTCCTAGGACAAGTTACTAGCTTAACCTGCCGTAGATCAGCTAAGTCTGCAAAAAGGTTCCGGACCTATAAAGGAAGTTGCCGAACCAGTCCTGGCTAGTTCATCAGTACTTTCGTTGCCCGCGATACCCTTATGGCCATGTACCCAGCAAAGCGATTACGGTCGATTGACAGTTGTTTAAGGATGTCGTAACATTGAAGAACCAGCCTCGAGGAGAAAATCCAAGAGGTTAGTTCTTTAGTAGCTGCTTGGCTATCTGAAAAGATGGTTATTTTGGCCCCTTTAGGCCTTTAATCCAAAAGGGGTCGGAAAAACCGAGTGCCAGGCACCCATGGATATAGAGATCGAGGTGTTGGGTTCAAAGACACCCGATCTGTACCCATATCGCTAAGTGAACCAGTTGACCGTAGATGGTCCAGTACCAGGGCTGCCTCCCAGTCTGATCAACAGAGAAGCGTCTGCTGAAACGCAGTTCCGTGGACAAACAATCTGAAACGTTGCAGATTTCGATGCCAGGGATGAGTTTAAGAATACTAGAGTGACCCAGTTGACTTAGCGTCCGACTGTCTTCAGTCTGAAGTCTTAGAGCCTCTGTTGCTGCTGATGATCGAATAAAAATGTGCAGCGGAGGTAGACCGATGATCGCCTCCTTTGTGGCAGTAGGACATGGCACTCGACAAACTCAGCCAAGTAAGCCGTTGTAGATTGTCGCACTGCCTTATTGCACATATCTGCAGCAGTTTAGGCCACCATACAAGGGCGGCATAGGTTACTATAGGTCTCACCATTGAAGTATAGATCCACAGGATCTTCTTTGGTGACAGACATCACGTTCGGCCGAACAGGCTTTTGCATGTCCATAAAGCCATTGTTGCCCTGTTGGGGACATTTTTGAGATGGGTATTCCAATTTCGTCGTTTGTCAAGAACTTTACTTCATCGGAAAGTCCCAAAAGAGAGTTTTGGATGTGCACTGAACCCAGATCCAATTTATACTTCCTTGAGAAGGGTACCAAGACAGCTGTTTGTGGGTTGATCCTAAGGCCCTCCTTGGCACACCAGTTGGTCACAATCCGAAGAACTGAACACATTGTATCCGAGACAGTATTCCAAAATCTTCCTTGGGACCAGGATCGCCAGGTCATCAGCATATCCAAAGACGTTGTACACTTGGGAACTGAGCTCGATTAGGAGCTCGTCTATAACTAGGTAACAAAGAAGTAGCGAGAGGACTCCTCCTTGAGGACACCCCTTGATCACCATAATACTGATAGTCATATTACCAAGAGATGAAGATATGTCACGTTGATTTAACATGGCTTCAACCCAGGCAATGGTGATGGAGTGATGCAGCCATAACCCGTATAATCAAAAGCACAATCAACATCAATTCAATTTTCTTGAGAAGACGTTCAATTTTCTTGAGAAGGAAGGAGGTAAGACTAATAGATTTGTAAGATTTTGCCACTCACATGGGGGTATTACCCTGCTTTGGGATAAAGACGACAGATATCTTCCTTCATGACCGCGGTGAATAACCCAAGTTGTAACTATCCGCCATGAGAAGTATCAGAGAGTCGATTAGGACATCTAAGTAGTTCTGAAGCAGAGCCGGAAAGATGCCATTTCACCCTGCGATTCCGTCTGTTTATTATATATTTGTCTATAATGGGAGAATTTAACGATGCTTGTTCAAATATAGACCCAGGAAAATGTTCTTGAGACAGGTGTTCAACTGTCTGGTATTCCTGTCTACTATTGGTATAAAGACAGTTTTCTTTCTTTAAGGTCCGATGTCATTGTGTCTGTCCTTTGCGATTACCTTATGCAGACGGGCTGCTTCCGGTAGCGTTTGCAATCCATCATAGTGTCTTCTACAGGATTCACGCTAGGACTGACGTATAATTTTGTTATATTCCGTTAGAGATGATCTACATTCCTCCCACCTACCGGATCTTTTCGCTTGGTTGAAAAGTTTCATGACCGTTCGTCGCATGGCCGAGGGCAGTTCTGCAGAGTGGTCGTATATTAACTTACCAGTTTTGCAGTTGAATCCACGAATTTTGCCACACACCACCCAAGGCTCTTGAATTAGAGCGAGGGTGGTATCCTTCTCGGCGAAGAGACTGCACACTGTGGCTGTTGCCCCTTTGGCGTGGAGCAGGCTCGCCTGGAGCACCCTTATGGTTCTCACTTGTTGTCCCTGAGGTTTTTACGGACAAGGCTCTCCTTCTTGCCCGCTCGGTACCCCTTTCCGCGAGTCCTTCTAGGTGAGGGAGCCTATTTTGGCGTAGCGTTCCTCGTTTATTAGTATTGATCAGTTTATTATCAGTTTATCAGAAAGTTTGTAACGCATTGAAGTAGGCATCATGGACCCCGTAAAATTCGTCCCAATTCGTTTTTTTTTTATATGTTGATACTAGAGATGAGCGCGGGATAAAAAATTTGCACCGTTCACACCCACTCCAAAAAAAAAAAAAATGTTAAGGACCACGATTCACGAATATGCACCTGGAATATCCTGTCCTGTGATGTCCGCGAGAAACTCCAGGCTGATATCACCGCAATATAAAAAAATTCTATGGATAGGGCAGAGCTGCTCAAAAAAGGCACCCCGAGAAATCTATTATAGTTGCCATGGGAGGAAGCACGAATTTGTAGGAAACTATGAGGCCTTGTCTCCTGGCCGCGATACGTATCAAGGCTGAGTACTTCAACATTAGCCTGATTTGTGCACACGCCCCGACAGAAGTCGCAGACGAAGCGGCTAAAGATGAATTCTCTCTACGAATCGTGTCCCAATCACGATGTAAAAGTCGTGCTTGGCGATTTCAATGCCAAAATTTGGGATGGAAGGAATCTTTAGCCGAACAGTCGGAAATTTAGCGATTTAATGACGCTACCTCCAGCAATGAAGAAAAGCTAATCGATTCCGCCGCAGGTCGAAACATACACAAGGCTACTTGGCGCAGTCCGGATCAAAATACACGCAACCAAATTGATCATGTTGTGATCGACGGAAGGCACGCATCGAAGGTGTTGGATGTGCGAATGGTACGAGGTCCCAACATCGACTCGGACCACTATCTTGTGGAAGGCAAGGTGCGCACCAGGCTCAAAATGATCCATTCCGTACGTCCCAACACTCAACGAAAGTTAGACGTCGGAAAGCTGAATCGCCGAAGCCTTTTCAGTCAGACTCTCCCAACTGTACCGCGGGTCCTCCCCGGCCTCTCAAGAGATAAGTGAGCAGTGGAGACAGTGGCGAAGAGTTGGTAATATGTATGCACCAACGTGTACCATGTAATCGGCTGGAACCATACAATTTTCTTCACTGCTTGAACGTTTTCATCTGTTGTTGACGTGGTTGGGCGACCAGAGCGAGGCTCGTAATTGGCATCATCCCGGCCAACTTGGAAGAGTTTGTAGCACGTGTAAACATTTTTTTTACTCAGAACAGTTTCACCTTATGACACTGTCAACAGTTCAAGTGTTTTGGAGCACTTAATTTCATTTTTTACAGAAAATTTTATACAAATTCTTTGTTCCACTTTTTTTGATAGCAGAAATTGCTATATAGCTGAAACCGTAAACATATGTTCGTGACGAGTGTACCAACACAACAAAACAAAAAAAATCGATAATCGAATGTACGTTGCCCTCGAAATTTGAAAAGTCACCTTACTTTTTGTGCACACCTCGTACTTTTAGCAAAAAAAAAAAACACTTTCTCGGCCTTTTCAGACGGCCGAGAAGATGTTAAAACGATGCCCACCCTGGACGCCCGCGCCCCAGCACGTATACAACTGATGAAAACGTTGAAGCAGTGATGAAAATTGTTATGGAGAATCGGTGAGCCACTAAAAGAGAAGTTGATGAGGATGTCGGCATATCGGTTGGCTCATGCCATGCAATTTTTTGGATGTTTTGGGCATAAAATATGTGGCAGTAAAGTTTGTTCCGAAATTGCTAAATTTTGACCAAAAGACCAGCCGGAGAAGCATCGCTGTTGAATGGCGTCTACGACGATTTAGATTTTCTAAAAACGGTTATAAATGGTGACGAAACATGGGTATGACGTCGAAACCAAAGGCCAACCAATGTATGCATTCAGAAGAGCCAACAATGAAATACGCACTCCAAGTTCGGTCAAATGTGATGGTTTTGCTCACTGTTTTCTTTGATTACAATGAAGTGACATATCGTGAGTTCTTGCCAGAAGTTATGCGCCGTTTGCGTGAAGCAATACGAAGAAAAATCCAGACTCGTGGAGAAACATCGTTGCTTGTTCGTGTTTTTTTGGCCAAAAACAACACCCTAATCATGCTTCAGCCACTGTATTCACCGGACTTGGCCTCAGCGACTTTTTCCAGTTCCCAAAACTGAAATGATCCATGAAAGGACGCCGTTTTGCCACGATTGTGGAGATGAAGGATTCTGGAAAAACAGCATATCGTAAATGCTTCGAGGATTGGAAAAATCTTTGGCACAGGTGTATTATATTTGTGGGGGACTACTTTAAAAAGGGACAAAATATATATTGATGAATAAATAAATATTTTTCGAGAAAAATAAAAAGACATCTCGTATATATTCTTGATCAGCTCGTCTAGACATGTCCGCCTGATAGTTGCTGAGTATGTTTATACCATTCACACATAGTTTGTATGAAAGTGTGTAACGCACTAAATTAGGCATCGTAGACCCCATAAAGTATATATATACTTGATCAGGTCGTCGAGATGAATCGAGGTAGCTAGCCGTCTGTCTGTTTGTCTGACTGGATATTGTTGAGCACTTTTTGGGCACCAATTTGTATGCGATCCAGTTGAAAATTGGTATATTGCAGTTTTATTGCAGTTTAATAGAATATCAAGATTGACCCGCTACGCCCACTTTTTGTGATAGCCCCCATAAAAACCTACTGTACACTTTTATGTTTGCGTACGAAACACTTCTTTATTAAAGTCAATATTAGATTGAAATGCGTTGTAGTGCCCTTTTATGGACAGCCGCTGTGACTAATGAGTATGTCCCGCCCACTTTTTGGAGTAGACCCCATACAAACCCAACCCCACTTTTTTGTTTTTTATGAACAAATTCTTTGTTTAAATAAGTATATCTTGAAATTCAATTTAGGGGATTTTAGTGGACACTACATACACATCTACAAGTGGGCGTCTCCCGCTCACTTTTTATGGTACTCCCATACAAACCCAGTTTATTTTTACGCATCTGTATAAAAACGTCAATATCAACCTGAAATTCAATATGGTCTAAATTTTCATCAATTCTAGTCAAATATACCGCATAAGTGCAGATCGAACCACTAATGAATATAATCATATAAGGAGCCTTAAACAATGTGCAGGGTATCTTATACTATACTGCAGCGTTCTTTCTTGTTTTTATTATATACTGGGTACAAAGTATTTCGCGGTTTCCTCCATTGTTCCAATTTTTTTAAGAGAAACATTTCTTTACACATTGTAAGTTAATTGTCACACACATAGACTTAATTGCAAAAGCGAATGATTCGCGATTATCAGAAAGAAACTCATGCATCCATCTTATTTTTTAAACGATGCGAAATTTTTCTTCCATCAACAATTAACAACAGTCAGAGGGGTGGAATCGCCTTGCTAACTGTAAAAGAGCGTTCAAAATAAGGAAAATATGCAAATGGAATTTTCCATAGTCAACGATTGCAATCAAAGGATTTTACAAATGACCAACGCCGGCTGACTAACTGGCAGTGTTGGTAAAGCGATTGCATAAAACGCTTTAACCGCATTTCATTTCAGCTCCTCGGTCTCGTTCATTCATCCTCTCGTCTGTTCAACGGTTCGTTCTGTTGTTCGTCCAGTCAAATTGGTCGACCCACACCACTTTGACTACTGCTACCTCTTCCATTTAGTTGAATTCAATCCGACAGTTGCGTTGCTGGTGAGTGAGTCCAAAAGATCCGCGGTTGTGGATGCGGAATTTCGAAATTGTATGCCGAGTAATGCGAAATTCCGTTAGCCACAATTTTTAATCAGAAGTAACTGGTGTGGTCGAGGATTTCCGACGGCCTAAAATAAAAATTCAAATAAAAAGATTTCAGCCCGAAATCTCATTAAAAACAATTCTGTTCTGTTTTGCTCTTCTCTGATCTCTTTAGCACAAATGTAAATACGGACTCACACACTCGCACACACACTTCACATTCCCACATGTGCGCACATTGATGCCGACTTCCGATTGTTTGCATGTTACGTAATCCCCAAGCGACGAGCGCCCTCTGACCAGTATCCTCTAAAACCGAGCAACCATACCACACCCAACACCCAATCCTTAAACTCGTCTGTGTTCGCCATATTCCATCGGTCCGTTCATTTGTTCGTCAGTTGTCAACCGCACTGGCGCTCCGCTTTACTCGAAAGGGATCGGTACTGACGCATTTGGTAGGCTCGTTTGGGGGCGTCTTAGCGATGCAATGCGAATGTGGCCACTGGCCAGTGCGTTTGCTGAAACTCATCTCCTTTTGAGCAAAAATACATAATCCATTTAAATTGTTTGTGGCTTTCATATTGTTTGCATCTCATTCAGCTGTCACTCTTCCTCCAGTTTACGTTCTATTTGTTGTTTTTGTTGCACTTGTTGTTATTATTGCAGCCGTTGTATTTTTGTTGTTACAGTAGTTTCTACTAGAAGGACTGTAAGCAAATTGGGTTAATGTTGGTGGCCCATTCGCATTCGTTTATATTGTACTTATTTATTGTACTACTGTTGTTTTTCTTTTAACCCTCTGCTGTGCAAATAAATAATAAAATAAAAAAATAAAGGAATACAAATGTTGGAACTCTTAATATTATTTATACTGAGAGTAAATACTTATTGATTCTGTCAAAATAACGCAAAGACCCAAAAGGTTTTGTTCAAGATCCCACATTCGTGATTGGCTGACCGTTAATGACCATATTATTTCCTCAGTATTTCATAAAACTGAGTATGGATTCACGCTATTTGGCAATTTCTAAAGATCTCAAAAAGGAGGTATGATACACCCATTATACTGGTTAGAACCCATACAAATCAATTACATTGTGCAAGATTTTTTCTTAAAAAAAAAAGAAGATGAGTTCACCCTATTGAATATAAATTTGAATATAAATATAATTGAATATAAAGATTTTAACAAATACATATGATTTTATACAAACAATATGATTTTTTAGTTCATACTAGTCTGTTCACCGAATAATATTTGCACAGCATAACAATTACAATGTAATCATAGCATTGCACCAATAATTAATTCCGTACCTGACTCATCAATCTGGATGTATCAACCGTCTGAAGCGGAAAAGACTTGTGACCATATTGAGATTTCTCAAGCGTTTTGAACACAATGGAATGGCCACTTAAATTGTTTGTTCAACTCATCATCTTCCATCAGTAAATATATTGTGAATAGATGTGCGGGTTTATTGATATCGCAAAAAACAAGAGGAATTACTAGATTTTGTCGAAGTAAATAATCTCAATAATTTTGTCAACTGTAAAAATGTCCCTGACTTAATGTAGTGTATGAAAAATGAATGCAAACCAGAGCAATGACGCCATATGATTCATGAAATTAATCATCTGAAGATAATGTCGTTGTGACTTAAGATACCGTGGAAACCAGTACGGGAATCGAGATTGGGTGCTTCGAAAGTAAAATCATCCAAATATCATTAACATTTTTCTACTTCTATCAATAGAAAGAATATTGTTACCGCCTCTCAGTGGTCCGTCTTGTGTGGAACAGGCGGCCAAAAATACTTACAGTGCAGCTATCAAAGTGAAACTTTTGTCATAGGCTTATATATGTAGTTAGATGACAATATGTCAAAATCGTCAAGATAGGACGACTAAATCATATAGCTCCCATATAGCCGACCAATTCGGAATGAACTCTTAGTATACCAAAACTTTATTGTTTTTTATCCGAATTTAACCAACATTTGCTATATGTCAGTCTTAGAAGCTTCTACGTGTGCTGACCAAATTTCATTCGGAGCGGACCACTATATCATATAGCTGTCATATAACCTACCGATTCGGAATGAACCCTAGTGTCAGTCTTGTATGGAATCGGCAGCCAGTACTACTTAAAGCAGCTCCAACAAAAGGTCATTTTGTTTTTAATTTAAGACATGTTCATCATAAGATATTATAAAGGAAATATAGCTAGTTAATAAAAAAAAACCCACTTGTACAAAATAATGAAAATAGAAAAAAGAAAATTGATTTAAAAATTACTCTAACAAATCAAAAACAGAATTAAATAATATGGATTTCCCTTTGCTTTGTAATTTTCGCTGACCAGTTATAAAAGGATCGGAGCTCAGTAGAAAGTGATATGTATAATATATCATTCCTACAGATCAAAAACCGATTTTTTTTAAAACTGTCTTATGTTTCTGTGGTAACTTTCGCTGTCCCGTTATAAACAGATCTGATGTAAGGAGTAGACGATTGAATAAATCTTCATTTGTTGCCATACGAGAAATTTTACGTTTATGCTGGAGGCGAAATTTTTTTATATCCTTATTTCTCGACTCAGCAGCTTCCTCAGATAACTCCCCAATCGACACGAGAGCATTTTCAATAATTGCAGGTCCGTGAATTAAAATTTTATGAACGGTAGGTGGAAGATAATACCAGGAATATGTAGTTTTAAGTTCTTTGGCTATGTTGAGTGCGAATGTATTAAATTTCCCAACATTAATATTATATCCTGAAGAGAGCGCTTGCAATTTTGTAGCACATCTTTCAATAAGGTCTCTATCTAAGCCTGTTATTTGAGCGGACAAGCCAGCATTATTGAAACATTCTCTGGCAGTATTTCCATCATTCGATGTTCCACTCCCACCACTTTTAGGCTTGTCGACAATCAATACCATTTTGAATCAATATTCTGTTTGATATTTTTTTTTCCTTTCCATAACTTGGGCTTTTCCGTCGAGGGATCTAACTTGTCAGACTTGTACTTGATGTATGATAAATGTAAAAAAAATCCAAAAAATCGTATATATGCGTGAAGTAGTGACAATCCGAATTCAAATCGATCCTTTACAACTTCCCTTTGCAAGCATTTCTCAATATTGTTCATATCTGTGGGTTTCGCGTTGCATATATAGCAGTTTGATGATGAAGGCATTACAAATTTTACCATCCACCATATTGAGTTGTAAAATATGCTGAACACATAATGTTATATTACTAACAATAATTTCAGTAGGAACTAGCCTCTCTATTTTATTTTTAAAATACTTTTCTTCCTCGATGCTCATTTCAGTTGAAGATGGTCGTGGATTTTACTAGATTATTTTTGAACTTTTCGAACTATCTTCAGTTGTTAATAAAGCAAGTGGAACATATGATGTGACAAACATGTGGCTGTCTTGCAAATTATTATTCTCCACTTTTTGTTTGTATTCACTGTACCCAGAACTTCCGTCGAAGCCCCATTTCCCTATAAGTTTAAGGTTGTTCACATGATCGCTGAAAACATCATTTATTGCACTATCATGCAACTCGATAATACGCTTTGTAGTGTGGTCCAATAAACTTTGAAGCTATACTTCAGTGTGTGATTCGCTAACAGTTATATTTTCCGGATAACTTTTCGTTTTGCTTTTAAAATATTTTTATAGCTGCAAAAAAGTTCAGCAGATAATTTACTGTTAACAAATTCTCTAATGAGGATATATTGATGTTTCTTTAAATTCGTTTCCGTCATAAGCGTAATAACCTCATTAGTGCTTGCAGGCGATATTTTTGTGCTATTTGATTCTTCAGTAGCAAAACGCAAACAATCAGCAGCAGACTCATCCAGTTTTTCTCTTTGTTCGTCTTGAGCATTCAAAGAAATTCATGTTCGGACGACCACGTTCAATATTATTTTCAGGTGTTTGTACATCACAATTGAATAAAAACGAGTCCTTTGCCGCAAGCCAATCAGAATACTTTTCCAAAACGTATGATCTTTTTCGAGAGCATTCACGCCAAATTATTGAAATCCTTTTGCATCAGTAATTAACGCGTTCTTCCAATTGCTCCAAATATTTTGCTCCTACTATATAGCCTTCAGTCTCAATTTTCAATTTCAAAATATCCAATATGATTTTAATCTTTTCTGGATTTGCACCGGTCTCGGAACACCACATGTCGAATATATACATGCGGTTAAATTCGCAGTCATAATCCTCCTATACGAAAAATAAAAAATATAAAAAATGTAAACTATAAACATAACCTAAGAAATCAAAATGCTCAAGAAAAACTAAGACGACAAACACAAAACGGCACAACGAAAGGCACAAAAGAAACGAAGACGATAATCACAACACACAGCACAGAAAAGCACGTGTAAGAAAGACACCGAAAATGGTGAGGCCGCTTTGTTCTGTTCAAAATAACGCAGCCATTCGCAAATATTCGCAGCTGAAATTTACAACATATCAGTGAATGTTGACATATATTTTAAAATAAGTTTGATTGTTAAAAACTAAAAGTCTAAGTGAAATTTAAGTTTACACACAAATAAGTACTAAAATAGGCACATATATTACATAAATTTAATAAAATAAACACAGCATGCTGAGAACTTGTAAATTATCAGAAATAATAGTTAATACCTTTATTTACAATATTTAATACTTCCATTGTTCATGGAATCTTTTGTAAAAATGTTTTTACGTTTTATTTGCGACCTTCACTTGCAAGTTACTCACGATGCAAAACCAAATTAATTGCATGCTCTGCCTTTTGCAGCTGTTCTTAAAGAGGACAGATGGAATAAAGCAAAAACAAAAGTTGATTTAAATAGGTAGATCAATTATGAGATACGGTTGACACAATTCTAGCCAAAATTTTGACTTTCATTTTTTTATTTTTGGCCTATGGGGGAGACCACT
>JAWNNQ010001544.1:0-30158 GCA_035044765.1 Leucophenga montana
TAGATATTCTAAGCCTCTAAGTGGACAGGCTTGTATACCTCCTGAGTTGGAGGTAGACTCAGTGAATACATTTTCATAGTAGTCAGCTAAATTTTTGGCTTTTTCAAGGTTTGTTCTGGGCCACGAGCCATCGTTATTTTTTAATGGAGGTTGGTGCTCTGTCTTATTTAGCAATTTCTTAGTCTCTTTCCATAGAGAATAGTCCGTACTGCATGTTGGAGTCAAGTTTTGTAGAAAGTCGTTAATTCGGTCCTTTTTAATATTTTTAGATGTTCTTTTAAGGTTTTCGTTGCTCTGTTAAATTTCTTTTTTGCTTCCGTTGCCAGGTTTTCCTTAGATTTCGTTTTTCTTTTTTAAGACGTCGAATTGTAGGTGATACTACATTTTTGCTGGATATCGTCTGACAAGGTGGGGTCGACTGATGAACAGCTTTTTCTAATATGTCCTTAAGATACATTATTGCTGATTCAATATTGTCGTCTGTTTACAGTGGAATGTTTATACAGAGAGAGTGGCTTATGTATTCTCTGTAAGTGTCCCAGTGAATTTGTTTATTACCAAGATTGTGGTTAACATTTAGTATTTTTAAGGTTAGATTTATAATCTATTTGTACTGGCGAGTGATCTGACGAAAGCTCCAATCTAGACGTTATAGTAAATTTGTTTATGTCAAAGTTTTTTAAAATGCAAATATCAACCAGGTCCGGAGATTTATTCGTATCTGTAGGCCAATATGTTGGCTCTTCAGTGCTTAAGTGCTTAATATTAAGTCTGTTTAAGGCATTAAGAAGATTTTTGCCTTTATTATTTGAGAGTCTGGAACCCCAAATGGTGTGTTTAGCGTTAAAATTACCAGCGGCAACGAATCGATGACCTAAAGTTTTTATAAAGTCAAGATATTGAGTTTGTAATATGTTATGTTTAGGTGGACTATATACAGCAGATAAAGTGAAAGGCTAAAATTGGTCGTTTATTTGTATGCTAGTTGCCTGAATATGATCAAGTTGGTAGTCTTCTAACATATTGTGCCTCAGAGTGTTCCTGATTATAATAGCAGTAAATTAGTAGCGTAAACTTTGTATCCATAGATTCTAACGTAGCTCTTCTTCGTAAAATGTGTTTCCGAGATGAGTGCTATGTCAACCTCATTTTCTTGTAAAAATATTTGAAGCTCGTTGGCATGGTTTTTCAAACCGTTTGCATTCCAGGCTACGATACGTATTTTAGTGTCCAGTGTTTGTGTCTAACCTTGAAAACAGCATTGTAACTACATTCATCATACTTGACATTTGCTGAAATAATTGTTTCATGAGATATTTGAGCTCTGCCAGATCATTATTCGTTTGAGAACTGTTGAACTGAGCATAAGTCAGACCATTTTGGACCGTACTTTCCATTCGATTCACCCCTTGTTCCTCTGAACCTTTATTTGGCTGTATTTTTTCCCTTAGGGTTGGAAATCTTTGAATTTTTAGCGTCATATAAACTTCGCAACCTTTGTAGTTTGCAGTATGAGCCCCTCCACATAAAGCACACTTCGTTAAGCTATCACTTAACATTTTACAATCTAATGTTTTATGTTTTCCTGCACACTTGACGCAGATTGGATCTTTAGTGCAGAAGTTTCTTGTATGCCCGTACTTATGTCAGTTAGTACATTGTGCTATTATTCGCTTATGGTGGGATGGTTCAAATACTATTTTTGTATTGAGAAGCGCTGTAATTTTGTATATATCTTTATTATTATTATTATTTTTCAGCTCTACGAAAAAAAGAGGCAGGGGTTTTTTTGAAGTTCTGTGCTGAACATTATGTATGTTTGTTACTTCATGCCCAAGTTCGTTTAGCTCGTTTTTAAGATCGCATATGTCGGCCGAGTGGTGTAAGTTTCTTAGTACAACCTTAAAACCACGGTCATCTTTAGGTTTAAACGTGTAATATTTTGTACTATTATGTTGCAACATCTTTTATTGTCTCCGAATAATTTTTAGAATCTGATACTTGAACACGTACTTCGTTATTTTGCAAAGTTTTCAAAATGAAGTTTTCTTAAATAACGTCTTTTAAAGCTTTGCTGAGAACATTAATTTGTTCCACACCCTGAATATAAATCGGTGGTGGCTTATTACTTTTATTTTTTTGACCACTATTATTAGGTTCTTTAGCATTTTCGGTATTAATGAATTGAACATGTTCTTCTGTTCCTAACAGTTCGAACCTGTTTGATGCAACCGGTTTGGTTAGCCAGTATGACTGTAAAGTTTTTTGGTTCTGTGTGCTCTTTTTGTGCTTTTTTTATTTACTCATACTGGCAGAGCTTTTTGGATTTCTCTTACTGCATTTCTCTTTACTGTACTAGTGTTAGTATCACTTACATTACTTGATATACTTGTTTGTGTTGACATAATTGGTTGCGAACTTGATGCATGTGACACGGTGAAAGGTATTGCAGGTTTTGTAGTTGTTGATGCAGTTGTGTTAACACAATAGGTTTGAAGAGCTGGCGATGTAGTAGCGGTTGTACAAGAGAGCATGACCGTTTGGAGTGAAGCTAGTGTTGTTGCAGCCGAGAAAGAGAAGTCTGCGTTGAGTGGTGTTGTTAGAGTTGCACACTACTCGCTCCAAGATTGTGTGATGATATGCGCGTTGCCGTTACCGTTGAGGTGGGGAGAGCATGATCTTGCTCTCTGTGTGTCTACTTTTAGTTGTATTGCGCTTACATTGTTGATTTTAATGTTCGCGTTGGAGCGTATGGTGAAGTAACCAATGTTTTTGTTGTTAGGTAGTGGTGAGTTTGACTCACCAACGATATTAGAAGCGCGAAGAGCGCTCATTTTTAGTATGTACTCTTTTGTACTTTGAACTTATGTGTTCTTTTTTTATTTTTGTACCTTTATAAATATTCTTGTACTTAAATTGTTTGTAAACAAAACCATATGATGATTTGTTTACTTTTTTAAGTGTCCTTTCGCTGTTGTTGAATATTGTGTAAGTGTTAAGATTTATCTTTAACTTTAACACTTTGATTTTCACTATCGATGGGCAGCGTATGCAAACACGTCCGTACCGCACGACATGTTGTAGCTGAATTGAAACCGATCTACTCCCAGCTAAGTCCGCAAAAAGGCTCTGGTCCTATAAAAGAAGTTGAGGAACCAATCCTGGCTAGTTCATCAGCAATTTCTTTGCCCTCGATTTCCTTATGGTCAGGTACCCAACAAATAGCGACTTTACTGCCGATTGCCAGTTGTTGGAGGATGTCATAACATCGAAGAACCAGTTTCGAGAAGAAATTCCAAGAGTATAATGCTCTAACAGCCGCTTGGCTCCTTTGAGACTTTTATCCAAAAGATGTCTGGCGCAGACCTCGATGGCGTGGACCTCAGATTGAAAAACCGTGGGCGAAGCACCCATGGCAATAGAGATCCTGGTGTTGGGTCCGAAAACACCCGCACCTGTGTCCGTATCGGTAAGTGAACCATCAGTGAACCAATTGATCGCAGATGTTTAGTACCAGGGAAGCGTCTGTCGAAACGCAGTTCCGTGGACAAACAATCTGAAACGTTGCAGATTTCGATGCCAGGGATAAGTTTAAGGATAAGTTTAAAGATACTAGATACTAACATGGTTTCAACCCAGGCAATGGTGAGGCTCTATATACCCCTCTGCGTAAGTGCTCGAGTGATGGAGCCATAGCCCGTATTATCGAAAGCATCGTCAACACATTCTTTCGATCGTACCGAGCAGATTATGCAGTGCGCCTACCGTTGATTTACCCTTCATATAGCCGAATTGGTGTTTATGAAGGGGGTGTGAAATGCTGATTGATTGCCTAATGTGGTAATCAATAAGACGTTCAATTGTCTTGAGAAGGAAGGAGGTAAGACTGACAGGTCTATAAGATTCGGCCAGTTCCATAGGTCTATTACCCTGCTTTGGTTCAAAAACGACGGACACCTTCCTCCAGGACCGAGGTATATAACCCATGTTGAGACTGGCCCGCATGAGAGGTAGTAATGGGTCGATCAAGACATCTAAGCAGAGCCGGGAAGATGCTATCTCCCCCTGGGGACTGAAAGGACATGATCGCCCATCGAACTTTGTCGTTGCCAAGAATGCTGCCAGATAGGCTGCAATTCCGTCTATTTATTATATGTCTGTCTATAATCGGAGAGTTCAACGATATTTGTTGAAGTATAGACCCAGGAAAATGTACTTGCCTGTCTACTATTGGTATAAATACCGTTCTCTCTCTTTAAGAGTCCGATGTCATTGTGCCTGTCCTTTGTGATTACCTTATGGAGACGGAGTGCTTCCGGTAGCGCTTGCAAACCATCACAGTACCTTCTCCAGGATTCACGCATGGACTGACGTATAAGCTTGTTATACTCGGTTAGGGATGACCTATATTCATCCCAACTACCGAATCTTTTCGCACGGTTGAAAAGCCTAACCGTTCGTCGCATGGCCGCTAACATATCAGTCCACCATGGAACCTTCTGTTTCATGCGGACTGGACGTGTAGCAGTGCTATCGTGGTACGAGATCAGAAAAATCTCGTTTAGCAGGTCCGCTGCCAGCTCCAGCTCACAAATTGAGCTAATGCTGCGCGGGACTCCGCCAACTTTTCATGCTACGAGCTCGTTGTACGATTGTCAGTTAGTTTTCCTAGGAAGGTAGACCTTAGAGAGGATATCAGGAGCCCCGGAATTTCAAAGCGAATATGTTGGTGGTCAGAGAAGAAACTTCGTTTGAAACTCGCCAATTCCAAACGAAGTTAGGGTGAGATCTAGAACCTCTTGTCTAACTGCTGTTATAAATGTAGGCTTACAACCTATATTTGCAAATACGAGCTGGGATCTCATTAAATAATTTAAGTGGTACTCACCACTGTGGTTGGTATCATTGCTGCCCCAGACGATGTGATGTGCATTAGCATCACAGCCAACAATGATCTGCCTGTTGTGGATGCGACAGTGCTATATATTTTGTTCATCTCCTGGGAAGTAGGCTGAGGCCAGGACAATTTCCTGGGAGCCTCCTCCTGTGGAAATATCCACTAACACAGCTGTTAAATCTCTGGAAATAAAGTTATTTAGTGGATAGGAATTGATCGTTTTATTAGAATTAGAATTGCGGTATGGGGCAGTTCTGCAGAGTGATTGTAGATTAACTTACCAGTTTTGCAGTTAAGTCCACGGATTTTGTTTTACTTTCATTACTTTTGCAAGCGCTGCCGGAAGCAGTCTGTCTCTGTATATAATTGTAACTCACTCACAAGCACTTGTAACTTGTGGTGAAACTAAACGTTATTGGAAGGATAATACAATGCTTAGTATGCACGCTCAAGCACTTGAAACCTGAGATGCACCTAAGTGAATGTTTTTGATAGTATACGCTAAGTACTTGGGACTTAGTGTTTACTGTGATGATAGAAAACTAAGCACTTGAAACTTAGAATCCTTGCGTTCAATCTTAAAAAAGAGCTCAAAAGACAAGTAGTGTCATTGATTGTCTATTGAAGAAAGACAATTTATTTGGTAAATGCTTGGGTTTATATACAATTTCTCTTAAATTAAACTATGAACTAAAAACAGATTTCGTTTACATTATCTTAGAATTATTCTTATCATACATGTACGTTTTAGATTTCTTTCTAAAAAATTTCATAAATGCGTTTGAGTTTTTCTTAATGTTGTGTTAATGATACGTCATAAATTATCTTGCTGCATTATCATTATTCAGCTGCGTATCGCAGTATTATGTTTGCTGACCTTCCACGAGAGGACAACAACAAACGCATTCACTGCACATACACAACAGTGCAGTGATAATCGATGCTTGTTTATCGATGTGGCTATGAAACGAATATGTGGAAAAACTCCAGGTAAAAATAACATGCTTATTGTGCGTTTAATAATAGAACTCTTATTCTAAGACATATCTCGTACATATCCATCGGCACCGGGATATAATTTAATGGCCATTGTCGTATTGGAACGTTGTCTTCCTTGATTACGACCAATGTTCCTTCCTTAAGGTTGTTAAAGGATTTTGTCCATTTTTGTTTTTGCTGGAGCTGTTGTAAATAATCTTCATACCACTGCTGCCAGAATGCATATTTCAATCTAGAAACTTGTTCCCATCTCTGCCCTAGAGACAGTTTTTTGTCTGTCTGAGATCTGTCTGCCTGTGCTGTTAATGGTTCCCCTATCAGGAAATGTCCAGGTGTGAGAGCTGAGATATCATTAGGATCGTTTGAGATAGGTGTTATAGGCCTTGAGTTTAATATGGCTTCTATCTCAACCACAACCGTTTCTAATTCTTCGTAAGTTAGAGACGATGTATCCACGTTGTTCTCCAGCAGACGTTTGGCTGATTTCACTGCTGCTTCCCATAGTCCGCCAAAGTGAGGTGATCTCGGCGGAATAAATCGAAATTCAACTCCTTTATTGTTACATTCATTAACAATTTTCTCCTTTGCTTCTGTTGAAAATATTATCTGCTCTAGCTCCTTTAATTTGTTAGATGCTCCAACAAAATTAGTGGCGTTGTCACAATGCAGAGTTTGCTGCATTTGCTCGCATAATGCTGCCAAAAATGCATCCGTCGTCAAATCGCTGACCAATTCCAAATGAATAGCCCTTGTAGCGAAACAGCAAAACACGGCAATGTAAGCCTTATGTGGTCGTTTTCCTCTTATTTTATAATGAATAGAGAACGGACCGCAATAATCGACGCCTGAATTTAAAAATGGTCGCGCTTGAGTAACTCTTAATGGTGGAAGATTACCCATGACCTGTTGCAGCATTTTTGGTTGCATTTTGTTGCAATGTACGCAGTGCTTGACTATACTTCTTGCCATTGTTTTCCCATTAAATATCGAAAATCTTTGGCGAGATTTAGCTAATAAACCTTGGGCTCCGCAGTGCATGTTAGCTTCATGCAATTCTTTTAAAAGTATTATGGCAATAGCATTTGATTGTTCCAGCCGTCCACCGACTCTCATAACAGAATTTTCATCCATAAATGGATTCAAACTTTTTAGTGCACTTTTATTCTGGACTGAGTTTTCCTTTTTGAGATGCATTATGTCATTTTTAAAATCTGCTTCTTGCATGCATTTTACAATCACCTTCAAGGCGTATTCGAGTTCATCCTGTGTACTTTGACCAGCTTGTTTGGTCTTAAAACGCAAAATATATGCCACGATTCGTTGTAATCGCCGGAAGGAATTTCCATGATTTATGGTATATATTAAATCTTCTGATTGTGTTGTTATCATAATAACCTTTGAAGTCGTAATCTTTTTCTCCAAATTACCTATGATTTTATCAGGATTGGTTGCTGGCCACTTTGCTTCAGATCCATATAGATATAATGGACCATGTAACCACATACGATTTTCAAAAAACCTTTTGACGGATGTTCCTCTTGAAAAGAATATCTGCTGGATTCTCGCTAGATTTGACATGTCTCCATTGGGCCGAAGACGTGTTCTGTTGGATTCTAGCTACTCGGTTTGCTACGAATGTATGAAAAGATGATGCAGTAGCGTGTATCCAATACAAAACAATTTCAGAATCAGACCATAAGAACGCTGTGGAATTTTGTAGCTTTATGTCTTTTTGGACTCTTGCTAAAAGTTGAGCTCCTAATTCTGCTGCACAGAGCTCTAGACGTGGTAACGTCTGCCTTTCGACTGGTGCAACTCTTGATTTCGCACATAGTAACTGGACTGTCACCTTTTTATTTTTGTGGACAGATCTAATATATGCAGCAGCTCCATACGCCTTTTCAGACGCGTCAACAAATATGTGAATTTGTTGGCTTACTGCAACTTCTCCATTGCTGACATGCCTTTTACTTGTTGCTCGATTAAGATTAATCAAGTTCTTTCTGTAAGCATGCCACTCAGCCTCCAGCTGGCCTGAAATTTTATCATCCCAGTCTAATTTGCGATGCCATAGCTCTTGCATAAATATTTTCCCACGTACTACTCCTGGAGCAAAAAGACCGAGTGGATCAAATATTCGAGCTAAATCGGAACAGATGATTCTTTTGGTAACGGCGATGTTTGTACCTTGCCACAAAGTTGATCAGATTTTGGGTTCCAAATCATACCCAAAGTTTTTGTCGTATTTATCTCGGATGAGTCAAAGTTTAACTCAATATCTTTATCTTCTGCAGGGATATTTGTTAATAGTTGGTGATGATTTGCGCACCATTTACGTAAATTAAAACCAGCACCAGACAACATTATTTTTAGTTGTCGCTGAACCTCTATTGCGTCCATTATGTTGTCAGATCCAGTTAAACAATCATCTACATAAAAATCATCTAGCAAAGCCTTAGCTCCCAAAGAGTAATCGTTTTTCTTTTGAATCGCCAAATGCTGTAGATATTATCCTTTCGACCAAATGCTTCCAATGCTCTGAACCGTTGTTGAAGGAAGGAAATAAGTCCAGTCAATGGTTGAAGATCTCGTGAATTTGATGTCGATTACTCGAATAACATGTGATTATGTTTATCGAGCTTTTTTGTAAGCAAATATACTAATATTGGATCCCATGTACTTGTATCAATATTAATATTTTGCAATGCTGACAACGATTACTTTATCGTGTCATGAAAATCCTTTATTTGATTGCATTCATTGCTTATCGGAGGATGATCAAAGAGCTTCTGGAACAATACTGACTTTATGATATGTTTATTATCAAAATGATCCTTCAATGTTGTCCAGGCATTTCATAATTGCTCTCTGTCAGTGAGAGGTAACGAATTAATCTTTCTGCTTCACCTGAGATTGGAAGGATAATACAATGCCTAGTATGCACGCTCAAGCTACAAGTGCTTTTGAGTGAGTTACAATTATTCGTTTCCTTGCCTGGAAAAAGTTTATGATGATGATTGTATGGGTCGTACTCAAGATTTAAAAACGGTCGTAATGATTTAAATGATAATCCAAGACATGGACGGCCCGAAGCATCTAATCGTGCTGAGTTAGTGGAAAACGTGAGTGAAATAATAGCTATCGATGCAAATTTCACTATGAGAATGCTGGCAGAAGAATTAAATGCATCTTACTGTACAATCTACAAAATATTAACTGCAGATTTGGGTAAAAGAAAGGTGTGTGCTTGTTTTGATCCACATCAGTTAAATGATGATCAAAGAAGCGTTCTATAGTCAATGAATTTTTGATAAAAAAACAGATTTGTCTCGTCGATCTCCCTCAAACAACATCCCAAAAAGCGAGTTTAAAAATTTTATGAATTCATTTTTTGAGCATTCCAAACGTTGTATTAAGTTAAATAGATCGTATTTTGAATAAATATTAGCTTTGAGCCATAATACCATGCTGTTTCATTTTATAACTAAAAAGATCTGTTATTTGTAGATCACACCGTGTAACTATTGTTATTTGAAACGAAATAAACCAGAGCATTTCTATTGGATGTTCTAACTATAAAAGAACTAAAATTGGCTTTCTTCATGATTGTTGAAGCGGTGCAAAAATTTGATTTTGCTCCAGAATTTTCAAAGTTTGGAAAATCTATTGATTTACAGCCTAATCTGCAAAGACTTTTATTCATAAGTTGGAAGAAACCCGACTTTGGATTTCGGTTATACGGTTTGGTGGCAGATTTCTGAATGCGACCTTTCGTATGATGCCAATTTTCCCTTATTGTCGCCTAAAAATAACGAATTTGTCGAACGGCATTTAAAGAATTTGTATATAAGAAATTGTCACTCAGGAGCCAAAAATATGATTTCGCTGCTCAGGCAGCAAATTTGGGTAATAAATGCTCGAGAGGGGAATAGAGTGGCACTTTATACCGCCATGGGCACCACACTTCGGAGGGCTGTTGAGGGTAGCCATTAAATCGGCCAAGCAACTTCTTTGCGCGTGGTCGGCTGCGCCAACCTCACTAAGGACGATCTGGCAACGCATCTGGTGGTAATCGAGGCCCTGGTGAATTCTCGTCCAATCGCTCCTCACAGCGGCGATCCCAGCGACGGAGAGGCACTAACGCCAGGATACCGGCTTTTCGGTCAGGCGCTCCTGGCGCTGCTGCCCGAATTCGAATTCGAATTCGAGCTCAACAAGCCCGGCAGTAAGCGAAAAAGATGGAAGGTGCGGAGATGGAAGGTGCTATCTGGGCTCAAACAGAGGTTCTGGCTGGCCTGATCCAAGGACATCAACAGCGGGCGCAGTTGTCCAAGGAGGAGGGCAACCTGGGCGTAGGAGTTTTGATGCTCTAGCATGACGAGGGTATAATAAGTTTGTGCGAATAACAGGCAGAAGGAGTCGTGGAGTCTACCTTGCAAAGTACTATATATATTTTTGATCAGCATCCGATGCTGAGTAGATTTAGCTATAACCGTCTGTACCTCCGTCTGGATGTATGAGACAACAGATCTCAGGTATTATAAGAGCTGAAGACTCAAACAATTATATAATCCTTGACTAAAATTATATATTTTT
This sequence comes from Leucophenga montana, assembly GCA_035044765.1. Lineage (NCBI taxonomy): Eukaryota > Metazoa > Arthropoda > Insecta > Diptera > Drosophilidae > Leucophenga > Leucophenga montana. Next base: position 10,493 of record JAWNNQ010001544.1, read on the forward strand.
TAATTGTAACGAATGTGCTCCAGAAATCGAAAAATCTGGCCAAAAGTCGAAAAAAAGTATCTAGAACATTTTTTTTTTACAATTTCTATAGTTGCTGTGATACCTATAAAGTTGTTTAAGATTATTATCGTATGTCAATATTTTTTTTTTTTATCAGTTTTGCCTATTTGACTCAGTCTGTCTGAATGTGACAAAATATACACACGTTTCGGGAAAAACAACAGTGTGTGAAGTACGTTTAAATAAATTGACTTATTTCAATTCCAAAAGTTGGATTCGTCTGAGAGAGGTAAGTTCTTTGAAAAAAATATTTGTTCGTCATTGTTTATAAACAATTACGGCTTATAAGAGACCTGAAAACTATATAAAAAATTTTCTTCTATGAACGCACATTTTTAATATAGTAAGCTGTAAGTCAAAAGTATTGGCGAGTTTGATTTCGCAAATGATTCGTTATGCCCAACTCTTGCACATATGTAAAAATTATTTGCCAAAAACTGCCAATACATATTTGACACACGTTTTAATACGAAAAACCACGTATTTTCTTCATGTACAGCTGTGACCTGTGACATGTACATGTACATGGCATGTACATGTACAGCAGATGACCTGCACTTTTTAGATTGATAAATCGTATTATAAATGAGGCAACAATTTCTTCATATGGTTACATAGCTGATCCCCAACTTCAGATATGTTTTTATATTCCTAGAGGATGCAAAAGGATTGGCATTGCTGAAGCGCACTATGCGTCGGTCCTCTAAATTTGCATTCTTACGTATGGTGCCACGTTTTTCGGGCTTCAGTTCATAATTTATGGCATTGCGTACCATTTTGGCAGCACATTTTAAAAGGCTTTGTATTTCTTTATATGTTTTCAGCTCCTTTCTAAGCTCAACGATCAAATGCCTTTTTTCCTGGGAGCAGTGAGGTATTTTACCCACAAAAATTAAAATTTGTCCATTGTTATAGTGTATTGTCATTTAAATAATAATAATCAGCTTAATCAAACTCACTATCCACAAATTTACAAATTTTTTCGTCACTTTTTTCGAAGAAAATCCAAAACTTCTATTTCAGTGAACAGCCAAAAATTTGTGGACGTGCGCAAAAATATCGAGAAACCACAAAAACATAGCAAATCTAACGGGGCTTTTGCTTTTTTCTTATGTCTATATTCCATTTTACAAAACTGATATAAAATTTGAAATCAGCAACCCCAAAATCCCCTAAATAATAAATGTTGTTAAGAATCAATCGGAATAAAAATTTCGGTCCTCCATTTTGAATCCGACATTTTGTTTTTCCCAAAACCGATATCAAATTCGAAATCAGCGACCCCAAAAAACCCTAGAGTATAAAAATTTAACGTAAAAGGATGATTTTTTCGACTTTTGGCCTGGTTTTTCGATTTCTTGACCACTGTGCAACGATAGATCAGCGGGTGTCCAAAATTCGTCGCGACAGAATTTTATATATAATGTCGAGACCAGGCCTGTTCGTTAGCTATATCCTTCTCAAAAATAAGATGACAAAGTATTTCGATATTTAGAGTACAATTTTTATTCACAAGTTCATTAATGTTATTCTTAACTTAGGCTTATAATTAACTTAGATTGTTCTATTCTGGAATACATATTTCACTGCAGCACCCGTTACCGAAATGCTTTCCAATTTACAGCAAATTATTACCAGAAGTGCTTTCTATATACGGCACCTTGTTACCAGAAGTGCTTCTCCAACTACAGATCCTTGTTACCAGAAGTGCTTCTCAAACTACAGCACCTTGTTACCAGAAGTGCTTCTCTAACTACAGCACCTTGCTACCAGAAGTTCTTCTTAAACTACAGCACCAAGTTACCAGAAGTGCTTTGCTAACTACGGCACTTTCTATCTACGGCACTTTGTTAGCAGAAGTGCTTTGCTAACTACGGCACTTTGTTGCCAGAAGTGCTTTCTATCTACGGCACTTTGATACCAGAAGTGCTTTGCTAACTACGGCACTTTCTCGCCAGAAGTGATTTCTATGTACGGCACTTTGTTACCAGAAGTGCTTCTCTAACTACGGCACTTTGTTACCAGAAGTGCTTTCCTAACAACGGCACTTTGTTGCCAGAAGTGATTTCTATCTACGGCACTTTGTTACCAGAAGAGCTTTGCTAACTACGGCAGTTTGTTGCCAGAAGTGCTTTCTATCTACAGCACTTTGTTACCAGAAGTGCTTTGCTAACAACGGCACTTGGTTGCCAGAGGTGCTTTCTATCTACGGCACTTTGTTAGCAGAAGTTCTTCTCTAACTACAGCAACTTGTTACCAGAAGTGTTTATCTAACTACAGTACATTGTTACCAGGAATGCTTCTCAAACTACAGCACCTTGTTACCAGAAGTGCTTCTCAAACTACAGCACCTTGTTTCCAGGAGTGCTTCTCAAACTACGGTACTTTGTTACCAGAAGCGCTTCTCTAACTACGGCACTTTGTTACCAGAAGTGCTTTGCTAACTACGGCACTTTGTTGCCAGAAGTGCTTTCTATCTGCGGCAGTTTGTTACCAGAAGTGCTTTCTAACAACACTACCATAGTATATGCTACTAAAGTACTCTGCTAAACGGCTAAATAGAGAAGAGCAGAAAGAAGTATTGGTAATCCGCAGTATCCTTACCACTGCTGGTTGCGACCGTCTATACCGGCGGTTGAAGATTGACTGACTAATTTCTGCCAGTGCTGCTGTTTCGCTGAATCGGTTGATAACGATTGTCACGATCGATTATACGATTGTAACTGGTGTGGCCGTTGGGTTTAAATTCTATTCTTCATTTTTTACTTATTCTTATTACTGCTACTATTATTATTTCTAGACGCTAATACTCAAACTTAGCCTAAGCTATATTAGGTGCGTAGCTATTTTAGGGACGTCACACTCCCTCCTGTCTCTCCCAATAATGGACGGGGAATTATTTTGCCGCCATTATTAACGGGAATACTTTCTATAACCCGTCTGAGTAAAAAGGGATGTGCCCTTCGTTCTCCAAGTTGCGTCGATATTGCTGCGTAGCTTAATGTTCTTCGATTGCCTCTAGGGTTGCCGCGGTTTCCTTAGATGCGGCATGTATACATGACCCAATGTCAACGTCCAACGTGCGAAAACCCCGTCCCCGTTCGATGCAGAACTGGCCTCGAGGCATTCTTCGCAGTCAATACCAACACGTCTGCGTGGATTGGTGATGTTACTGTAGCTTGATGAGGTGCAGTCGTCGTCGGGGCTGGCTGGCTAGGCTCTTTACCGTGGATGACCCTAGGTCCTGATTTGGCAGCGACCGACTGGACCAACTGCCCTGATGAGTTTCCTGACTTCGGTGCGGATGACGGTTTGCGCGTAGTTCTCGTTTTACGTTCATTGCCGGGTCTCGGGCCGTATCGGGGTCGTGTTTACCGGAGTATGATCTGCCACAGGCTTATGAACGACACGGTGTGTCTGTGGTGTGGGCCTGAGCGTCTGCGAGTTTGCTTGAGCGCATGTGCGGTGCCATGTCGATGCGATGGCCCGTACCAGACTTTCCAGTTTTCACTTCCGCTGGCTGGACCGATAGCTTAGGGCCAGGCAAATCTGGACGGCTCTCCATGAATACTTGGGGCGCCAAGGGTGGTCCTCCAACCGTTCATAGAAACGCACCGGTATGAAAAATCCCAAAAACGTCTTCCTGAAATCTGTCCATGTCTGCGCGGTGCGTCGCAGGACGACTGGCATGGTTCTTATCATGCTGACAGCGTCCATGCGCTTCTACCAAATCGTCCATATGTTCGATAAATTCAATGGGGTCTGCTGACCCGTCGAATTTTACGTTACATTTCAAAATCCTGTTCATGATGTCCCCGGGCTAAGCGTGCGTCCTTCGGTGTCCTTAGCTTGCGGTGCGATTATAGCTCCACCGCTATGTTTAGCTCTGTCCACTTCCTCCTTTAATGGTCCTTGTTCGTCCCATATGTCCAGTACCATGATGGTCATGTCACTCTGCGATCCACAATCGTGACTAAGACCGATAGAGGTGGGGACGGTGAATTGCTCCTATTGTGCTCCAGAGCCAACTCTCGGAACCTCTGACTCTCTTCCTCGTGCTCTCCATCGAGTACAAAACCAGCTGCAATACTACAACCGTGCGGTTTTTATAGTTCCTGCGGCCAGGTCCCTACTAGGGCGCCACTGTAACGCCGTCACAGGCTAAGGTTAGATCAGCGCGTGTCCAAAATTCGTCGCGATAGAAATTTATATATAATGTCGAGACCAGGCCTGTTCGTCAGCTATATCCTTCACAAAAATAAGACGACAAAATATTTCGATATTTAGATCACAATTTTTATTCACAAGTTCATTAGTGTTATTCTTAACTTAGGCTTATAGTTAACTTAGATTATACTACTCTGGAATACATATTTCACTGCAGCACCCCTTACCGAAATGCTTTCCTATTTACTATTTGTTACCAGAAGTGCTTTCTATCTACAGCACCTTGTTGCCAGAAGTGCTTCTCTAACTATAGCACCTTGATACCCGAAGTGCTTTCTATCTACGGCACCTTGCTGCCAGAAGTGCTTCTCAAACTACAGCACCTTGTTACCAGAAGTGCTTCTGAAACTATCCACCTTGTTACCAGAAATGCTTCTCTAACTACAGAACCTTGTTATTATAAGTACTTCTCAAACTACGGCACTTTGTTACCAGAAGTCCTTCCCTAACCACGGCACTTTGTTACCAGAAGTGCTTTCCTAACTAGGGCACTTTGTTGTCAGAAGTGCATTCTATCTACGGCACTTTGTTACCAGAAGTGTTTTGCTAACTACGGCCCTTTATTGCCAGAAGTGCTTTCTATCTACGGCACCTTGTTACCAGAAGTGCTTCTCAAACTATAGCAGCTTGGTACCAGAAGTGTTTCTCTAACTACACCATGTTACCAGGAGTGATTCTCAAACTACAGCACCTTGTTACCAGAAGTGTTTCTCAAAGTACAGCACCTTGTTACCAGAAGTGCTTCTCAAACTACGGGACTTTGATACCAGTAGTACTTCTTTAACTACGGCACTTTGCTACCTGACGTGCTTTGCTAACTACGACACTTTGTTACCAGAGGTGCTTCTGCTAAGAATGGCACTTTGTTACCAGAAGTGCTTTCTGTCTACGGCACTTTGTTACCAGTAGTGCTTCTGCTAACTAAGGCACTTTGTTGCGAGAAGTGCTTCTCTATCTACGGTACCTAGTTACCAGAAGTGCTTCTCAATCCACAGCACATTGTTACCAGAAGTGCTTCTCTAACTACAGCACCTTGCTACCAGAAGTGCTTCTCAAACTACAGCACCTTGTTACCAGAAGTGCTTCTCAAACTACGGCACTTTGTTACCAGTAGTACTTCTCTAACTACGGCACTTTGTTACCAGAAGTGCTTTGCTAACTACGGCACCTTGTTGCCAGAAGTGTTTTCTATCTAAGGCACTGCACTTTGTTGCCAGACGTGCTTTCTATCTACAGCACTTTGTTACCAGAAGTGCTTCTCTATCTACGGCACTTTGTTACCAGAAGTGCTTTGCTAACTACGGCACTTTGGTGCCAGAAGTGATTTCTATCTGCGGCACCTTGTCAGCAGAAGTGCTTTGCTAACTACTGGGTTGCAAGTACGGCACTTTGTTGCTAGAAGTGCTTTCTATCTACGGCACTTTGTTACCAGAAGTGCTTCTCGCTAAGCACTGTACCAGAAGTACCTTATCCGTTGCCAGCAGAGTGCTTCTCTAACTACGGCACTTTGTTACCAGAAGTACTTCTCTAACTACAGCACTTTGTTACCAGAAGTGCTTTGCTAACTACGGCACTTTCTATCTACTGCACTTTGTTAGCAGAAGTTGTTTGCTAACTACGGCACTTTGTTGCCAGAAGTGCTTTCTATCTACGGCACTTTGTGACCAGAAGTGCTTTGTACTACGGCACCAGAAGTGCTTCTCAAACTACAGCACCTTGTTACCAGAAGTGCTTCTCTAACTAAAGCACCTTGTTACCAGAAGTGCTTCTCAAACTACAGCACCTTGTTACCAGAAGTGCTTCTCTAACTACAACACCTTGTTACCAGAAGTGCTTCTCTAACTACAGCACCTTGTTACCAGAAGTGCTTCTCAAACTACAGCACCTTGTTACCAGAAGTGCTTCTCAAACTACAACACCTTGTTACCAGAAGTGCTTCTCAAACTACAGCACCTTGTTACCAGAAGTGCTTCTCAAACTACAGCACCTTGTTACCAGAAGTGCTTCTCAAACTACAGCACCTTGTTACCAGAAGTGCTTCTCAAACTACGGCACCTTGTTACCAGAAGTGCTTCTCAAACTACGGTACCTTGTTACCAGAAGTGCTTTCTCAAACTACGGCACCTTGTTACCAGAAGTGCTTCTCAAACTACAGCACCTTGTTACCAGAAGTGCTTCTCAAACTACAGCACCTTGTTACCAGAAGTGCTTCTCAAACTACAGCACCTTGTTACCAGAAGTGCTTCTCAAACTACAGCACATTGTTACCAGAAGTGCTTCTCTAACTACAGCACCTTGTTACCAGAAGTGCTTCTCAAACTACAGCACCTTGTTACCAGAAGTGCTTCTCAAACTGCAGCACCTTGTTACCAGAAGTGCTTCTCAAACTACAGCACCTTGTTACCAGAAGTGCTTCTCAAACTACAGCACCTTGTTACCAGAAGTGCTTCTCAAACTACAGCACCTTGTTACCAGAAGTGCTTCTCAAACTACAGCACCTTGTTACCAGAAGTGCTTCTCAAACTACGGCACCTTGTTACCAGAAGTGCTTCTCAAACTACAGCACCTTGTTACCAGAAGTGCATCTCTAACACTTGTTACCAATAGTGCTTATCTAACTACAGAACATTGTTACCAGAAGTGTTTCTCAAACTACAGCACCTTGTTACCAGAAGTGCTTCTCAAACTGCAGCACCTTGTTACCAGAAGTGCCTCTCAAACTACAGCACCTTGTTACCAGAAGTGCTTCTCTAACTATAGCACCTTGTTACCGGAAGTGCTTCTCAAACTACAGCACCTTGTTACCAGAATTACTTCTCAAACTACGGCACCTTGTTACCAGAATTACTTCTCAAACTACGGCACCTTGTTACCAGAAGTGCTTCTCAAACTACGGCACCTTGTTACCAGAAGTGCTTCTCTAACTACAGCACCTTGTTACCAGAAGTGCTTCTCTAACTACAGCACCTTGTTACCAGAAGTGCTTCTCAAACTACGGCACCTTGTTACCAGAAGTGCTTCTCAAACTACGGCACCATGTTACCAGAAATGCTTCTCAAACTACAGCACCTTGTTACCAGAAGTGCTTCTCAAACTGCAGCACCTTGTTATCGGAAGTGCCTCTCAAACTATAGCACCTTGTTACCAGAAGTGCTTCTCTAACTATAGCACCTTGTTACCAGAAGTGTTTCTCAAACTACGGCACCTTGTTACCAGAAGTGCTTCTCAAACTACGGCACCTTGTTACCAGAAGTGCTTCTCAAACTACGGCACCTTGTTACCAGAAGTGCTGCTCTAAACTACAGCACCTTGTTACCAGAAGTGCTTCTCAAACTACAGCACCTTGTTACCAGAAGTGCTTTGCTAACTACGGCACTTTCTATCTACGGCACTTTGTTACCAGAAGTGCTCTGCTAACTACGGCACTTTGTTGTCAGAAGTGCTTTCTATCTACGGCACTTTGTTAGCAGAAGTGCTTCTACTAACTACGGCACTTTCTATCTACGGCACTTTGTTACCAGAAGTGCTTTTGCTAACTACAGCACATTGTTGTCAGAAGTGTTTTCTATATACGGCACTTTGTTAGCAGAAGTGCTCTGCTAACTACGGCACTTTGTTGCCAGAAGTGCTTTCTATCTACGGCAACTTTGTTACCAGAAGTGCTTTGCTAACTACGGCAGAAGTGCTTTGCTAACTACGGCACTTTGTTACCAGAAGTACTTTCTATGTACGGCACTTTGTTACCAGAAGTGCTTTGCTAACTACGGTACTTTGTTGGCAGAAGTTCTTTCTATCTATGGCACTTTGTTACCAGAAGTGCTTTGCTAACTACAGCACTTTGTTGTCAGAAGTGTTTTCTATCTACGGCACTTTGTCAGCAGAAGTGCTGTGCTAACTAAGGCACTTTGTTGCCAGACGTACTTTCTATCTACGGCAGTTTGGTACCAGAAGTGCTTTGCTTACTACGGCACTTTGTTGCCAGGAGTGCGTTCTATCTACGGCACTTTGTTAGCAGAAGTGCTTTGCTAACTACGGTACTTTGTTGGCAGAAGTGCTTTCTATCTACGGCCCCTTGTTATCAGAAGTGCTTCTCAAACTACAGCACCTTATTACTAGAAGTGCTTCTCTAACTACAGCACCAAGTTACCAGAATTGCTTCTCAAACTACATCACCTTCTTACCAGGAATGCTTCTCAAACTAAGGCACTTTGTCAGCAGTAGTGCTTCTCTAACTACAGCACCTTGTTACCAGAAGTGCTTCTCAAACTTCGGCACCTTGTTACCAGCAGTGCATCTCAAACTACAGCACCTTGTTACCAGAAGTGCTTCTCTAACTATAGCACCTTGTTACCAGAAGTGCTTCGCAAACTGCAGAGCCTTGTTACCAGAAGTGCTGCTCAAACTACGGCACCTTGCTACCAGAAGTGCTTCTCAAACTGCAGCGCCTTCTTACCAAAAGTGCTTCTCGAACTACGGCACCTTGTTACCAGAAGTGCTTCTCTAACTACAGGAGCTTGTTACCAGAAGTGCTGCTCAAACTGCGGCACCTTGTTACCAGAAGTGCTTCGCTAACTACAGCACCTTGTTACCAGAAGTGCTGCTCAAACTACGGCACCTTGTTACCAGAAGTGCTTCTCTAACTACAGCACCTTGTTACCAGAAGTGCTGCTCAAACTACGGCACCTTTTTACCAGAAGTGCATCTCTTACTATAGCACCTTGTTACCAATAGTGCTTATCTAACTACAGAACATTGTTACCAGAAGTGTTTCTCAAACTACAGCACCTTGTTACCAGAAGTGCTTCTCAAACTGCAGCACCTTGTTACCAGAAGTGCCTCTCAAACTACAGCACCTTGTTACCAGAAGTGCTTCTCTAACTATAGCACCTTGTTACCGGAAGTGCTTCTCAAACTACAGCACCTTGTTACCAGAAGTACTTCTCTCACTACTGCACCTAGTTACCAGAATTACTTCTCAACGTACGACACTTTGTTAGCAGTAGTACTCCTCTAACTTCGGCACTTTGTTAGCAGATGTGGGTTACTAAGTACATCACTTTGTTGCTAGAAGTGCTTTCTATCTACGGCACTTTGTTACCAGAAGTGCTTCTCAAACTACGGCACCTTGTTACCAGAAGTGCTTCTCTAACTACAGCACCTTGTTACCAGAAGTGCTTCCCTAACTACGGCCCTTTGATGCCAGAAGTGATTTCTATCTACGGCACCTTGTCAGCAGAAGTGCTTTGCTAACTACGGCACTATGTTACCAGAAGTGTTTTCTATCTACAGCACTTTGTCAGCAGAAGTGCTTTGCTAACTACAGCCATTTGTTGCCAGAATCGCTTTGCTAACTACGGTACTTTTTATCTACGGCACTTTGTTAGCAGAAGTGGATTGCTAATTACGGCACTTTGTTGCTAGAAGTGGTTTCTATCTACGGCACTTTCTTACAGGAAGTGCTTCTCAAACTATAGCACCTTGTTACCAGAAGTGCTTCTCAAACTTCGGCACCTTGTTACCAGCAGTGCATCTCAAACTACAGCACCTTATTACCAGAAGTGCTTCTCTAACTACAGGAGCTTGTTACCAGAAGTGCATCTCTAACTACAGCACCTTGTTACCAGATAGTGCTTCTCTAACTACAGCACCTTGTTACCAGAAGTGCTTCTCAAACTACAGCACCTTGTTACCAGAAGTGCTTCTCAAACTACTGCACCTTGTTACCAGAAGTGCCTCTCAAACTACAGCACCTTGTTACCAGAAGTGCTTCTCTAACTATAGCACCTTGTTACCGGAAGTGCTTCTCAAACTACAGCACCTTGTTACCAGAAGTGCTTTCTCACTACTGCACCTAGTTACCAGAAGTGCCTCTCAAACGTACGAGCACCTTGTTACCAGAAGTGCTTCTCTAACTATCGGCACCTTGTTACCAGATGTGGGTTACTAAAGTACATCACTTTGTTGCTAGAAGTAGCTTCTCTCATCTACGGCACTTTGTTACTTCTAACGTACGATCACTGTCTAGTTCAGCATGTTACCGAAGTGCTTCTAACTACGGCACTTTGTTGCCAGAAGTAGTTTTCTATCTACAGCACTTTGTCAGCAGAAGTGCTTTGCTAACTACGGCACTTTGTTGCCAGAAGTGCTTTCTATCTACGGCACTTTGTTACCAGAAGTGCTTTGCTAACTACGGCACTTTGTTGCCAGAAGTGCTTTCTATCTACAGCACTTTGTCAGCAGAAGTGCTTTCTAACTACAGCACTTTGTTACCAGAATGCTTTGCTAACTACGGTACTTTTCAGCAGTAGCTTTCTAACTACGGCACTTTGTTACCAGAAGTGCTTCTCTAACTACGGCACTTTGTTACCAGAAGTGCTTCTCTAACTACGGCACTTTGTTACCAGAAGTGCTTCTAACTTAGACTTGTTAGCAGAAGTGCTTTCTAACTACGGCACTTTGTTACCAGAAGTGCTTCTCTAACTACGGCACCTTGTTACCAGAAGTGCTTTTCTAACTACAGCACTTGTACAGAGTGCTTCAACTATGGCATTTGTTACCAGAAATGCTTTGCTAACTACGGCACTTTGTTCAGGCACTACAGAAGCTTGCCATTGTGTCTCATATACGGCACTTTGTTAGCAGAAGTGCTCTGCTAACTACGGCACTTTGTTGCCAGAAGTGCTTTGCTAACTACGGCAGAAGTGCTTTGCTAACTAAGGCACTTTGTTGCCAGACGTACTTTCTATCTACGGCACTTTGGTACCAGAAGTGCTTTGCTTATTACGGCACTTTGTTGCCAGGAGTGCGTTCTATCTACGGCACTTTGTTACCAGAAGTGCTTTGCTAACTACGGTACTTTGTTGGCAGAAGTGCTTTCTATCAGAAGTGCCCCTTGTTATCAGAAGTGCTTCTCAAACTACAGCACCTTGTTACTAGAAGTGCTTCTCTAACTACAGCACCAAGTTACCAGAATTGCTTCTCAAACTACAGCACCTTCTTACCAGAAATGCTTCTCAAACTAAGGCACTTTGTCAGCAGTAGTGCTTCTCTAACTACAGCACCTTGTTACCAGAAGTGCTTCTCAAACTTCAGCACCTTGTTACCAGAAGTGCATCTCAAACTACAGCACCTTGTTACCAGAAGTGCTTCTCTAACTATAGCACCTTGTTACCAGAAGTGCTTCGCAAACTGCAGAGCCTTGTTACCAGAAGTGCTGCTCAAACTACGACACCTTGCTACCAGAAGTGCTTCTCAAACTGCAGCGCCTTCTTACCAAAAGTGCTTCTCGAACTACGGCACCTTGTTACCAGAAGTGCTTCTCTAACTACAGGAGCTTGTTACCAGAAGTGCTGCTCAAACTGCGGCACCTTGTTACCAGAAGTGCTTCTCTAACTACAGCACCTTGTTACCAGAAGTGCTGCTCAAACTACGGCACCTTGTTACCAGAAGTGCTTCTCTAACTACAGCACCTTGTTACCAGAAGTGCATCTCTACTATAGCACCTTGTTACCAAAGTGCTTATCTAACTACAGAACATTGTTACCAGAAGTGTTTCTCAAACTACAGCACCTTGTTACCAGAAGTGCTTCTCTAACTGCTGCACCTTGTTACCAGAAGTGCCTCTCAAACTACAGCACCTTGTTACCAGAAGTGCTTCTCTAACTATATCACCTTGTTACCGGAAGTGCTTCTCAAACTACAGCACCTTGTTACCAGAAGTACCTCTCACTACTGCACCTAGTTACCAGAATTACTTCTCAACGTACGACACTTTGTTAGCAGTAGTACTTCTCTAACTTCGGCACTTTGTTAGCAGATGTGCGTTACTAAGTACATCACTTTGTTGCTAGAAGTGCTTTCTATCTACGGCACTTTGTTACCAGAAGTGCTTCCTAACTACGGCACTTTGTTGCCAGAAGTGATTTCTATCTACGGCACCTTGTCAGCAGAAGTGCTTTGCTAACTACGGCACTTTGTTACCAGAAGTACTTTCTATCTACGGCACTTTGTTACCAGAAGTGCTTTGCTAACTACAGTACTTTGTTGCCAGAAGAGTTTTCTATCTACAGCACTTTGTCAGCAGAAGTGCTTTGCTAACTACAGCCCTTTGTTACCAGAAGTGCTTTGCTAACTACGGTACTTTTTATCTACGGCACTTTGTTAGCAGAAGTGGATTGCTAATTACGGCACTTTGTTGCTAGAAGTGCTTTCTATCTACGGCACTTTGTTAGCAGAAGTGCTTTACTAACTACGGCACTTTCTATCTATGGCACTTTGTTACCAGAAGTGTTTTGCTAACTACAGCACATTGTTGTCAGAAGTGTTTTCTATATACGGCACTTTGTTAGCAGAAGTGCTCTGCTAACTACGGCACTTTGTTGCCAGAAGTGCTTTGCTAACTACGGCAGAAGTGCTTTCAGGAGTGCTTCTCAAACTACAGCACCTTGCTACCAGAAGTGCTTCCCAACCTACGGCACCTTGTTACCAGTATGTGCATCTCTAAACTACGGCACCTTGTAACCAGAAGTGCTTTGCTAACTACGGCACTTTCTATCTACGGCACTTTGTTACCAGAACTGCTCTGCTAACTACGGTACTTTGTTGTCAGAAGTGCTTTCTATCTACGGCACTTTGGTACCAGAAGTGCTTTGCTTATTACGGCACTTTGTTGCCAGGAGTGCGTTCTATCTACGGCACTTTGTTACCAGAAGTGCTTTGCTAACTACGGTACTTTGTTGGCAGAAGTGCTTTCTATCAGAAGTGCCCCTTGTTATCAGAAGTGCTTCTCAAACTACAGCACCTTGTTACTAGAAGTGCTTCTCTAACTACAGCACCAAGTTACCAGAATTGCTTCTCAAACTACAGCACCTTCTTACCAGAAATGCTTCTCAAACTAAGGCACTTTTTCAGCAGTAGTGCTTCTCTAACTACAGCACCTTGTTACCAGAAGTGCTTCTCAAACTTCGGCACCTTGTTACCAGAAGTGCATCTCAAGCTACAGCACCTTGTTACCAGAAGTGCTTCTCTAACTATAGCACCTTGTTACCAGAAGGCTTCGCAAACTGCAGAGCCTTGTTACCAGAAGTGCTGCTCAAACTACGGCACCTTGCTACCAGAAGTGCTTCTCAAACTGCAGCGCCTTCTTACCAAAAGTGCTTCTCGAACTACATGTTACCGAAGCACTACAGCACCTTGTTACCAGAAGTGCTTCTCAAACTGCGGCACCTTGTTACCAGAAGTGCTTCTCTAACTACAGCACCTTGTTACCAGAAGTGCTTCTCTAACTACAGCACCTTGTTACCAGAAGTGCTTCTCAAACTACAGCACCTTGTTACCAGAAGTGCTTCTCAAACTACAGCACCTTGTTACCAGAAGTGCTTCTCTAACTACAGCACCTTGTTACCAGAAGTGCTTCTCTAACTACTGCACCTTGTTACCAGAAGTGCTTCTCAACTACAGCACTTTGTTAGCAGAAGTGCTTCTCTAACTTCGGCACTTTGTTACCAGAGTGTTCTAAGTACATCACTTTGTGCAGAAGTGCTTTCTATCTACGCACCTTGTTACCAGAAGTGCTTCTCTAACTACGGCACTTTGTTGCCAGAAGTGCTTTCTATCTACGGCACCTTGTCAGCAGAAGTGCTTTGCTAACTACGGCACTATGTTACCAGAAGTACTTTCTATGACTTTGTTACCAGAGTGCTTTGCTAACTACGTACTTTGTTGCCAGAAGTGCTTTCTATCTACGGCACTTTGTTAGCAGAAGTGCTTTCTAACTACAGCACTTTGTTGCCAGAAGTGCTTCTCTATCTACGGCACCTTGTTAGCAGAAGTGCTTGCTAACTACGGCACTTTGTTGCCAGAAGTGGTTTCTATCTACGGCACTTTGTTACCAGAAGTGCTTCTCTAACTACAGCACCTTGTTACCAGAAGTGCTTCTTAAATTACGGACTTGTTAGCAGTAGTACTTCTCTAACTACGGCACTTTGTTACAAGTAGTACTTCTCTAACTACGGAACTTTGTTACCAGAAGTGCTTTGCTAACTACGGCACTTTCTATCTACGGCACTTTGTTAGCAGAAGTGGTTTGCTAACTACGGCACTTTGTTGCCAAAGTTCTTTCTATCTACGGCACTTTGTTACCAGAAGTGCTTCTCAAACTACAGCACCTTGTTACCAGAAGTGCTCTTACTATAGCACCTTGTTACCAAAGTGCTTTCTAACTACAGCATTGTTACCAGAAGTGCTTCTCAAACTACAGCACCTTGTTACCAGAAGTGCTTCTCAAACTGCTGCACCTTGTTACCAGAAGTGCTCTCAAACTACAGCACCTTGTTACCAGAAGTGCTTCTCTAACTACAGCACCTTGTTACCAGAAGTGCTTCTCAAACTACAGCACCTTGTTACCAGAAGTGCTTCTCTCACTACTGCACCTAGTTACCAGAATTGCTTCTCAACTACGCACTTGTTACAGAAGTGCTTCTCTAACTACAGCACCTTGTTAGCAGAAGTGCTTCTAATACACACTTGTTCTAGAAGTGCTTCTACTACGGCACTTTGTTACCAGAAGTGCTTCTCTAACTACGCACTTGTTACCAGAAGTGCTTTCTAACTAAGGCACCTTGTTACCAGAAGTGCTTCTAACTACGGCACTTGTTACCAGAAGTGCTTTCTATCTACGGCACTTTGTTACCAGAAGTGCTTTGCTAACTACAGCACTTGTTCCAAAGTGCTACTGCACTTTGTACCAGAAGTGCTTTCTAACTACGGCACTTTGTTACCAGAAGTGCTTCTCTAACTACGGTTACAGTTTGTTACCAGAAGTGCTTTCTAACTACGGCACCTTGTTACCAGAAGTGCTTTCTAACTACGGCACTTTGTTACCAGAAGTGCTTCTAACTACAGCACTTTACAGGCACCTTGTTACCAGAAGTGCTTCTCTAACTACAGCACCTTGTTACCAGAAGTGCTTCTCAAACTACGGCACCTTGTTACCAGAAGTGCTCTCTAACTAGCACTTGTTCAGAAGTGCTTTGCTAACTACGCAGAAGTGCTTCTAACTAAGCACCTTGTTACCAGAAGTGCTTCTAATACGCACCTTGTTACCAGAAGTGCTGCTATACGGCACTTTGTTGCCAGAGTGCTTCTACTACGGCACTTTGTTACCAGAAGTGCTTTGCTAACTACGGCACTTTGTTGCAGAAGTGCTTTCTAAGAAGGCCTTGTTAAGTTTCTAACTACAGCACCTTGTTACCAGAAGTGCTTTCTAACTACAGCACGTTACCAGAAGTGCTTCTAACTACAGCACCTTCTTACCAGAATGCTTCTCAAACTACAGCACCTTGTACAGAAGTGCTTCTCTAACTACAGCACCTTGTTACCAGAAGTGCTTCCAACTCAGCCGTTACCAGAATGCTCTCAAACTACGCACCTTCTACCAGAAGTGCTTCTCAAACTACAGCACCTTGTTACCAGAAGTGCTTCTCTAACTACAGCACCTTGTTACCAGGTGCTCTCAAACTCGCACCTTGTTACCAGAAGTGCTTCTCTAACTATAGCACCTTGTTACCAGAAGTGCTTCGCAAACTGCAGAGCCTTGTTACCAGAAGTGCTGCTCAAACTACGGCACCTTGCTACCAGAAGTGCTTCTCAAACTGCAGCGCCTTCTTACCAAAAGTGCTTCTCGAACTACGGCACCTTGTTACCAGAAGTGCTTCTCTAACTACAGGAGCTTGTTACCAGAAGTGCTGCTCAAACTGCGGCACCTTGTTAGCAGAAGTGCATCTCTTACTATAGCACCTTGTTACCAATAGTGCTTATCTAACTACAGAACATTGTTACCAGAAGTGTTGCTCAAACTACAGCACCTTGTTACCAGAAGTGCTTCTCAAACTGCGGCACATTGTTACCAGAAGTGCTTCTCAAACTACAGCACCTTGTTACCAGAAGTACTTCTCTCACTACTGCACCTAGTTACCAGAATTACTTCTCAACGTACGACACTTTGTTAGCAGTAGTACTTCTCTAACTTCGGCACTTTGTTAGCAGATGTGGGTTACTAAGTACATCACTTTGTTGCTAGAAGTGCTTTCTATCTACGGCACTTTGTTACCAGAAGTGCTTTGCTAACTACAGTACTTTGTTGCCAGAAGTGTTTTCTATCTACAGCACTTTGTCAGCAGAAGTGCTTTGCTAACTACAGCCCTTTGTTGCCAGAATCGCTTTGCTAACTACGGTACTTTTTATCTACGGCACTTTGTTAGCAGAAGTGGATTGCTAATTACGGCACTTTGTTGCTAGAAGTGGTTTCTATCTACGGCACTTTCTTACAAGAAGTGCTTCTCAAACTACAGCACCTTGTTACCAGAAGTGCTTCTTAAATTACGGAATTGTTAGCAGTAGTACTTCTCTAACTACGGCACTTTGTTACAAGTAGTACTTCTCTAACTACGGAACTTTGTTACCAGAAGTGCTTTGCTAACTACGGCACTTTCTATCTACGGCACTTTGTTAGCAGAAGTGGTTTGCTAACTATGGCACTTTGTTGCCAAAAGTGCTTTCTATCTACGGCACTTTGTTACCAGAAGTGCTTCTCAAACTACAGCACCTTGTTACCAGTAGTGCTTCTCAAACTACAGCACCTTGTTACCAGAGGTGCTTCTCAAACTACTCAGGAGTGCTTCTCAAACTACAGCACCTTGCTACCAGAAGTGCTTGTCAAACTACGGCACTTTGTTACCAGTAGTACTTCTCTAACTATGGCACTTTGTTACCAGAAGTGCTTTGCTAACTAGGCACCTTGTTACCAGAAGTGCTTTCTAACTACGGCACTTTGTTACCAGAAGTGCTCTGCTAACTACGGCACATTGTTAGCAGAAGTGCTTTCTATCTACGGCACTTTCTATCTATGGCACTTTGTTACCAGAAGTGTTTTGCTAACTACAGCACATTGTTGTCAGAAGTGTTTTCTATATACGGCACTTTGTTAGCAGAAGTGCTCGGCTAACTACGGCACTTTGTTGCCAGGAGTGCTTTGCTCACTACGGCACTTGTACCAGAAGTGCTTTGCTAACTACGGCACTTTGTTACCAGAAGTGCTTTCTATCTACGGCACTTTGTTACCAGAAGTGCTTTCTAACTACGGCACTTTGTTACCAGAAGTGCTTCTCAAACTACAGCACCTTGTTACCAGAAGTGCTTCTCAAACTACAGCACCTTGTTACCAGAAGTGCTTCTCTAACTACAGCACCTTGTTACCAGAAGTGCTTCTCAAACTACAGCACCTTGTTACCAGAAGTGCTTCTCAAACTGCAGCACCTTGTTACGGAAGTGCCTCTCAAACTACAGCACCTTGTTAGCAGAAGTGCTTCTCTAACTATAGCACCTTATTACCGGAAGTGCTTCTAAAACTACAGCACCTTGTTACCAGAATTACTTCTCAAACTACGGCACCTTGTTACCAGAAGTGCTTCTCAAACTACAGCACCTTGTTACCAAAAGTGTTTCTCAAACTACGGCACCATGTTACCAGAAATGCTTCTCAAACTACAGCACCTTGTTACCAGAAGTGCTTC
Source organism: Leucophenga montana (assembly GCA_035044765.1). Taxonomy (NCBI): domain Eukaryota; kingdom Metazoa; phylum Arthropoda; class Insecta; order Diptera; family Drosophilidae; genus Leucophenga; species Leucophenga montana. The sequence goes on from JAWNNQ010001544.1 coordinate 28,351, forward strand.
TCAAACTACAGCATCTTGTTACCAGAAGTGCTTCTCTAACTACAACACCTTGTTACCAGAAGTGCTTCTCTAATTACAGCACCTTGTTACCAGAAGTGCTTCTCAAACTACGGCACTTTGTTACCAGAAGTGCTTCTCTAACTACAGCACCTTGTTACCGGAAGTGCTTCTCAAACTACGGCACCTTGTTACCAGTAGTGCTTCTCAAACTACGGCACCTTGTTACCAGAAGTGCAGCTTAAACTACAGCACCTTGTAACCAGAAGTGCTTCTCAAACTACAGCACCTTGTTACCAGAAGTGCTTTGCTAACTACGGCACTTTCTATCTACGGCACTTTGTTACCAGAAGTGCTCTGCTAACCACGGTACATTGAAGTGCTTTCTATCTACGGCACTTTGTTAGCAGAAGTGCTTTACTAACTACGGCACCTTCTATCTACGGCACTTTGTTACCAGAAGTGTTTTGCTAACTACAGCACATTGTTGTCAGAAGTGTTTTCTATATACGGCACTTTGTTAGCAGAAGTGCTCTGCTAACTACGGCACTTTGTTGCCAGAAGTGCTTTCTATCTACGGCACTTTGTTACCAGAAGTGCTTTGCTAACTACGGCAGAAGTGCTTTGCTAACTACGGCAGAAGTGCTTTGCTAACTACGGCACTTTGTTACCAGAAGTACTTTCTATGTACGGCACTTTGTTACCAGAAGTGCTTTGCTAACTACGGTACTTTGTTGGCAGAAGTTCTTTCTATCTATGGCACTTTGTTACCAGAAGTGCTTTGCTAACTACAGCACTTTGTTGTCAGAAGTGTTTTCTATCTACGGCACTTTGTCAGCAGAAGTGCTGTGCTAACTAAGGCACTTTGTTGCCAGACGTACTTTCTATCTACGGCAGTTTGGTACCAGAAGTGCTTTGCTTACTACGGCACTTTGTTGCCAGGAGTGCGTTCTATCTACGGTACTTTGTTGGCAGAAGTGCTTTCTATCTACGGCCCCTTGTTATCAGAAGTGCTGCTCAAACTACGGCACCTTGTTACCAGAAGTGCTTCTCAAACTACGGCACCTTGTTACCAGAAGTGTTTCTCAAACTACGACACCATGTTACCAGAAATGCTTTTCAAACTACAGCTCCTTGTTACCAGAAGTGCTTCTCAAACTACAGCACCTTGTTACCAGAATTACTTCTCAAACTACGGCACCTTGTTACCAGAAACTTCTCAAACTACGGCACCTTGTTACCAGAAGTGCTTCTCTAACTACGGCACCTTGTTACCAGAAGTGCTTCTCTAACTACAGCACCTTGTTACCAGAAGTGCTTCTCTAACTACAGCACCTTGTTACCAGAAGTTCTTCTCATAACTACAGCACCTTGTTACCAGAAGTTCTTCTCAAACTACAGCACCTTGTTACCAGAAGTGTTTCCCAAACTACGGCACCTTGTTACCAGAAGTGCATCTTAAACTACAGCACCTTGTAACCAGAAGTTCTTCTCTAACTACAGCACCATGCTACCAGAAGTGCTTCTCAAACTACAGCACCTTGTTACCAGAAGTGCTTCTCTAACTACAGCACCTTGTTACCAGAAGTGCTTCTATAACTACAGCACCTTGTTACCAGAAGTGCTTCTCTAACTACAGCACCTTGTTACCAGAAGAGCTTCTCAAACTACGGCACCTTGTTACCAGAAGTGCTTCTCTAACTAAAGCACCTTGTTACCAGAAGTGCTTCTCAAACTACGGCACCTTGTTACCAGAAGTGCTTCTCTAACTACAGCACCTTGTTACCAATAGTGCTTATCTAACTACAGAA
>JAWNNQ010001545.1:0-180000 GCA_035044765.1 Leucophenga montana
CACGGTTGGTTTGAACGCTTTAAAGTTCGGGCAAATTTGCATAGTATTGCTCTGTAAGGAGAAGCGGCTAGCGCTGATTATACAGCTGCTGAAAAATTTCAACTTGCACTGAAAGCAATTATCGAAAAAGGTGGATATTCTCGCAGGCAGGTCCTGAATGTCGATGAAACTGGTTTATATTGGAAGCGATTACCCACAAAAACCTACATCTCCAAGGCTGAAAAATCTGCTCCTGGGTATAAACCCAGTAAAGATCGGCTCACACTTCTTCTAGGAGGATATGCAGAAGGGGATTTCAAATTCAGGCCTTTCCTAATTTACCAATCTGAGAATCCAAGAGCCATAACGAATGCGAATAAAAATGATCTTCCGGTTCACTGGCGAGCTAATAAAAAAGCGTGGATGACTTCCGATCTATTTACAGATTGGATCGAAAATTGCGCTGTTACCGAACTAAAAGCTTATTGTTGCTCTCAATACGTTAATTTTAAAATGCAGCTACTGTTGGACAATGCTCCAGGTCATCCAATATATTAAGATGGTATTTCGGAAAATATAAAAATTGTTTTTATGCCTGCAAACACCACCTCCGTTATCCAGCCGTTGGATCGAACTTCAAGTGCTACTATTTACGTCGAACGTTTTCTCAACTTTTGGAAAAAAAACTGATACAAAAGAAAAATTATCCATAGCAAAGTTTTGGAAGGATTACAATATTAAAATGGCTGTGGAAAATATTGGTTTTGCATGAAAAGAAGTTAAATCGACTTGCATGAATGGAAGTTGGGGAAAGATAGTGCGGCCAGAGTGCGTATTTAAAAACAATGTTCTGATTAACGTGGTACCCACTGTTAGCGAAGACACTGCTAAATTAGCTAGAGAAAATAATGTTGAAGGAATGGAGAGAGACGAGCTTTTGAATTCACACAATGAAGAGCTCACAAACGAAAATTTTTTAACTTTTGGCACTGAACATGCTTTGGAAGAAGAAACAGTTGCTTCCAATAGTATCCAGACTGAATCAAAAAAGCTTACAACTGCACAAATTGGAAAAGCAATAATGCTGGTAGAGCAGGCGATGGAAATTTTTTCAAACAATGATCCCGACGAAAACCGTAGTATTAAAAGAAACGAATCTCTTGCTGATACCATAAAGTGCTACAAAAATGTTTACTTAGAGAAAAAAGCAGTTTTTTTTCAACAACATTTGGACGCCTTTCTAAAAGAAAATTTAACTGAGCCAACAGAAGTTATCGGCGATTAGAAACTTAATTTTTTATTCTAAATTGGTTTTATGCTTTAAAACTGTGAGATTCTTTTCATTTTAGCTTTTTTCATTTAAATTCTTTTTCATAAACATACGTATATGTAACATACATATTATCATATGAATAAAAAAATTATGTTTATACACATGCTTTCTTAAAAATTGCATTGTTCTTAGGCTTGGAACGAATATGGAAAATTAAAAATATTTTGGAGTAAGATTCTGGAAAAATGAATTTCAATTTGCGTCGTTTCGTTTTGCATCGTCTGTCTCCGGTCCCCTTTAACGACGCAAACCGAGGCTTTAGTGTATTTGTGTAGAATCAAGTCTTTGATAGCTCGCGTACCCACATCTGAATATCCTATTCTTGACTCAGCCAAGAGAGCTTAGCCTGGTCTATGTTCTGAAACGTATCTTCCTGGAGAAATCTCGATACTGATTTAGAACATTTAGCAAAATTAATTCTTGGTATTTTAGACAAGCTAGCATTAGATATTGAAAGTATTTCAGCAAGGGCGCATGGCCTTTGAAAATTCTCATATGACTACTGATTTCATTTTTGTTAAGACGCAGGGAATTATGCGTTTGCTTATACTTTATTTTTTTTTTTTTTTTTTATAATATAAGTATAAATATTCTGTATCATCATCGAAAGCTAGGTCGATCTAGACACGTCTGTCTGTATGTTTGAGCAACAACATCTCGTAAACTTTAAAAGGTAGAGCCTTCAAATTTGGACTTTTCGATTCTCCTCGTATAAACGTAGATCAAGAGTATGAACATTTTTGGATGCCACACCGACAATACGGCTACAAATCCTTACAAACAAGTTTTTCAAGCTAAAACTGACGAAAACAAGTATCTGTGTCTCAAATATATCAGTGCTTTTATATACCCAGAGAAAAATACAACGTAAAGACCCGAAACCTTGTTTTAGGCTCATTATGTGAACCATAGATTATATTCTTTAGTAGTCCGATCTGGAAATAATGTAAAGTTAGAATGAAGAATTAAATAAAAATACATATTTAAAATACATGCGACTATACTCAAAAATTTTCCGATCTGGACCCTTATTATAATTATTGTGTAACGATTGACGTAAGATACGCCGAATTCGGCATAAACTTAAGAATGGTGGTCAAGGTTTGTATTGAGGCTGCCACTTAAAGTGCAGTTTATGTGAAAAAGGAGAGTATAAATCTCTAAACTTCTCTATCTTTTATAGTCTCCTAGATCTATTCGCTTAAACAGACGATCGGACGGACATGCCTAAAATGACTCGTACTCCTATGTTGATCAAGAATATTTTTATTTTATTGCATAGAATTTATATTTTTAAAATATCAAAATAGCTCTTGATCTTACATGCATAATATGTCACTTTGAGCGCAAAAGTGAAGTGAAATGAATGGTTTTTTAGTGTTATATGTCCCATGCATGTATGATGCTATCACTCAAATTCATAAGCATTCATGTGAAGCGTTCGTCCGTTTAATGAAAATTGGTGCATAAGAGATTAAACAAAAAAAAAAAAAAAATCAATGTTGCAAAGTTTTCTATATATTTATTTCTCGCACTATAACTGCCAAAGTAAAGTACAATAGAAATAGCCATGTCTTTGTAAACTCCTCGCTTTTGGATACTATAAAAGAAATTCCTATTCCTTTTTTTTTTTTTTTTTTTTCAAAAAACTCCTATAAGACCCTCCCTTTTATATTAATTTTACTAAAATACCTTCTCGCTGTCGAGGACTTTTGAATATCTTCTTGGCTATGACGGAAGCATTTTACCGAATAGTCTGAATAGTGTATACATATGTATGTACGATTTAAAATACATACATTCATTCAGTAGTACCACTCCTTTCTAACAAGTTACGAGTACTTATATGTATAGCCTATGTTCGTTCATACGATCACTGCTATTTACCAGTGAATTAGTTTTATTTGGCCTAGTAGTTAGTCCACGCTAGAGATGAAAGCGCACCTCAGTAAAAACGTACTAGTAGTTTGATACTTAGTTTTCTGTATTTGCAGTCACAATAATCCAATTAAGCTATTCTTGAGGTACTACGCTATTATTGCTCCAACGATCCAACGCCTGTTTGACTAGCGGCAGCATATCCTTGCGTGTCGCTGTTACATTTGTCTGCTGATAGAAAATACCGTTCGTGAAATTCGCATTCTCAATGGCTTCCAGTCCGAAATTTGGTTTTTGCGCTGTCAAAAGAGCGGTCTTCAGCTCTTGCACCAAATCATCCACTGTCGCATTTTGCTCGAATGTAATTATGCCAATATCACGCTGAACACTGTTCGACGGCGACTGTACGAACATGCCCATCAACAACACCAGCACGCAACTATGCTGTTTGGCAAACTGGTTCACTGCTGCTAATGCATCCGGACGTTTTATGAACTCTTGTACAAGCAATGGAAAGCCCGGCAGCGCTATGTGCGTTTCATTTGCCGTCACTCCCGTTGCTTGTATCAGCTTCATATCCTTGCGCAACAATTGCTCAGCGTTCAATTGACTAACATCTGCACGTGCGGCCACCAATTCATTGAAAATCTGAACTCGTTTCTCTTTAATCGATGCTGCCTCCTGCAGACACTGCTCCAGTTTCTCGGCCATGCAATGATCCTTGAGCGTAGCGCGTTTTACCTGCGCGGAAAAGTTGACTGTGTCCAATACAATGGTGCGATGCAACAGTTGATGTACAATGGACGAACGGTTGACTGTATCAGCATTGTTAAAAAACTGTTCTGCTATGAGTGTTGCACACGAGCCTACTGGTTCAATATTGCGCTGACAATCAGGCGGCAGCGTATCAAGTTCTGCATTATACGGTCGATGATCGAAGACGGCATGCACGCTTTTGGCGTACTCAGCATTTGTAACATGATGATCGACAAGTATATAACGACCGTTGTTCAAAAGCTCCGGTGTCAGTTCATCGCGAAAGGTAAGATGCTGCTCGGCTTCAATGCCAACCTGGTTAAATAGATGGCGCACTTCGGTCTTGAGCGGAAAATCGCAACGTGGAATATTTAGCACGGGAAGATATTCGGAGGCTGAGCTCTTGTTCAAGCTCTTATAGAAAAATGCCAGCGTAACTGCGCATACGGCCGAGTCTAGATCGCAGGACTCATTGCCTATGACTATATAGAGCAGCTTGCCGCACTGTGGTCGCTGTGAAGCAGTCATCATATACTATTAGTGCTGATCAGTGTGGTGCAGTAGTGTTTTTTATGTTACTTACCCATGTCCGTAGTTGACGCGATTGCTTAAGGAAGCTCAGGAAACACATAACACTGCAAAAATTTGCAATAATTCAGTATTCTCTTTGTAAACAGTCGCCGGTGTTGACGATGTTGCTGCTGCTTCCTCTTCACTAGTGCACAGCTGATAATTCATAAACATACATATGACTGTGGACGGTAGTCCACGCAAGTGATGAAAGTGGCTGCAGCACGAGCACAATATTATATAATATCGAAGTTATTACTGGTAAGTCCGATCTAAACGTGATATGTACAATTAAAAAGGTCTTGAAACGTACATTCAAAAAATTTTAAAACATATAATATCGGATCACCCCAGTCCGAAATATAGCGGATTGAAAATACCAAACCCAAGCGGTATTGGAGCACGTGGGGGTTCATCACCCCAAACTTATTTTTTATTTATTCTTGGCACCGAGACGATTCTAACAAGCCCATTGAAACTAAGAAACTTTTGTGCTACAACTTTTTTATAATTGATGGATTTTGGCGGGAAAAGCTCAAAAAACTCAAAGTTTAATTGACTACTGTGGTACAAACGCCTTAATATGTTATAGCATGTTATAGCTCTTTAGAAAGGTCTTTCAAAAATCTTTCAAACGCTATGCAGTCCCCACTACTAAAAAAAATATATGTGTCAAATTAAATTTTGAAAAGTACATTTTGCGATTTTGCCGAAAATTGGGAACAAATTTTCGTGCTCATAATTGAAGTGTTAATACATTGTGAGATTTGGCAAATTTTAACATACAGGGTATCTCAAAAGAAAGTTCACATTTCATTTGCTGATTGCGTGAACGCAACTATTCTGAGGGGCGCGGGGGTATGTCAATCGTTAGTCTAGCTTTTGGGAATTTAGTCGCTATGGAGCGTTTCTCGGGATCGGACCGTGCGTTGTGCGTACGTCTGTTTTACAAAAACGGTAATTCAGCGACTGTAGCGCGTAGAAAATTCTGCAGTATTCGACATGTTCGCGCGCCAAGCCCTCGACTTATTGTAAAATGGGTCGAGAAGTTTGAAAAGACCAGTTCAACGCTGGAAAAATCAAAATCCGGGCGTCCAAGGACTTGGAGAATGTTCGAAAACTTAGACAGTGTTACTCAATCTGTTCGTGACAACCCGGACCTTTCGATTTGGAAGCGTGCTGTTGCTTTAAACGTGCATAGATCATCCTTGTTCCGCATTTTACACAAAGATTTAAAGCTGCACCCTTACAAAATTCAGCTGGTGCAAGAATTAAAGCCTCAGGATACAATTTTTCCTGGCCAATTGATCACCAGGAGAGGTGACATAAATTGGCCTCCACGAAGTCTCGATTTAACCCCTATGGACTTTTTTTTGTGGGGTTACGTCAAATCTAAAGTTTACGGCAACAAACCGACTTCCCTGGCACAATTAAAAGAAAATATCCGTCACGAAAGGCCAGGAAATTTTAGTGCTCGATTAAATGTATACCGTGAACGCAACAGTTTACATTTGGACAATACCATTTTTAAGAAATAAATTCACAAAGTGTGTATTTTAATATGTAATAAACATTTTTTCAATAAACTACTTACTATTTTTTTAAAAATTTTTTAAATGTTAACTTTCTTTTGAGCCACCCTGTATTATACTTTTTTTGTGAAAATTCCGTAATCCCAGCTAATATCTGATTGTGCAAAAGAAAAAAAAATTGATTATTTAATCTGACACATTTATTGCCATAAATTGATATGTATTTATTATATAAAAACAAAATGTCTGTTTTTTATACCGTGTACCATACGGTCAAAGTTATATTAAGTACGTACAAATCTATTTAACAGGCAGAAGGAGAAGAGCTAGACACCATAAAGTATATATATATTCTTGATCAGCATTGAAAGAAAGAACGAACGCTTAATTACATATTACAATCAATTCCAACCATACAAATGAAATATATAAATATTTCGTCACAAAATTGATGAGTTGCAGATAGACTTTCGTTACTTGGTTTTTACCGTAAGTGTTTTTTATATTATATACACACATACATACGAGTATGTAGAAATGTAGCAGCACAAATTTTTGCAAATAACCCATTCCGAGCCAATGGACATTTTGATGGACATCGTTCAAACTATAGCTGAGCGCATATACATTTTATCTGAAGAGGGAATAGGTGAGTCTAAATATCCAAATTTGATGGCTCTATCTCCATAGATTTGTACAGTGAGCCGATCTGGTATGCGATATATTTTTTAGGATTGACATAAAGCACACAAAAATTGACTTTTATAGCTTAATTGCTAAGAGAACAATTATTTTTTTTTTTCAATACAATAACTCGAAAATGGGAACAAGTTTCTACTATCATACTAGCCTTATCAATGATTCAATATCAAACTTTATATACTACTAGATGGTTCCCGCGACGTTGTACGCGGCCCTCTCCTTTCCCCTGGCACTCCTTCCCCACCTTTCACATGCTCCTTAACTCTACCTCCAATTCTATTAAAATTAGAAAAATCTAAAAAAAATTTTGTCTATCCAATCGTCACGAAACTTCACAGGATCACCCACGGGACTATTTTGAATATTGACACAAATTTTGATCAAAGTTGAGCGGTTTCGCAGTCTAAAGGGAACGAACTTACATACTTTCATTTTTATATAAAAGAAAAAGATAAATTTTAAATATAATAAAGTAGTAATAAAATTTAAAAAAAAAAAACACAAAATCATGATCATTGACCGCTTTAGCTCATGACCAGCTGGTGCGACATCTAGCGTTGATTTGAACAACATCTAGTCCGCTTGCTAGCGCTTATGTGAAATTGTATGGTCCTCCCCAACTTCCACATACATACATACTTCCATTTTTATTTATATAGATTTTAGATTTATATTAACAAAAATAAATAAAATTTCTAAAATAAAAGTAGCCTATTACAATACTCCTTATTACAATAGCTATCTGCCCTTCAAAATCGGTCCAGCCGTTTCAGAGATTAGCCGGAACAAACAGACAGACAAATATTGTAAAAAAATTTTTTTTTGGTATATGTACATCCATATAAAGCATTTAATAAAAAGCTGTTAGTTTAATATTACAAACAGACACTCCAATTTTATTTATCTGTTTAGATTGTATATTATAAATATTCTACACGATAGAAAACCAAGAGAAAACGTTAACTTCGGTAGAAGCGAAGCTTGATTAGGTGGGTTTTGTATATTAGTAATAGTATATGTTCAGCCTAGAGACATAGGAAGTCTCCATACACAATGTCGAATCGATATTTGAAAAACTGAGGGACTAGTTTTGATTCATACAGATAATGGGCAGACAGACAGACAGACAGACAGACGGATATGACTGGTTCGATTCTTCACTCCAAGATGATCAAGAATGTATATACTTTATGGGGCTTAAAGTAGACAAATTTTATCTCCGGATTATGGTCACATTGGTCTATGTGTGATCACTATGAAGGGGTCAGCAAACGTAATCTAACCTATGTAATCGTACTACTCACACTTAAATGTGTAGTTTTGTAAAGAATTTATTTGCTAACTCTGTCCGTTATGCCATAATATTGAGTATTTTATGGAGCAACAAAATTTCCAAACAAATAATAAAATTGCCATTATTACTGATATTAGAAGCATTCCATGAATGACTTTTTAACACCTTGAAATATAACACAAAATTTTCTTTACGAGGATCTATCGTAAAATTAGTTAATGAAATGTATGGAGGCTGTCTAACTACGTCAATTCTTCTTATTACATGTGCTACAACAAAAATATACTTAGCTACTATAGAATGGCTTCTGTTCAGATCATCAAAAAAAAAAAATTGATAAACTTTTTGTACTCATATCTATTTTCTTATCTAATAATTAGTATACATTTTACAAAATTCTAAGCTCAACGATTAAACTGGCCCCGCTATTTGCATTTTAGCTTCCTGAAGTGCTACTGTGGGCGTCGCCGCTCTTTGCGGCAATAGCGGTGCTGTGCTGAGTGTCTTGGAACGTTTGGGCAGCGTAGCTGCACGCAAATACGGATTATCTATATTGGGATTCTCTAGTATTGCTTTATTAGTGCTTGAATTGGGCTTTATTTCAAGCTCAGGTTTGGCTTCTTCCTTTGGTTTATCACCATTCTCGTCATCATTATCGCTGTCGTTCTCATCGTTATCATCTGTGTAATATGATTTTGTAGATATAGAATTGCAGTGTAGATTAGAACTATAGACAAATGTACTTACTTATTGCATCCTCTGTACGATTGGCGACTAAGTAATGATATTCCAGCTCTTCGAAATCAAACACCTGATCAGTAGGATTGAGTGCAGCCAGATATGGCGGGAAAGCAGGCTTGCAGGCGATTACTGTGTGTATGGGACAAAACGAATGTGGGTTAGATAAAGCTTTTAAATAAAACTAATTTATACACACATGGAAAGACATTGTCTTCAGTAACAAACAGACTATCCGTATCGGTGGTCTTGCATAAAAATTTGGTCAGCGCCTTTTCGGTGTCGCGCTTTTGTGTGGCGGCCTTTTCGCGTATTGCCTCGTATTCAGTGACCGGCTGTTTATGCGTTGGCGTACGTACGTATGCATGTGGATCGGGCATAGCGGGCAAATAGACGGGCACATGCAACGGAAGCGGAGCTTTCGTACCTGCTGGCAATAGATTCAATTGGCGCTGCTGTGACATTTGTGTCGGCAATGTAGTAAGACTGCGATCTTCACGTCTCGCATACTCCTCCAGATCATCCAACGGCAATCCTATGCTCGAGAACGCAACGAGTAAGTCGCCCACAACGGGCGTAGTACGGCCGGCTAGTTCGTAGAAACAACGCGCAGACTGTGCAACCTCATAAATTACTGAAAATTAGATGTAAAGAAGAAAATACAAAATAAATGAAACAGAAAATACCGAAAAAGTAGTCAATGGTAAGAAAACTAACAGCTCTGTTGCATTTCGATGAGCATTTCAATGCAATCCTTATCCGCCGTCTGAATGCCAGTTTCTAGCAAAAGCTGCGACACGGATTTGCCAAGCACGCGACGGTATGGGTCGTTGTTTGACTGAATACTCTCCGGCTTGTCCATGGTTGGGCAAATATGTTCTACGAAATATAAATAGTTTCTTCAAGCTTGTAGTTTTATTTTCTTTCTTCCTCTTTATGAACTCAACCAAGTGCAAAGCAAAAAAAAAAAAAAATTGACAAACAATTTTGGTGGCGGACCGATACCACAAAAGTATCGTTTAAATTGGCGACGGTATTAGGGGCGTTCGACACAGCAGTTGAAAAGAAATTAATCTATTTATTTTTCAACCGTTTATATTGATATTTTTAACGCACTTTTAAGCACTGTTTAAATTAAACAAATTCTGTCAGCTGTTTGAGTTGAAAGTGTAAAATATATACGAAATCGAGCATTGCGTTGTCATTTCAAACAGATGAAAAAGGTGCACATACTTCTTCATTCATTGTTTGGCACAAACATAAATCGAAGGAAGGCCCAGTGTTACCAAAACACATTTTACGCTACTATGGTAACTCTAAAGTAATTTGCTTTTATTAAAAAAAAACTACATACTTCGCAGTAGCTTTTTTCAGCTTCCTGCAAGTTTTTTATTGGGCCTTGGTTTTGAGCAACGTGCCGCTGGTTTTCTAGTCAACAAGGAGCTAAATCAGTTTAAAAAGTTGCTTATCTCCAAATTTTACAAAACACAAAAACTCAACGCAAAAGGGCACAACAAAGCCAACTGGGTAGTATTGTTTCAAACATGTCAAAGTTATCATCAGTGGATTCAAACAATATTTTATTTCCTATTGCGTATACCGTCAACCACATCAGTTTGGAAAGAGCAATAGGGCTAATCATCCAGTAGTTAAAAAGAAATTAAACTGATTATTTTTCAACGTACTTTTTTATCAATGTTTAAGCTCCATACTGAGATCGACGAAAATTGTTGATATCAAAACAACTTCACATTGTCAAACAACAATCAAAAAATTTCGGTACGAACTGTTTTTCATCGAGTTCTTGTATAACAAAAACGTTTGCTACCGAAAACACTTCATATACTCCAAAAACAGTTAACAAACAGAGTGACCTTTTGCATCTGCGTCAGAAAAACCCAAAGAAAAATCACCTAACCTTTCACCTAATAAATATCTGGTTTTAGTATTTCATGTTGATTTGGGAACACTGTTTTTCGTTTGTTTGACATAGCAGAAATAATTAACAATTTCATCATCAAAAATTTTCATCGATCTCAGTATTGGGCTTTAAATGATAAAAGTTCTGTCAGCTGTTTGAGTTCATAGTATGAAATATAACCGAAATCGGTAATTGCGTTAATGACATTTTGCCGCCACCAATTCATCCAATTTCTACATTTAACACATACTGATATGTATGTATATTCAACACAAAAATGCCTTATCTACTTCTTCATTCATTGTTTGGCACAAATAAAAAACGAGAGAATACTCAATGTTACCCAAACACATTTTTACGGCCTTATGGTACCTCTAAAATAATCAGTTTTTATTAAAATTAAACTACTTCTGAGTAGCTTATTTTCAGCTCACTGACAGTTTTTTTTTTCTTTCGCTCTTTTTTGTATGAAGTTTGCAAAAACAGTTGATATTAATGGTTGAAAAGTAAACAGTTTAATTTATTTTTAACTGCTGGATTAACCCCCTAATGTGAGAAGTATTATAGATTTGTCACAATGTTTGCAAAGCCTTAAAGGAAGCATAAGAGACCCAATGTTAAGCGAAGATCTGATTTAGTGGACTGTCAAATTTTGAGATATCATAACAAGTTTTCGGAAAACGAAAAGATAGCGCTGAAAATTATTTTATTGTTTTTAAAAATAACATTCAAGACAATTAATATACTTTTGAATGTGCACAAATTAATCCGAGAAGTATTTTTCCCACTCTGACGATGTTATCTCTACAACACGCTATTTGAACTTCTCAGTTGCTTTTTTTTGGCAAAGCAAATCATTGACCACGAAACTTATCTTTGACGTGTGTGAAAGAAGAAGACATTGGCTGCCAAATTGAATTTTTTTTCTACTCCAAAAAGGCCAAAGTAAAACTTGATGTGTGAGAGCTCCTATTGCTATGATGTAAGGTGATCTGTTATTTTTCATTGTTTTACCTCCATTCACTTAAGACTTCTGGCAAACAAATGGTTGTATACCACTCAGAGAACGAACAACTTTCGTTGGTTTTGGCTCGTTTTGGAATATCCATACAGTCAACCGACCTCATACGCGTACATTCAAGACTCATTACATGCCACGATGTAATTTAACTCTTTGCGTTCTTGTATTTTTTCAACATTTATCGGTACCAAATCACACAAGACTTTTTAACACTTCATTTGAATTATAAGAAATCCAACATAGCTTTCTCACTAAATGTCCATGCATTATTTTATGTATTACAGGATCATGAATGACTAGGCATGCCTTAATATCACTGTCTGGGGTGTCACAGAAATCACTTTCGACCAGGTCGGTTTACGCAACAACAACGAATGACAGATACATATATTTTATAACATCAGAGTTGCCAATACAAAATTAGTTTTTTTCTCGCAACATAAATCATAACTTAGTTTTGTGTATTTTCCAAAATAAATCTATTAATAAAATAAGCAATTCAGACACAACACACCAAATATAGACTTCACAATGTTCTCCAAGTCAATCTGCAAAATCTGTCAATCTGTTATCTACGACAACTCTGCGTAGCACAAAACTCGTCTGTTCACTAAAAACTGTTTTCTATGAAATCTCGAAGATTTCTGTGACACCTAAAATTTCTCTGTGAAATTCAAATCACCAGGCGGAATTTTGTTTAGAGATTTCTGGACACCTCCGTGTATGTCACATTACGGTCTTTTTTCTGGGACAACAGCATTTTTTGGAAGACGTTCTCTAGAATCGTCTTTAGCTCATCAGCCATAAAACTTACGTTTTTTTACGGCGCTTTATCGCTGAAAGTCAATGTAAGTTATAAGTCCACGTCGAAAGTAGTAGGAAATTATAGTACAATAGTATAGCTAACGTATGTTAAAGTATTCTGAATACGCTTGTGCTTAAAAATGCTTAACTTTACGATGGAAAAGTCAGACTTGTTGGGAACATTAGTTTTGCCAGTTCCGGACGATTACTCTTCTCGCTTGTAACGATGTTAGTTCAATTTTAACTATTATGCATCTTTGTATTGTAGTATATACCAAAAGCGTACATGAAATGCAAGACAAGAGTTAGGACATTTTGACTCATGATTTTTTTTGCTTGTGGAAGACAGCTCCGGTTCCAAAGAGTTTTTCTCGTATTTTAACTTTTTATACACGGTATGTGCAAATGTATGTGACAGGCAGAATGATAGAGTATATATAGATTCCATAAAGCATATATATTCTAGATCAGCATCGGAAGCTGAGTCGATATAGTCACGCTCGTCTGGCCGTACGTTTGAAAATAGATTTCGTGGAGATAATAAGAGATATATACTTCAAGTTAGTATATTTTGACTCTCCTCTTCCTTCTTCAGATAAAGTGTTCTAAATAATCGCGCTAACTCCACTATAGGAGGATGGTTCCATACAAATCTTCCTTCTCCCACTTATGAGTTTTTGTGGGTAATTGAGCTAGAAACACCAAATTTGGTGTATCTTACGTCAATACAAGATCCTAATCGAAACACTATACGTGGTAGCTGTCATACAACCTGTTTCCTTTTTTGAGTTTTTGTGCAAGATTTTCTTTGTTTTTGATGGTTATTAAGCTAGATATTTGGTGTACTTTACGACAATTCTAATAAAATATGTCACATACTTACAGATCGGACCACTATCGAATATAACCGCCACTCAAATCTTAGCTTAAAAAATAATTCCTTAGACAAGCTACACAGTATCTAGAAGTCGAGCACATTCGACTCCAGCTTTTCGTGTTTATTTTGGTAAATAAAAACCAATACTATATTATTATTATTTTCAACTTGCGAAATAAAACTTGCTGATCAGCTAATTTGCTCCAACTACACTTTTATATTTATAAAATTATTACTGTTAAGTATCGATTCCATAGTGCATCGCAAAATCAACTGTTCGTATACTCTTTGATAGTACGTTCTAGTGAAAACTGCAACTGTCTGCATCAATTGAAAACATCAGAATGGCACAATCGACGCAATTGATTAAAAATAGTTAAAATTTATTAAGTGTCATTGTGACACTGTCAAGTGCTGCAGAGTTGGGAAATATCAACTGCTAAATTGTTTGCAGCAACACTGCCTTACCAACACTGGCCAATAACCAACGAGTAAAATCGAGGTCTCCGTAACTCGCTTTTTTTTGTTCAACGTTTTCATTCGTTAATATAACGGGCTGGCGTGCGGACCTGCGAAGTCTGCTGTCGTCGTCGTGTGTCTGTCTCGTGCGGTACGCGCTTCGTCGTCTACTATACTTCGCAAATAGTGAAAAACAAATATATTTTTTTTTCATTGCAATTTGTGCAACTGTAATAACAACATTGTTAATACAAAGCTATTATAACAAAGTGTATATTTTTTTTTGGATTTATTTTTTTTTTTGGTAATGCATATATACAACATACATACATATATATTTTTTTATTTGTCGCGAATTCATAAAACGCGCAAAGTGCTAAAACAACAAGAAAAATAGGAGGAAAAAGCAAAGCAAAAATCAACAAGTAGCAGCAGTTAGTGGTGATTTATCAAAGCGTGTGCGTTTTTTTTTATTTTTTTTTTTATTTAAAACAACAATAATTTTTTTTTCATTTTGTTTTTGGTAAATGCAGTATAGAGTATTAAAGAGGTGTGCGTGCATTCATGTGTGTGTATGTGTGAGTAATTGCAAAAAACAAGAGAAAAAAGTACATGAAGTAAAGCAACGGAAATATTTGCTGCCGTGTGAAGTCATTTTTTAAAATATTATTTGTTTTATTTTTATTTACTTATTTATTTATTTTTTGATGCGTTTGCTTTGGCTGTTTTTGTCTTTCACTATCTTTAACTCACTATAGTTTTTTGTGTTTTTTACCTCGGCGAATTCGCAACCAGTTTCCTGTTGCCGCTACCGCCCCAGTAAAGCATATCAACAAGTTGTTGCTTTTGTTTTTCTTTTGTATTTGATTTTTGCAAGTGTTAACCGAACAAACAAACAAATAAATGAATGAAGCAAGAAAGATATTTAGAAAGAAAATTACAATTTGTTTAAAATGTATTTCATAGTTAGCACTTTGCATGCTTTTCTCTTTTTAACATACTCATATATACTCACTCATACGCACTCGCTCACACTCTGTTTGTCTATCTGCATTATCTTTCGCCGGCAATTTTGCAGCACAGCATCCAAATAACGGCGAATTTATCAACAATATTAAATGCGGATTCGCCGTCGCTTTATATTTTTTTTTGTATACATGTACACATGTATGTGTGTTTGTGTGGCTTTCCCTGCGCTGTTGTTTTTGTTTGTTTGTTTGTATGTATTTTAACGCATTCCAATGCGCAATTCGCCGCAGCCTGTGATCGTTAATGCTCTTTCCTTCTCTCACGCTCTCTTTTTCAGTGTTCCAATCCTTCTCCCTTGCTCCTTAATAAGTGTATGTCGCTATTCAAAGTACTTGTTGGTTGCACAGAACATGCAAAAAAAAAAAAAAAAGGAAAAAAAGAAAATAAAAAAACCAAAGTTATGCCGCAGTTTTCTTTAAATAAAATTTTTGTAAATTATTTTTTAAAAAGCAGTGCAAATCATGTTTATCTGTGCATTTACTTTTCATTTTTTTTTTTTTTTGGCTGTAAATTTTGTCTTTTTCATTTTTTGTTGTTGCATTTTTTATTCGCATTTTTTTGCTGCATTTTTATTTGCATTTTTTGTTTGTTCACCTTTTTATAGTTGTGTGTATGTGTGTTGGCATAAGTATATATACATATGTGTGTTTGTGTGTGTGTCAAAAAACTTGTTCATACCACTTAAAAACAACAACAACAACAACAACAACAGTAAAATCAAACAGCAACAACAATAAAGGCATACATGAGAGCACAGTGACAGCTAAAGAAAATTTTTTTTTTTTTATATTTTTGTAAAAAAAAAATCCAATATGAAAATAATAGATATGTACAACAAAAAAAAAAGTTATTTTTTCAGCAGGTAGCATTTTGTGTATACCCTACACATTTAAATTGAGTTGAGGTATTATAATAAAGCCGGAAAGTTGGTAACGTAATGAAACAGTGTTGGTACAATAGATACATATGTACATATGTTAGCAAATGAATATATAAATATACAAATACTTTATTAAAAATAACGTCCAAGTTTGCAATCTCTAGCTTTTATAGTGCCTGATATATGTTTACACCTATATCTAGACGGACGGACAGTCAGACATACATAAGTAGTTAAATCAACTCAATTTCCGATGCTGATCAAGAATATGTGATTTTATGAGGTCTACCACGCCTACTTCTGCCTGTTACATTCGCGAAAACTTTTGGGTATAGGGTAAAAATAGCGAATTGGGGTCATGTTCACATGTTTTTGGAAACAAAAAAACGTAGCTCGATATCGGACTTTGAAGAAGCATGGTTCGATGATGCCACCGCCCTATAAACCGCATCTAGTCGTACATTTTTCTGGGTGTGTCGGTTACTAATGAATCACTATTTGATTTTTCTCGCACCTAATGGGACAATTTATTTATTGACAAAGCTACAATTGGTCTATTATGTTGACTGTAAAAGTGACTGACTATGCGGTCTGTGCATATTTCTTATTGAGCACTGATTTTGGAAATTCATTTCCGAAAGTCGTTGCATGATGTATGCCCAAAAGATACTGTCAATTTTAGCGTGATAACTTCGCTTGTAGTGGGCCGATTGTCATAAAAATTTTACAAGATGTCAGTGAAGGTTGTACCTTTTCAACCAATAGGGGACGCCACCAGAAACAGCTTTTTTTAAAAAGTCCTGTTTCTTTTGCGACACACCTTGTATATATAGAATATCTCTTAAATATATTTGAGGAAAAATAAAAAAAAAAAGTTTTTCTATTGGTATGCATGGAAATATCTGCAAAATTTCATACCCATTGCTCGGTAACGCAATAAAAAATTTGGTCGGCGAACTTAAAACTTTTAAAATAAGTTTCAAATTCAGTGCAAAAATTGTCACTCGTTTGGATCACTAGATGAAATGTGATCTGTCCGTTTATTTTACAATATTTAAGTTTTAAAGAAAGCGTGTTCAAACTTTCTTCAGAAGAAATATATTTGTACTTGTAATAATATCCACTAGAAGTACAAATCCAATGAATTTTTGTTGCAAAATTCTTTTGCCCTTTGGTTGAAATTCAACCATTGTAGCGACAATACAAAACAGTTCAGAGCCATTTGATAATGCTAAGAACGCTAAGTATGACCAACATGTTGCGGTCTTCATAAGACTGGCCCGAATTGCTGAGAGCGTTTATTATGACCAACATGTTGCGCTACACATGTTGCGACAACTGGCTCGAAGGGATATTCATTCCTCTTCTTTTAAAATTTACATAACATTTATGAAGCCACGCTTCTCAACTGATGCTCGTCAACATGTTGGCAAGTCCGTCTGTTGCCTATTTCACATTGAGAGAACTGAAAGAGGGAGAGAGCTCGGGTCTTAAGGATTGGTTGAGGACGTTTGCATACCTTAGACGCAAAATATTCGTCCATACTCCTCTTCAAAACCTGTACAACAACATAAGAAAAAAAAAAGAAAAAAAAAATCAAGCGAATATCTTGTGTCTAAATGGGTTAAAAAGTGTGTGAACCTTTTGCACTTGCCTATTTATATTTAGATAATTGTAAATGTTTGTATTAAATTAAAAGGCTTACAATGTCTATTACTACTAACTATCCCGATGATTCGAATGACATTTGTATAGATCGCATCATTATAACCTTTAGCGGAGATGGCCACTAGTGATGAGCAATATTCCGAAGTCGTTGATTTTTTCACTGTGATATCTCGATCATTTTTCTCTCACTATAAACTTATGATTCATAAAATGACTATACAAATATGACATAAACTATTTCTAACTCTGTGCAAAATTTATACTGAATATTTATACTGAAATATTGATATACATATATTGATATAGACTATATTAATATACTATACCGGCACTTTGTTTTCTCTAAGTCTTATAGTCTTTCAAAACCAATATTTTGGACAGATCATAAGTTAAAGATAGGTGTTCCGCAGTGTGGGGCTCTCTCTCCTCTTCTGTTTAATCTTTATTTGGCAAAGATGCCCCTTCCCCCTCCCCATATAAAACTAGTGACCTATGCAGATGATTGTTCTGTTTTATACTCCTGCGCGAGAATTAATATCTATTTGGACAATTTATTAAATTGTTTTAATGCCCGCAACGTTAGGCTTTCAAGTCATAAGTCATCTGCCTCCATTTTCACTTCCTGGACTAAGGAGGTGACGATGGAACTAGATGTCTTTGTTGGAGGACTAAGGGTTCAGTACCCGATAATATTGGGAACTACATTTGACCCATTGCTTAG
Source organism: Leucophenga montana (assembly GCA_035044765.1). NCBI lineage: Eukaryota > Metazoa > Arthropoda > Insecta > Diptera > Drosophilidae > Leucophenga > Leucophenga montana. Next base: position 18,163 of record JAWNNQ010001545.1, read on the forward strand.
ATTCTCGGCTCATGCCACCAAGACAAATAATCGTCTTAATTCGAGAAACAAAGTGTTGAAAGCGCTTGCCGGATCTTCTTGGGGTAAGGACAAGGAGACTATAATAACAACTTATAAAGCTATTGGACGTTCTGTCCTAAATTACGCTGCTCCTGTATGGACCCCTTTCCTAAGTAAGACTCAATGGCAATGCCTGCAATTAAGTCAGAATAGTGAGCTGAGGACTGCTACTGTTTGTCTGCAAATGACCCATGAGGATCTTTTACACAATGAAGCGATGATACTGCCTGCTCATCAACATAATGAGTTACTTTCAAAGCAGTTCTTGTTGGGTGCGTACAGAAGTGTTCATCCGAACCATGGCACCCTCACTACATCAGCGCCTACCCGAATAAGATCTGATATCAGGATATATAAGACTAAAACTGATAGCAACATAGAGGAGTATTTCTATACTTCTGGAAGGGTTTAATTGCATAAAGATGCAACTGAACAAGCTATACGCTCTTATAGGGACAATATTATATTAGGTGGAAGACCTCAACCTATTAATGAGAGCGAAAAACATCTCCCTCGTAGCTCCAGGACGAAACTTTCACAGTTAAGATCCGGATGGAGCATTATGCTCGAGTGCTACAGGGAAAGAATTGGGATAAGCAATACTAATTGCTGCCCCGAATGCGCACAATACAATTCGTTTGTTTAACTGCCCGTGTCATCCGCCTCAATTGAGCCCTTTAGACCTCTGGTTACGACCAGTTGATGTTGCTTTTTTTTCCTAGACCTTGACACCTGAGGTTGCATTTCGGTCTATCTTTCTCTTACATTCAAAAATCGCTTTGCACTATTACAATCATTCATATATAATAAATTGTGTATATATATTTCCTGATGCAGCTCAAACGAAGCTGTTACAACAACAACAGACGGTCATACATGAAAAGATCAGCGCATATACATACATATACCAACAATAATTTGCAGTAAAAAATCTTGCTCGACCCAGACCATTGATAAATAATTTTTTTTACATCGTTCCAAAAACCGTGCTGCAAAAATTTACAAAAATTTAGCAAGTCGGAATGAGAATTTTGGTATTTTTTATACCATTCACACCTAGTGTGAAATGGTATTATCAGTTTGTCTGAAAGTTTGTAACGCATTAAAGGAGCCATCGTAGACCCCATAAAGTATATATATTCTTGATCAGCTCGACGAGACGAATCGATCTAGCCATGTCCGTCTGTTCGTCTGTATGTTGTTGCGCATTTTTTGGGGACCAATTTTTATGCTATCCAGTTGAAATGTTGCACATATACTTATTTTTATTGTAGTTTAATAGAGTATCAAGATCAAGACCTGGCACGCCCACTATTTGGGGTAGCTCCCATACAAACCTACTGCCCACTTTTGACTTTTTGTAAGAAAACTTCTTTATTAAAGTCTATATTAGGTTGAAATGCAATGCCTTTTTATGGTCAGCCGCTTAACATACATAGATAATTGGGCGTGGCCCGCCCACTATTTGGGGTAGCTCCCATATAAACCTATGGTCCACTTTTGACTTTTTGTAGGAAAACTTTTTTTTATTAAAGTCAATATTAGGTTAAAATGCGATAATGTGCCTTTTAAGAGACAGTCGCTAAACATACATAGACAATTGGGTGTGGCCCCCCCCACTTTTTGAGGTAGTCCCATATAAACCCACAGTTCACATTTATGCATTTGTATGGAAAACGTCAATATCAACTTGAAACTCGATGTGGCGGCATCTTACACATCTACTTCATTGCTTCATACACATCTACTAGTGAGCGTGTACCACCCCCTATTTAAACCCGCACTTTTATGTATTACAATACTATTTAAAGTTTCGTGTGAATGGTATTAGAGCTTCGTTTCAGCCGAAGTTAACGTTTTTTTTCTTGTTTTTTGTACACTTAGAATTTTTTATGTTATTACAAGTTTTCGTCGATGTTTGTCGATATCTGCAAATTTGAAAATCAAAATGAAAAATTTTCTTTGCATTCATTGCAGTTCGCATGCCCTATTAATTAATTATATTTCTTGAGTAGTTGTATTCATATTAGACTACTTCAATAATTCTTTTTAATACTACTATCTCGAGTCATTTTCTTTACAAAAATGTAATATGAGTTCCAAACAAAACTTCCGAACAAATAAACCAAACTCTCAAACAGCTGGTTGAGCGAAGTTTCACGCACCACTTTATTATTTTATTCAAACTTTCGGTTCCATCGCAATACATGTATTTTTTTTTTCTATATTAAATTGTTTGTACAAAGTAAAAATAACACATATTCAAAATTGTGTCAGCTATATTTGCAACTTTAAAATGTTTTGTCTTTTTTTATTAGTTTTATTTATTAAAAACATACATATTTGTTACTAAAATTTTGTCTTTGTGTTTGTAAAATTTTTAATGTATGATTTTTTTTTTCTGTGCGCGCTTTTTCTTTTTCCATCATTATTTCTGTTTTTTTTTTCAGTGTATATGTTGTTAAAACAAAATTTATTTTTATGTTTGTGTATTTAACTCGCTTATAAAATTAAACCACCAACAACAACAATTTAAAAAAAATTTGTTTTCAATTTGTATAAAAAATATACATATTAAGAATAAAGTAAAATTTTATAATTTTTGCTTTGAATTAATTATGAAGCATATACAAATAAAAAATAAAAACAACAACAATAACAATTATAATAATTTAAATATAAATAATTCTAATAACAATCGCAACAATAACAAATACAATTACAATCAAACAACAACAGCAACAGCAACAACAACAACATCGTCTCCAAATCCAATAACAACAACCACAACAACAACAACAACAACAATAACAACAACACCAAACGAAGTAATATTTCCAACAGCAGTGTCGTCCTTTCTGTATCCAGCCGCAGCCGCAACCGCAGCAGTAGTAAAAAATACGGCAACAACATTATCTGTAGCTAATCAGAAAATTACAAAATTAAATATAAATAATACTAATAACAATAGTTGCAAACAAAATTTTAGTCCGACAACAATCGCAACATTAGCATCTTCAAATCCAACAAAAAATAAAGAAACAATTTTATTAACAACTTCGTCGTTTCTATACCCAGCCGCAACAGCAGTAGCAGCAGCAAAAACTGTAGCACCAACGACGACAACTGTAACCAAAACTGGAAGATTAACAAAAATCTTTAACACTAAGAATACGAATACCAACAGCATAAGCAACAGCAACAGCAACAGCAACAATTGCAATAATTCTAATAAAAATAAAACGAAAGGTGGTGGCGGCGGAGGTGTGGGTAGTAAACATATGAATTTGGTGCAACGTCGATTTCGTCGTGGCAACAACAACAACAACAACAACAACAATAATAACAATAATAACAATAAGAGTAAAGATTTGAGCTACAAAAGTAGCAACAACAATAGTAAGAACTATTATAACAATAGCTTCAATAATAACTCCAAAAATAACAATAACACCGATAAACATAAGATCAAGGACTACAAATTAAAAACGAAAATGGGCGGCGGCAAAGATGCACGTCGCGGCCTGGAGCCCCTCGAATTTGAAGAGTGCATCGTTGACAGCCCCGAATTTCGAGATAATCTCAATCGTCACGAAAAGGAACTGGATCACACTAGTCATCAGATTAAACGCATTATCAAGGAGGTTAAGGATTTAATGAGCGCAGCAAAAGGTAAGTCTAAGTCAAAATTAATTATTATCATAAATGGGTGGGTGCCCAATACAATCAATTGGGGAAGTGTATACACAAATGCATAACAAATTTTTATTGCTTTCATATATGTTATACGCAGAAACATAACAAAGAACAATGAAATTGTTTGTGTAATTTTTCTGGTTTATTAAAAAAACTGTGTGTGTGTGTGTGTGTGTGTGTGTGTGAGAAAACAAAATCACGTAACATGCGACACTGTTCTGCGGTTGTTTTGCACTTGCCATAAAAGCTTTGCACTTTGCTATGCGAAGTTAGATACCGAAGAACGTTGAAATTTATACCATTAATGCAAAGAGCTCTCTGCGTATGCTGTAGTTATATTCAAAAACAATTGTGCGTGCAGAGCATACGGCCTGGCACTTCTGTTATAATGCAATATATGCCAAATGGTTTAAACCAGATCTGACTTTTTGAGCACTCAACACATATAGTTAATGGGTCATCCGCTGTACAGTCCTTATTGTGGCACTCAATGACTTCTTGTTCCCGCATATGAAAGACAAACTGTGTGGATAAAGATTTTCGTCGTCAAAAGAAGACGTTAATGTATTCAAAATACATTTTTTTTTTCAGGTGTCTCAAGCGCAATGGAAAAGTGTTAAGATCATAAAGGAAAATATTTTAGAAAACAAAAAAAATCCATTTTCACAATAGCAAACTACTATTTTTTACTATAATTTGATTTACAGTTATAGTCTTTAAAATATGTATTTGACATACTCTATGAAAAACAGCTGTTGCGGAATGGCATTTCCTTGGGTGTAGGATATAACAATTATATGCAATAGTACGTTTGCACAGACTTTATTGTCCAATTTATTTATTTCTTTCTGTTACAAAACAGAATCAGCTTATACCTATGTAATCTATGTAAAACATTTGAACAATCAATATAACAATACCAACGAGGACCCTAGTTGGTATTGTTTTATTGATTGTTGTAAATCATTTATGTACTTTTGGCTTGTTGATGTTGTATCCCAATATTGTACGCATTTGCCCAATAGTCGTCTTGAACGTTATCACATAACTCGATGAAACATCCAATGCTGCTGTCACTGATTGCTGAATTGAGAGAGTTGTTGAGAGTATTGTGGCCGTAACGCCGCATAGCACTTAGAGCCGCGTATTCTATAGTATCTGCTTCTAGACTGCACATCGTCCTGGTGCATATAGAAGCATTGACGACGGTAAGATCTATAATCGAGTCCACTCTACTAAATGTGTGCTCATGTTCAACATATCCGAGTGCTAAGTCTAGTGCAGCGAATGCGTCTAATCAATGTACGAGCCCATGAATTTGTGCAAGGACATCCTCAGTCAATGTGTTGAAATCTGAAATCAACGGCGATTATCACCGGCTGGGCATTTCATATCGAGTGCTAACAATCAGAGGTGTACAGATCGATGTGTTTCGTTGAGCTGTTCAAGTATACATTGTATATATACTTTATAAGGTCTCCGAGAGGTTTCTTTACTGTACTATTTTATGGCTGTATAAACACAATGACAAAAGTAAAAAATAAATACTATTCACTAACTAGTATAAATACTATTTATACTAGCTAACATATTGCCTTACTGTGTTGGTTTACTACAAAAAAAAAAAAAAAAAAAAAACAAAAAAAAAACTCCCAATTGGAAAACACTAATTAGATTGTTCATTTGTGCATACGTCAAGGTCAGACAGCGTAATAAAAGCGCATTAGAATCGGGCAAACGATTGAGTGAATGAATGAGATAGAGCTATTTAGCGAGCGGTTTGAAAGCAACTACAAAAATAACTGCAACAATAATCGCAGCATCAATAGCGTCGACAACAATAACAACCACAGTAAGCAAGAACACGCGAACTTGGTAGCAGGTAACGCGTTTGTTCATTTGGCTAAAACAACAACTGGCATTGACGTCGACAGTGGCGCCTTCGTTCAGTGCTAGCGCTCACTGCGACGTCGTTACTGCTGTATTACCGTATCGACTTTTGTTCTATTCGACGTTTATATTTATTACTGGAAAACAAATAGCGAGCAACCATATTGCAACAAGTGTTTTCCATTCGTTATTTTTTTTATTTATTTATTTATTTATTTTTTTTTTTTTCAGTTTAATACCCTTTACACATTGTCTGAAAGAGAGTATATCAGTTTTTTTTTTCTTGGTAATAACTTCGCAAAAAATACGCAAAAAGTAGATTCAAAAGAATATTCAATATATGTAAGTATAGGGTATACATTGTGAATTGAGATTTTGTTCATGGTTGTCTTTGTTTATCTCCGATAGCTGAAATACTTACATTACAAAAAAAAAGCCAAAAACTTTATTGACTTTATACTATGATTTGTATGTATATATTGAGTTTTTCATATATTTTTCTATTGGTTAGTAAAAATTTATTTTCAACTTTAAATGGAGTCTTGGAAATATTTGGAAATATTCGCAGATAGCCAAATTCGGTGAATACGAGTTAAAATATTTGTTTTTTTTTTTTGTTTCGAATGAAAACCAAACCAGAGAAACGTTAACTTCGGTTAGAACTGCATAATTAATATCCTTTATACGAAGTCTCCATTTTATAGCAGCTATAAAGAACAAATCAATATTTGTAAAACTTAAAAATATAAACGATTCACGTTTGGTGGGTGTGGGGTTACCCCAAAATATGCGGAGGGACACGTTTCTTGATATTTAGGTAAAGCGTTCGCCCATAAGAAGTCACCAGACCTAATTTCAAGTTGATATTGACTGTAGAAAATTGCAAAAAAAAAAACTGAAGTTTGGCATCTAGATAGTCTATACTGCGAGTTTGATACTCCCAAGTTTTATAATCTCAGAGATTAAGTTTTTTGGGCAGCCGTAATAACAAACGGACACGTCTAGATCCACTCGTTTCATCAAGCTGATATATACTCGTATTCATATGTGGCTTTCACTAACCAGCAAACAACACAAAGCCTTCTTACAAAAATTTTTTTGCAGGATATTAACATAGCTGCCATAGAAGTAATCAGGGTATAAAATAATCGAACACCTCGACTATAGCATTCTTTCTTGTTTTCTCTTCTTTTTTTTCTGTTGTGACTTTTGAGTTTCTTGTTTTTGATTGCTTTCAACTATCCGTTTTTAGCACATGTTCTCATACTTTTTAATGTGAAACTAATCGGCATATTTAGAAAAAAAAAAACAAGTGAGAACGCTCAAATTGTCCGACAGTTATCAATAAATTAACAAAAAAATGCTTGTCTATAAAGTCGGTTTACGGACAATAATTTTACGTGATAACGTCATAAGAAAACATTGATGAAAAATTGCATACTTTTGTGAATTGAATTGAATTGAATAATGTAATTCCAATAATTCAATCAGTACACAAACAACTTGTCATATAAAAGAGATTCTTTACCAACAACAAAGAGTGAAATATACGCCTCTCTCTCTCTCTCTCTCTCTCTCTCTCTCTCTCTCTCTTCGACTGACCACCAGCAACTTTGAAAGCCTTTTGTTGTTGTTTTTGGTACTCAAATGCAAAAGTAAGTGTTACTGTCGTCTTCCTTGATCTATGATGTGCGTGCTTTGTTTACTTTGTACATGTATTTTATTTGAAACAAACTTTATTATACAATTACAATGTTATTATTCATACATTCTACCATGTACATACCGCACCCCACCGCGCGCTAGATAACACTAATTCGCAAACGCACATACACACACACACATAACTATAGCTTTTAACAAGCCAATGCACGCTGGTCTGTCTATCGCTTGTTTCTTCAGGCGGAACGGCACAATCGTCACATGTATTCATATTACATGTTTCGCCTTTTGCTTTTCGTTCGTTTAGTGTCGTGTCGTAACGGCAAACGGAACGTCAGAAATGAGTCATGCTTCTGCGCTAAACCAACCGTTTCAATAGACGTTGTCACGTCAACAAAAAAAAAAATAATAATAATAAAATACATTGCGTATGAGTCAGAGGGAGTCTTCATACTAAGTTAGGTGTCTCTATTTCTTATAGTCTCTGAGATCTGGTTTAGCACACAGACGACGTCTAATGCTAGATGGCGCTGTCGCATTCGTTGCACTACAGCGCCATGTGTAAACAAATGGCACATCAGAATAAACTCGATTGGCATATGTATCAGGGGAGTTTATATATTTCTACTAGTTAGTAACTGGCGCGTTGCTGCCCTTCTGTCTGTCCCACTTCTACACTTCGCCCTTCTTCATGACCCCTCGGGTAATAAAATTGTTCATACAAAAATACTAAAATCGCGATTAAAAAATAGAGGGTGGGGCAGGAGGGTGAAAAATACTTAACGTTTCATTAAAATCCATTCAGTAGTTATTGCGTGAAGGAGTAACAAACATTAACACATCCACACATCCACACATCCACATATCCACATATACATACAAACTTTCGCGTTTATAATATTAAGTATGATGTCTCTAAGAAGTCGAAGATATGTTGTTTCATAGTATCAGACAGATGGACTATTTCGATTTAGCTTCCGATGCTGATCCGAAATATATATACGGGGTCTGCATGCCTCCTTTTTCCTGTTACATACAAGGTGCGTCCAAAAGTTAACAGTACTTTTGGAATATGGGGCATATTCTGGTAGCACCCTCTATATGTGATTTAGTGATTTGGAAAGGTACATACTTTCCAACTTCCAAACAATTGATTAATGACATTCGGTTCACTGAAAGTGGAGTTATTACAATTAGCCGGGATGTTATTCAGGATAGATGTTGACGCCATTTGGATGGCTTCCACGTCCACAAAATTATTTCCTTACATCGGCAATAAAATTTTTTCGCAAAGGCAAAAGTCGTACGGTCAAAATAAGGTGAGTCGGGGAGTAATTAATGGTTAAAATGTCATGTAGATCGATGAGATGAGAAAGGTCTATAAACTTTGAGACGTATCGGTACAAATAGTGCTTACAACTTCCGTACATTTGAATTGTCGGTCAAAATGCGATGAATTGCATTTCTGGACTTATTTAATTCCATTTTCATATATCGTAATGAAGATTTCGTATAATTTTGATGAATTCACACATTTTTTCAATGGTTTTTTTTTTCGAAAGATCTGTATGATTGTCGATTTTATTTGAACCTCTTAAATCAGTACGGGTGAAACAATCATCGCACTAAATTTGGTTCATCAATTTCAATTTATGTTTCGATTAAAGTTTGACGAGAATTACCTTGTATACTGTGCGCCTTGGTCCCTTCGATGCCAGCTGACATTTCCATGCAGAACGATTTGATGTACTATGAGCAATTTTCGAGGCACTTGTGCCACTCAGTAATGAATACCATCAATACGAGCTGATTGAAGGTTTCATCAAACACACAATTTATTTGTGCTGACAACAAAAATATGTCATTGGGTGCCAAGTCAGATGTGTAAGGTGAATGATCCATTTATTGGTTGTTTTGAGTGCTCAAAAACTCTGTTGATGAATACCGTAATACTAGCTTGCATTGTCGTACAAGAGGCTGAACTAACTTCGACGGTTAGTTTTTCTAAATTCTTTGAAAACTTTTGGCAAACAAGTGGCTGTGTAGCATTTAGTATTGACCGTCCTACTTTGTACTAATCGTAATGTAGCAACTGCGACATGAACAGTTTTTCCGAATAAAAGAGGAGACCATTTCCTTTAAAGTGCTTCCTTCGTGAACAAATTTTGTTGGATTTGGCTCGTCTTGGAACACCTATATAATGGAGTATTATTTTGTTTCGTGTTTAGAACCACCGCGGCAGTATATCTTTGTACAAACTGATACGAACTTTTTTTTTTATTAGATGATTGTAAAATTTTGCGGTATCCAAATTTTGCGAACAAATCTTCTTGACGGTAAAATATTCATGTAATATCGAATGTACGCTGGTCCCACTATTGCCCAAGGGTGGCTCAAGCTCACAATATGTCATAAGTTTATCTTATCTGATCACGCACAGTATTGATGTTTTGTTTTCTTTGGTGCTACATCGCAAAAAGTCGAACAAGGTTCGACCATTTCTTGGTTGAGATGATTTTTTTTTAAGTCACTGTAAACAACACGAATATTACTTGTACATCAAGGAAGTTTATGAAAGACGTACAATGTACAAGTAAGTTCAAAAAAAAAAAAAAAAAATAACTTAACATTTGTGCTCTTTGTTCGAAATTCATTTTTCGACCAATGCCACACACACACACAATTACTTTGAGCGCGATATCTCTAATTCCAGTATACCAAATGTTATTAAGTTTAGCATGAAAGTAAGGAAAAGCGCATATATGTATGTAGTTGAACTTTTTTGAAAAGTTCCCGTTTTGCGTGGGTTGTTCTACCTTGGTTAGTCGCACAAACTCATTGTCCCATTTTTCCTTTGGATACACGGGGTATCAAACATAACCATGTTTATATTCAATGGTTGCATTCAATTTGAATTTAATCATACGTCGCATCTCTCTATCTATCTATTCTAATTCCAATTAAAAATTTACCAAGAATCAGCATTATTCAGCTGTTTAGCTGTTTAGTGCGTATACCAATCATAGAATAAAGTTTTAATCGATGTCACAAACTCTCATTGGAAAATCCAATTTGCCGTTCTTCTGTTTATTTCTAACTGCTGTTTTTCAAGTGTTTCTGATGAAGTATTGTGCAATTTTATTGATAAGAAACCAATTGGAATACAACTGTCAATGTCTCAAAGAAAAAACTAGAGTCTACGACTATTTTTTGCAACCAAAGAAGCAACAAAAAAAAAAAAAAAACAAAATATGATCGAAAATCTTGCAGCAGAACATTTCAATAAACACAATCTACTATATACATACAAGTATAATCTCTATCTGGATATACTAATATTTAATTGTGCTACATTTTTATTTAGTTGCAGTAAACGGAAATTGCAATTGAAACCAATTGTGAGTAACACTGAACTATTAGTCAAAACAAATGTGCCATAGAAATAATTTACAAATAAAAAAGTTTGCTTATGAGAAACACAAGTGTTGCGGAACAAAAAAACCTTTGTCTCAATTAGTAATAAGATGCATGTTCGATTAGGAAAATCTTAATGAAGCATTATTTTATTGCTAAAGCTGGAAAAAAATTCTGACTTCATAAAATGAGTTATCGAATAAGAATTGCAATAAATCGCATGAATAATTGCAGTTGTTTTGAATAATTTATATCTTTCCAGACAAAATGAGTGAGACAAATACTATTATAAGAAAGTTATGAGAAAAGTTAAATTTCGCATACTGTTTTCGTTGATTATATAATTGTACAAAGAAGGTTAGAAGAAGTTATATCAGTACTTTCTGCACATGTTAGGTGTTATACAAAGTTGTTGATAAAAAAAAAAAAAACAAAAATACACTTATATGACAAATCCGATAAGATTATTGTTAGTGAGTAATGCGTATAGCTTGTCTGTAATATTTGTTTTTTGCTTTAGTTGTTTGCCTTTAAGTTAAATACAATTAAAAACATTTACAATACTGGGCAAAAGTATTTTGACAAGAAGAAAATCGTACTTTTTTGATAATACATGTATCTTCTGGGGGTAATATTGTATATTTAACGCTTGTTCGAATATTGTTATTTCGTTTACACTGGATGCCAATGACAAGAGCAACTATAAACAGATGGAGGGTCACAAAAATAAAAGCGTAGCACATGCAAAGTGTAATGCGCATTCTTGTATCTCTCTCGAGCTCATAGTTCTTTATAAACTGGGAACTGACTGCTCGCATACTATCGCCTTCTATACCAAGGCTCTCAGCTGTAAGTAGGTAGCAATCGTTGAGTGCATATGTAAAACATATGCGTGTAATTGTTTGTTTCGTTGTGTGAGTGACGATTGTTTAGCCTTTTACGCAAAAAATGCTAAACCGATTTTGGTTTTGCCGGGGTGCCACAGACAAGTTTTTGTTTTAAAATCATGAAATTTCAAAAGGTCTGTCATCTAAAATCAACTTTACTATGAGATCCAGCGAGCACTAGTTCAGTCATTTTCGTTTTGGGTGTGGGCGCTGAAACCTGCTGAAACGTTCATTCCGTGTCGCCGAAATGCTGCTGAGCCTATTAAAGTATTACTGCCTCTGACGAGCGAATTGTTTCACGAAAGGCCCTGCAACTCGCTTGCTTTTTGATAATCTTGCGGTTCCTCGACATGTGGTCGGTGTGCATTCTTTCTCATCTGTGACCAAGTGAGCACCTTACGTCAATCCTAATGAAATATTTCACGTAGGTTGTTGTGCACTTTTGGGGCACCAATTTTTAAGATATTTAAGATATCCGGTTGTAAGTCGGTACATAGACATCTTTTTATTGCAGTTTAATAGGTTATCAAAATTGACATGCTACTTCCACTTTTTAGGGTAGCCACCATACAAACTACAATCCCACTTTTTGTATGGAAAAAAAATGGTTATTGTCAATATCAATTTAAAAATTGACATGTTGGCTTCTTATGAAGGGACTCATCACGTGTATATCTAGGGTTGTGATCACACCGCTATTTGAGGTAGCCACCATACAAACCACCTCCACTATTGCCGTTTTGTACGAAAACGTTTTTATTACAGTCAATATCTTTGAGAAATTTGAAAAAAAACGCTTCTTATGGACGGGTGGTAAACAAAAATATAACGGAGCGTGTCACGCGCAATTTTAGGTGTAGCCCCCTTAGAAACTTACCGCACAAAAGTTTTTTTTTTTTTTTGTTAATAAAGCTAGAAACGCCAAGTACGGTGCATCTTACGGCAGTCCTAATAAAATATACCACATAGATACAGATCGGAATATAACTCCCATACAAATTTATGATTCAAATATTAGGCATATATACAGGGTACCTCAAAGTCGAGTACGCGTGACAGCAGCGTTCTTTATTGTTTTCACTGTAACAGACGGTTTGTTTTTTCAAAGTATCATAAAAAATTAATAAGGGCGTGTCGCGTAAAATTCTACACGAGGGTGCCCTAAGAGTTAAGGCCGACCCTGATAACAACATTCTATTCTATTTTTGTAGTTTCAACAACTCGGTTGAATTGCCATTTATTTTTGGGAATTTTCAAAGTACACTCTCCCCTCCGCTTTCTCATGTTTTGGAATCACCTCTCAACCACTACTTTGCTCATTTATATAGCGTGCGTGTGTTAGTCGTGTCAGTCTACCAGGATTTTGTAGTTATATCTCCAATATTTATGACCCGCAAGGCGAAACTGCCGCAGATGAGTAACGTTGCGCAGACGCTTAATTTGACGCGATGACGATGATGATGCCACTATTGTAATAATGATGAGATTTGCAGTAACTGACTCAGCTTGCATTGAAGACAGGCTTTTCTTTGCTGTAATTTTTCTTCTACTTTTTTTATAATAGTTTTTTTCTGATTAGTAATCGCGCTCGTCGCAGACTTTTCACGTCGCAGACTTTTCACATTGCATCTTGAAAAAAGCTTCACAAATTATGAACAAAAAAAGAGAGAAAAATGTATCTGCGAGGTTAATTTTGAGTCACAATTTCGCTGTCATACACTCTTCCCGCTGCATCGCCCTCTATTACACTCTCAAGTTGTCTGTTTCTCCGTTCAATTGTTTGTGACATTTGTCACTTTCACATTAAGTTATTATTAACTTTTTTTTTTTGTGTTTTCATGTGGTTTTTTTTTATACCATTCAAACATAGTGTAAAATGGAATTATGACTTTGTCTGAAAGTTTGTAGCGCATTAAAGGAGGCATCGTAGACCCCATAAAGTATATATATTCCTGATCAGCTTGACGAGACGAGTTGATCTAGCTATGTCCGTCTAGATGTTGTTGCAGATCTTTTGATATTTTGCATGAATAACTTTTTATAAATATTAATAATAGGTTGAAGTTCGATGTGGTGGCTTTTTATGGAAAGCCCCTTCATATACAATGGCTAATGAGCGTGTCCCGCCTACATTTTGGGGAAACCTCCATACAGAACCATCGCCCACTTTTGTGTTTTTTATGGAAAAACTTCTTTATTTAAATCAATATTAGCTTGAAATTCGATGTGATTGTTTTTTATGGAAAGACACTTCATGTACATATACTACCTCCATACAAAAGCACCGCTCACTTTTATGCATTTGTAATAAAAAAAACTGCTTCAGTTAAATCAATATCAGCTTGAAATTCGATGGTCGCTTCACACACATATGCTAATGGGCGTGTTCAGCACACTTTTTGGAGTAGCACCTAAGTAAATCCAACCCATGTTTATGTTTTAAAATATGGTTATGGTTTAAAATACGACATGAAGACCTAAGTTGTCATAAAATAAGTTCGGAAAATGATTGCCTTTATTTGCTGTTTATTCGATTATTTATAATTCTAGGAATTAAACTATAAATAATTTTTTTTTTTTTTTTTTGTAAAACAACAAGAATTTTGTTTGTACGATAAGATAAAATTTTAGTGAACAAGAAAATAAATGCTATCGTAAAATTTTAAATCGAAACGATTATATTCTTCAAGACGAACATTGCAAAATAATTTGCTGTACATTTTTATGGTGTCTTACATTAAATGCGAATTTAATATCACTTTTCGAAATATGTGTACATAGAGACCTTGGTGCTGTAGACATTAGGATTCAAAAAATATATATTTTGAAGCTTTCAAAGAGATTATATGATATAAATATACTCAAAAATTTATAGGGTGGAACTACTTGCCTATGTTGGAAACATATTTTATGTGTACAATGGTCTAAAGACAATACCAGTAGCTTTCCTGCCCAGGTAAATTTACGACTTTTTGTACAACTTCACTGTTTGTTTTTCTCTGTCATTTCTTTTTCTGAAAATTCTTTTTTTTTTTAAAGAAATTTTCTCAAAAATATTTTTTTCTTTTAGTGAAACAACCGCTTTTATATTTTAAGCTTTCTTTTAAGCCGTACTTTTTTTTTCTTTTTTTTTTAAGTTGTTTTGCTAAAAAAAAAAGCGTCTAAACTCGTAACTCGCAAAATTAATGAACAAGAATTCGTTGCGAATTCTAATGTTGTTGATGTTGTTGTTGTTATTGTTGGTTAGTATTTTTTCCACGAATTGGGTTTGTATGTTAGAGCACTCAACAACAGGTCGCCGTCGTCATCTACATATGCATGTTCACATGTCTATGTCTTTGAATTGGGTTCGCGTTGAGTTGAGTTGAGTCGAGTTTGTTTTGTGGGTTTGACTTTCTGACTATGTGTCGAAAATGTAGTGTATCGAACCCCTTTTTTTTGATTCATTCATTCACTCATTTATTAAGTATCTCTTTTGCACTCTGCAACGACGACGACAGCCCTGAAGCGATTTCTCCAAATAGATGTGGAATGCTTAATAGTTTTGCTAAAATACTGTTGATTAGAACTGCTCAAAGCTAGCCAGGTAGACTTTGAGTTTGACCAAGCCAAGAAACGAGGCCGACGAGACATGTCTTCTTTTTATAAATGTCCGAAGCAAAGTACAGTGTGCGGAAGCATACATTTTTCTTTTTCAAAACGCAATAATACCCATTTTATGAATCAGGTTTTTTTTTTTTTTTTTGTTTTTATGATGTAGTTTCAATATCTGAATTTTGTTTTACACAGTTTTGTTTTGAAAATCATATCAGGTAGGTGATGCCTTTGTCCATACACTAAAGAAGCCGATTTATCATGAGTCTTACCAGCATATCAGCGGGTATTTCCGGTTGTTGGGCTTCAGGTCTTGTAGTTTCCTCGGGTGCTTGACATAAACGTGGGATTTAAAAAAAAAAAAACTAAAAAAAAAAAAACATTCGCACGGGGTCAATTCGGGGGCCACTCCAAATCGCCCCATATTGATACGAGGCGCTCCGCGAAGTGTTCCCTCAAAACAGCCATCCATGCTCTAGAAATGTGATCCGTTGCTCCGTCCTGTTGGTAGCTAATGTCAGTCCAATTAATTCAACAAGTCGAGAAAAAAAAAAAATTCGTTCAACGTTCGTTCATTCACACGCTCATTTCATTAAAGGAATTTATGCTGCCGCTTCCTATATATTAATTAGGTTTGTTAAAGGTTAACAATATATAATAATTATTAAGAGAAACCTCAGAGTTTGACTATTCAGCTTGATTAGACGGGTCAATATAACAATGTACGTATTTGCATCCGTCTAAATCAGAGGTGCCCAGTCTATATTCTCTTTATGTACATTTGTTTTTCTAATGGTCTTCAACTTAGGCTGCACATTGTCGCACACACACACCGCTTTTTTGCATTAACCATATTACACAAACAATTTCATTGTACTGCATTAGCCTTTTGCATATAGCAAAGAGCATAGCACCTAGAAATGGCAAGCATTTCATGCCGTAGGATTGTTAATATTCAGACGATTCATTAAATAGTTTTGATTTTGAAATACGATAATATCGGTGCATTATTTTTAGTAACGTTTACATTGAATATCGATATTTTTGGTTAGATATATCGGAAATTGTGTACTTATTTACAATCACTATGAAACGCTCAGTGTATTTAATCTGCGTGAAATAATAGTTTAATCGTCTCATTGTCGCTCAAAATCAATTGATGTAAAACGTTTTTTTTTATCCAATTTATATTGTTAAATTCTTTGCATATTCTATTTGAAGCATAATTTTTCCGGCAGCTTGGAATCATGCTAGGAAACATGTAAATTAGACATCTCGTCTAAAATCCTCTATTTTTTGTTTAAATATAGATCGATCGATTATTCCATCGATCTAAACGTTCCACCGTGAAAACTTTTCAGCGTCGTCGTTGTCTCATCAATCGATCATTGTATTTGCTTATTTTACAGTTTGTCGCTTTTTTTTTTTAGGCTTTTCTGAAAGACGTTTGGTGGATTGTCGCTCATTGAATTTTTTTTCTTTTATAAACAGGTTTTTCGGAAAGACGAAGACGAAAACGTGGAAAACAAACCAAAAAAATATTCAAATTTAATTATGTATGACTCATACGAAATTCATCTGTAAAGATGATGCGTTGTGGGTCGTTGTTGTTGGATCGATTTTGGTTCGGTTGGTTTTTTTTTTTTTTTTGTAGCTGGACTTTGCAAAGAAGATTGATCGCATTTTGAAAAGCAAAAACAAAGCCTAACAACAACAGCGTGTACATACTCGTATAAATTAAATGGAAACGCTAAAAGCAAAATGTTGAAGGTGAAGCTGTAACATCAGTACAGAGTACAAATTTTGGTAACCAGTATCTGGTTTTCTTTTAACCGTGGAAAACATTTTGAAGAGACAGCCAGAGATTGAGAGATCAAATGACAGTTTCAGGGAATGTATATAATAAAATGTTCTTTTGTATTGATATTAGCAATTAGAAGTTCACTTGGATTGTTTAAATACATAAAGTTTGACATTCTCTTGGGTCTTGTTTACAACTCCAAATCATTCAAATTACACGAAATAACTGTATGATATTATCAGGCACTAACTTTTGATTTTAATTGCCGGTTTTCATGCAACATCTAAATAATTTGGTTTTTTTTTTGTGGCGCTCATTTTTCATTTGAAATGCACATAATTGTATATCAAAGGTATATACATAGTACATAGTAAACGTTGCCATCTGATTTTAAAATTAATAAGACATGATAAGTAATAAGTTTGACTTCATTTATTAGTTAAATATATTTGCTCATTGCTCGTTTTATTTCGTTTAAGTTCCTAGAACTGAGCGAAAACTAATCTGCCACCAGACTACGGCTATAAATAGTTTATCAAAACAAAGTTACCTAAATTGCATCTGTGTATGTATTTGTCATCTCTTCATGCAGAGTGTGAATAATATTATAATTTAGTCACGATGTTAAAGACCATAGGAAACCCCATAAATTCTATATGTTCCTGATCAGCTCCACAAGGCAAACCGTACTAGCCATATGTACGTACTAGCTGTCTGTGTGTCAAAAATTTAAATATTTGAAATATTAGTTTAAACGGTTTTGTGGCCAGAAGCAATATACTAGTGATGTGGCCACTATAAGGTATAGCTTTCATACAAAAACACTGCAATTTATTTATTGTATTGAAAATGTTTCAATTATGCAAGTATGAACACAAAGTATATTCTTGCCCAGCTCGATAAGACGAGTCGACCGAACTATGGTTGTCTGTCTTTTGTCCTGAATACGGGAATACTAGTCCAGCCTGAATTAAAATGAATGGAGGTACTCTGCCAACGGTATTTGTTCAGGATCTCCAAGTCGGAATGCCGTACAATCCCGATACCTATTTCTGCGTATTTGAAACAAATAAATAAAAGCTTGTAAAAATAATGATGAGTAGAGAATAGAAAAGAAGGGACCATCAGCCATACCAGCAAACACATGCGAGTGACGTTTGCCTAATTTTCTTTGTCTGCCTATTTCCTTGAATTGCATATGCACTTTCAGTGGGAATTCATCATTAAAAAAGCTCATTTAAAGGCATTGTCAATATTCTGTCAAATTTTGTCACTAAGTTAGCACAACTGTATTCTATACTGACGCGGAGTTTGAACGCCATTTGTTGTTTAGTTTGATTGCAGTGCTCGATTTTATTAGTTGATCTCAATTGTGTTACAAATTTTTGTGAATTTTCTTACAAAAAAAAAAACTCAATCGCGTAAATATAGCTGAAGATATGGTAGAACGTGTAAATTCCCAATCCACATTCATAAAACGCATTGTAAACTGGTGATGAGACAAGAGTTAATGAGTTTGACAAGCAAAGCAATCAAGTCGGAATAGCGCTATCCAACTGAGCCGAAACCGAAAAAAAAAACACGATCAAAAGTCAAAGTAATGTTTACTGTCTTCTGACCAAAAACTCAAGAAATACCATCGACCAACTACCGAATTCACGTGATACGGCTCCGGACGAGTTTAATTTCCTTCAAAAACTGAAGTTTCCACTTCAAGGCACCCGTTTTCACTGAAGTCGATTCCAAAAAATGCGTTATTGTTTGGATTATTAGTTGGCACAAGTGTATTATTTCGAAAGAGACCTACATTGAAGGCAATATAATAAATTTGGCTAAATAATGTGTTTTATTGACAAATTCCTGGTACTTTTTTGACATTGAATGTATATTGGAAGATACAGTGGACAGGAAGCATCAAGGGCCGTTGTTAGATTTGTACGTGGCATGATTTATATGTTGAGGGGAGAAAGAGATTGAGAGGGCAGCAGCATACATTGCTGCTTGATTAGTGCGATTAGTTTCTAGTATGTATGTATTTCAGTAGTGTTGTGTTGCCATATCGTGCAAACTTTTTTTGTTGCGGAAAATAGGAATACTAGTAGGTAACGCATATCGGCATCTACATATATCGGTTTTTTATTCCATTCTTATCTACCTTCGGGAATAAATGAACACAAAAAGAGAGTCGCCATGAATCGTATAATCCTCATATAAACATACTCTTTATTGGACATTTGAACGATTAGCTCAGAGACCGACGGCACCACTAGATCAATTTTGTTTATTTAATATGGAACGCATTCCTTTTGAAAAACAATGAAACATGCCTTTTAAATAAATCATGTCGAATTTTAACTAAAAGTAAAAGTATAAAAAAATATATATTATAGTACATAGATACATACATATGTACTTAGTAATTGAGTAAATGAATCGCAAAAAAATAACGACTTTTTCGTAAATTTTCAACTTCATAAAAAAATTTGTTTTTGTTTTTTTTTTCATTTTAATGTGCATTAATTCCTAATTTAACTTTCAATTATGCGCCCGGTTGTTAGCAGTACAATAAAAAGCAGTAAAACAACAACTAGCATGACTAAGTACAAATAGCAAAAGATAGTATACTCTTGGTGCAAAAGAGATATACTACATAGAAAGAAAGAGAAAAATGTACTGAAAAAAAGAACAAAAAAAAAACAAAAAAAAAAACAAGAAAACAACAAATACTACATACATATATGTATAACCTTATTCAAACCAAATAAACCAAAAACAAGAAATCTTAATATTTTCGATAAAGTTAGTCTGTAGAAAGAAAGAGACAACACAAAATGGAAAATTGTAAAAACGAAATAGAAACAAGTTGGTGGAGACACCAAAACAAGTTGAGAGTTAGTTGATTTTTTTATTTGCAAAAATTTTTTTTTTTATTTATTTTTTGTTTGTTTTTGCATAGTGCATACGACAAGTGCGCTATCGAACATGCCTCGCCACTCCATGTAGCTGGCTGTTACTGCAACGTCGCGCTTCCACTTTAGGTTCGATTTCGTCGTCAACATGAAGTTGTTGTTGTTGTTGTTGTTGTTGTTGTTCTTCACGAAATTTGGGTCATTCGCAAAGGTTGATCGAGCGGCGTTTGTCCGGCAAAAATAAAAATAAGAGAAAAAATTTTGAGAGAGAGAGAGAGAGATAGAGAGAAAAAAGTATCCGAAGCAAAAAAATTTGTACACATACGCAACCACGCAAATTGCAGCACCATGTTTTAACAAAATCCAAAAAGTATACATTTTAACTGAAAATTTATAACTCACACTTTTCATACCCTGTACTGTGCCCATATGCTAAAAGACTATAAATGTTAGTTCGTGCGACCGTCTCTTTGAACGAACAGATCTCTAGTGAGACTATAAGAGATTGAGACCTCAATTTATTTCAAGTTATAAGTTATTAGTATGAGAGTACAGTAAATGTATATGCCAACCCCATACAAACCTGGCATTTTTAAGTTTTTATAAGAATATTTTTTGCATTTGTTGTTAATTAAGCTAGAAACGTTACATTTTGTAAATATGTACATACACGTTGGATCTAAAAATAACCGAACTTTTAATTTAAATGATGGAACACGTAGCGCCATCTATTAAATGTTGGCAGTGTTAGAAAGGTACATTTTTCTTTGACAGGTTTCAAAATGACACACGTTTTAGTAACAGCAGTTTTTGTAGTTAAGTTGTAAAAACAAAGAGCAAATATAAAATTTTGTTTTAAACTCGGTAAAAAATTTGATGAGACTTACGAATTGTTAAATAAAAGGTTTATGATGACGATTGTATGAGTCGTACTCAAATTTACACGTAATTTACACGATTAAAAAACAGTCGTAATGATTTAAATGATGATCCAAGACCTGGACGACCCGAAGCATCTAATCGTGCTGAGTTAGTGGGAAAAGTAAGTGAAATAATTGCTATCGATGCCAATTTTATTGTGAGTGTGCTGGCAGAAGAATTAAATTTGTCTTACTGTACAATCTACAAAACATTAATTGAAGATTTGGGTAAAAGAGGGGTGTGTCCACGTTTTGTACCACATCAGTTAAATGATGATCAAAAAAGTCGCTCATGTAGTCAATTTTTGATGAAAAAACAGATTTGTCTCATCGACCACCCTCCGTATTCGCCTGATCTATGACCGTACGATTATTTTCTCTGCCCAAAAATGAAAACTGCAATGAAAGAAGCTTTTTACGATGACATTGCAGCCATACAAGCAGCCATGTCACAGGTGCTAGAGAACATCCCAAAAATCGAGTTTAAAAAGTCTATGGATAAATTGGTTGAGAGTTCCAAACGTTTCATTGAGTTAAATGGATCGTATTTTGAATAGATATTAGCTTTGATACTTGCTTTATTTTACGAGTACATATAACAAAAAGTTCGGTTACATTTAGATCACACCGTGTACGTACGTAAACAATAATAAAATATACCACATAGGTCTAGATCGGGCCAGTTTAAGGGGTAGCCCCCATACAAACTTGACCTCGATTTTTAAGTTTTTGTATAAAATTTTGTTATTTTTGTTCTTAATTAAGCTAGAAATGCCAAATGTGGCGTATCTTACGTCAATCCTTACAAAGTACTCCTTATAGGCCCAGATCGGATAACTTCAAACGGTAGCCCCTGGCAAACCTGTTATTTATTCTTATTTTCAATAAGCTCAAGTTTTTCATCAAATCTTATGAAATATTCGGCGATTGTGCAGATCGAACCACTAAAGATTATAATTTATGGTTCAATTAAGGAATTTTAAACAAGGTACAGGGTATCTCAAAGGCGAGCACACTCGACGTTCTTTCTTGTTACAAGTAAAAATTTAAAGGTCATCATAAAAGAGATCTCATTTTAAATGTGTTTTCATCACAAAATGCATATGGCAAGCAGACAAACGGGCTAACATGGTTATCTATACTAATTTTTATAAATTTTGTAAATGCATATTAGCTCGATCGAACCTCGTTCTGTAAAATAGAGCAATTTAAATAAATATTATGTTTTGTCATGAAGAGAATCGCTGAAAGGTGGAGAGCGCCAAAAACTTAGCAACAGAGTAGGGTGGTTGTTGGGTGGTGGCACATCCAAAAGGTATACCAATTTGGAAGAAGAGAGAGAGAGAGAGAGAGAGAGAGAGAAGAGCGTGAAGAGTTTATAAGTGACAACGACCTAACAACGATAATGATGTTTTTATTGTTGCCTCACTCATAAAAGCTCCATCCAAGTGTAGACGAAGGCAACAACAACAATAACAGTGATGTCTTCAGATGTGACTTGAACGACGTCGACATCGGCAATGATCGTGCCATAAATTTGTAATTTCTTACTTTCTTTTGAACCATCTTTTTGTTTGTTGGACTTTTTCTTTGCTTTTAATTTTTTATTTTAACTTATTTAGTATTAAATTTTTTTTGTTTATTTTTTTTTCAAGTAAAAAAGAAAATACTTTTTTGTAAGCTTCAATTTTAAATTGTTTACAAATCGCGATCTGTATGTAAACACATTAATATGAAAGAACTCTACAGACAACGGTGCAATGTTTAACGGCACAATGGCTTTTTTTTTGGTTGCAAAGTTCATAACTTCTCAACGAATGAATATGTCGATATGAAGCAAACCCCACTATAAGCAGTAGCCCCGCCCCATACAATATATCCTCCATTTAAAAGTTTTCGTATGAAATTTCTTTAATTTTTAATCCATTCACACATAGTGTTAAAGTAGGCATCGTAGACCCCATAAAGTATATATATTCTTGATCAGCTCGACGAGACGAGTCGATCTAGCCATTCCCGCCTGTCTGCTTGTCTGTATGTTGTTGCGCATTTTAAGGGGAACAATTTTTATGCCATCCTGTTGAAAATTTGCACACACACTTCTAATTATCGCACATGATAACTTTTAGTGGACGGATGCTTGACATATACATTAATGGATGGGACCCGCCCACTATTTGGGGTAGCTCCCATACAAACCTATGGTCCACTTTTGACTTTTTGTAAGAAAAACTTCTTTATTAAAGTCAATACTAGGCTGAAATGCGATATGGTGCCTTTTTATCAACAGCCGCTTAACATACATAGACTAATGGGCGTGGCCCGTCCACTTTTTGGGGTAACCCCCATACAAACCTACCGCCCATTTTTGTGTTTTTTTATGAAAAAATCTTTATTTAAATTAATATTAGCTTGAAATTCGATTTGGTGGATTTTAGTCGACAACCGCTTCATTTACATATAAAAATGGGCGTGTCCCGCCGACTTTCTGAGGTACTAAATTTTGTGTGAAAAAAATAAAATTAAGTGCTCCAACGGTCTATTTACTGTGAAATTTTGCGAGTCTACTTTGTACAAAACCAAACAAATTTATAAGTGGCACAAGCTTTCAATGTTAAGTACAATGCCTTCCCTGGACGCCCCAGCACGTCAACAACCGATGAACATTGTTATGGAGAATCATCGAATAACTATTAGAGAAAATGCTGAGGATGTGGACATATTGGTTGGCTCATGCTATGCAATTTTTTCGGACATTTTGAGCATGAAACGTGAAGTTTGATCCGAAATTGTTAAATTTTTAGCTTGCTTCTTCGTTATTTTTTGACAAAAAAACAACACCGTAACCATACCTCAGCCACCGTATTCACCGGACTTGGCCCCCTGCGACTTTTTCCTGTTCCCATAACTGAAAAGACCCATGAAAAGACGGCTTTTTGCCACAGCTGAGGAGATAAAGACCGCATCGCTGAAGCGGTCAAGGACATACCAAAAAGGCGCATATCAGTAGTGGTTCGAGCATTGGAAAAGGCGCTGGCACAAGTGTATTATATCTGAGGGGTTTACTTTGAAGGGGACAAAATAGATATTCATGAATAAATTAATATTTTTCGAGAAACATAAAGTCACCTAGTTTTTAACACACCTCGTATATTACGTCAGTCAAAATGAAGTATCCCGAATGTATCCAGATCGGACTATTATAAAATATAGCGGCATACAAATATTAGCCACCATTTTAAATGAAGGGCCAGACCGAGTCTTTCTCTTGCACTTGCTTCTTCGAATTTGGTGTTGCTTGCTGACTCTAATTATCCACATCCGATGTGATCCAAAAGTTGGGTCAGCTTACTTTCTGAAAGTATTATGGTGTTTCGTGCGCTTGGCACTCCCTTTTTACTGTTTTGAAGCTGCAGAGAAACAACTGCATCATGTGAAATCAATTCCTAATAAAATACATTAAAAATACAATAAAATTCTCGAGTTACAAATTAAAGAAAACAGATTGTTAACATTTAATACGATATAATTTTTTTTAAGGTTTTTTTTTTATCATGTTTATTATACGCACATGCATTGTAAAATACTAAAACAGAGCGCATATTTCAATTCTATAAAGAAATATGGTATTGTACTTACATATTAAATAATTCTAACTAAATTTCTAAACGAAGAAACGCAATCCCATAAAAAGTTTGTTTTCTACCGACGTATTCGTATTCGACGTATTTCACATATCAATAGCCATGCACCACACCTTTCACTCTTACTATATATTTGGTTCCTCTCATTCCAAGAACAACTTTGTAACGTGATTTTGATATCCTGTGAATTTTTGTACAAAATCGGCATTAATCGTCCATTTCAGCAAAATAGTGTGACTTCTTTCTATAAACTCTCTCAGTAACATCATCAAATGAATTGTAAGAACTCTGTTTTTCATAGCAACTTTAATAGTATATATTTAATAATGGTCGTATGTGACACAGAAATAATATGAGCATATATTTGCTCATTCATTTTTTATTAGAGCAAATCAGAAAATAGACAAAGCAAAAATTCAACAGGTGCGCGCGGTTAAAATTTAGATTCATCGAAAAGTGAAACGAAAACTAGGTGGAAACAAGAAAAGAACGTTAACGCCGTTGATACCGAAGTTTTAATACCATTGACATGAAGTTTCAAGCTGTGAATTTTGGTAGGTATTTGTAAAATCTAACAACCTAAACCGGAGTGCCTGAAATGATAGTCTTTCATGAAAAATCCCAAAACAGAATGGTGGATTTGTATTTAAGTTTTTAAGGTATATTGGCAGCAAAAAAAAAAAAATTTCATACAAAAAGTCGAAACTGGGGGATGGTTTGTATGGGGGCTACCATAAAAATTGGACGTGGCATGTCATATTGTTGCTCTATTACACTGCCATGAAAAGAAGTCATTGTGCCGATTTTCAACAGGATATCTTAAAAATTGGTGCCCAAAAAATGCGCAACAACATCCAGACAGACAGACGGATATAGCTAGATCGACTTGGCTCGTCGAGCTGATATATAGAATATATTATGGAGTCCATGATGCCTCCTTTAATGCAGCGGTGCGCACGAAATTTTGAATCGGGAGCAGTACAACAACATCTACAACAAAAAGAGTTTTTAAAGTCATAAATCTAAGCAAAATGAACACATTTACGATTGTATGCGTCGCGAAGAAAATCGAGCCTTCGCTGTATTGTTGTTGTTTGGTTTATTAAATTAAAAAAAAATTGAACACTAAAAAAAATTATTGAAACCATTTAAATTCAATTACTTAGTTCAATCAGTTAGTAAAAAACGTAACACATGAAAACCTACTTCGCTTTCTTACTCAGTGTACAAGACGCGGCAAAAGTCATAAATCATAGCTAAATGAACACTTTTATGACGGTCCGAAAATCAAGTGTGTTTGTTGTTTCGTTTTCGGCTGTACCGAAAGTTGTTGTTGTTGTCTCGTCGAAAATCGCAAGCATGCAAAAGTAACGGTTTGAACACTAAGAGCAACGAGAGCACGAGAGCTTGATCACCGCTGCTTCAATGCATTACAAACTTTCAGACAAACTGATAATACTATCATTTCATACTATACGACTCACCGTGAACAATTTTACTGTATCTATATATATATAGCTATCCCTCTCGCACACTCTGTCATTTTATCAATCCAAAAAAAAAAAAAACTTGTCAAATATACATATGTGTACTATGTATATGATCATATTACTCGTGTGTCATACGGCCATTAACAATATTCATTTATACTTATTTCAATCAAAACAATATAATTCATTCACTTGTCATAGCAAACGCACAATCAGCTGTTCGACTTCTCTTTATCGACATTAAATTGCGTAAACCAGCAGAATAGCAGGTGCTTAAATTTTAATAACACTTGCAATAATATTGTATATATTTTCATATTGTTCTTAATTCAAAAATTCAATTCAAAATCGGAGTAGCATGATCTGCCAATTCAGCGAAACTTTCTTTTCCAAATAGTATTGACAGATATATTTATTTTTAATAAAATATTTAATATTGCCAACTGAAATTCATGTGAATACATATGTACATGAAATGAATGTAGAAATGTACAAATTAATTTGCGTCACTCTACTCGCCATGAGATTGTGATTGTTTCCTTTTTTTTTTTAATTAAATAGATTTTTTTTGTTTTGTTCTGTTGATGCTCGTATTCAAGTATGTACTAATAGAACAAACTTACTGATTCATTCGACAGGCAAATTTAGATTGCAGCTCACACTCACTTGTCTATTTGACAATTATCTATACGCTTATATTTTTATGTAAAAGTTAGACTTATCAAGGCCACATAATACAATATTGCTTCGCTTTTATTTCACTTCGAACATTATCAGTTTTGTATATTGCGAGTGAGTAAACAATAGATCTAGTCTCAAGTAGCATACAATTGATTAGCGAACTTTTGGCGATGTTTCATATATATATATATATATATATATATATATATATATATATATATATATATATATATATATATATATATATGATCTTATTGGGTGAATATTAGTAAAATTGGAAGATTTCAAAATTACTTATGCTGTTATTAATGTAATTATACTTTAAGTCGCCACAGACTAAGTAGTAAGTATACAATTGTTTTTATACAACTCGGAAACATTTTTATTCAGAAAGATGTTAACAATTTAAATGGAAGTTTTTGGTTTATTTATTTTCTCTAGTACATGTCATCACTTGGTTTTTTGTTTTCACTTAACCTGCGTTTATCACAAGTATTAAAAATTAGTCTCAACTTCAAATTTACATACAACGAATCTTTCATGTCGCTACAACTTGTATTATGCTGAGAGTATGTGAAGTATACAAACAAGTAACCTGGAAGTTGTAAACAGTTCATGTATTTTATTTTCCTTTTTGTAAATTATACTGAAATCTACACGTTTCAAACACACAAATACTTAAAAAAGGTTGACAACTCAATACACAATGTAGTAATATAGTTGTTATTGTATTTACACGGTGTATGCATGAGATCAGTTATAAGATTTCGCTCTAATTTTATTCAATACATTCAACTGACAAATGATTCATATGTAGTAAAGTGCAAAAAATTACATGCCTACTTAAATCCGAGAATTAATAATGTTAATCTCATTAAAATAAATCCGATAAATACATAATTTTTTTAATAAACTGCACAAGATGTGTGAACTGGGCATAACGTAGTATACTCGTATATATAAAAATAAGATTTTGTATATTTATTCAATTATTTGTACGTTGCTTAGGGACTCGGAAACTTTCTGACCGATTTTTATGACATTTTTATGATATACTAATGTATCAGAGAGAAGAAGGGTATATGTGCAATATTTCTAGCTTAGAAATCGTGAAAAAATGTATCTATCTAAAATAAAAACAATATTCGTTCTGCAGAAACATAAAGGGCTTTATAGTCGTCATTTTAAGAATTTATAATATATAAGAACGATGCAAAACGGCAAACCAGGTAAACTGAACAGTATTGTATAGAATTTTATTACAATTAAGATATTCACCCTTTCTAGATTTCACTGCTGAACAAATTCATCGGCAACGGTTTCATTAAAATGATTAATTTTTCGGATACAGAAGAATTTCATGATTTGAGCTCACTTGGAATTGGTACTATTAAATATATATTCTTAAAGTCAAGTGAATTCAAACCTCGAATTTCTTCTTTAAGGCGTAGACCCCACCCCATATGTACTCCTTTTGATTAAATATTCTAATTTAGTTCAGATCTACTGTTTTTTCGTTTAAAATGTATTAGCAAAATTTAACCATAAGTGTAACGAAAAGTGGGCATTGAAATTTATAATAAACTTGCTCAAGTTGCTATAATATGCAGTTTTATTATTTAAAAGCTACATGGCATGATCTAAAAATAACCGAACTTTTTAGTTATAAAATACAACAAGCATGGTTTTATGTTTCAAAGCTAATATTTATTCAAAATACGGTCCATTTAACTCAATGAAACTTTTGGAATGCTCAACTAATTTATCCATAGACTTTTTTAAACTCGGTTTTTGGGATGTTCTCTAGCACCTGTGACATGGCTGCTTGTATGGCTGCAATGTCATCGTAAAAAGCTTCTTTCATTGCAGTTTTCATTTTTGGGCAGAGAAAATAATCGTACGGTCATAGATCAGGCGAATACGGAGGGTGGTCGATGAGACAAATCTGTTTTTTCATTAAAAATTCATTGACTTTTTTGATCTTGTGAGGTGGTGCTGTACCATGCAATAGAGACAGCTGGTTTCCTTTGGAATATTCGGGCCTAACACGTATAACTCTCGACCACAAACGCTGCAAAACTTGTAAATATTATTCTCCATTAACAGTTTGACCTTCTGGAACAAATTCCTTGTGAACAATACCCTTGGATCCGTAGAAAGTTATCAATATTGTCTTGATTATTGACTTCTGAAAACGATTATTTGATCATCATTTAACTGATGTGGTACAAAACGTGGACACACCCCTCTTTTACCCAAATCTTCAATTAATATTTTGTAGATTGTACAGTAAGTTAAATTTAATTCTTCTGCCAGCACACTCACAATAAAATTGGCATCGATAGCGATTATTTCACTTACTTTTACCACTAACTCAGCACGATTAGATTCTTCGGGTCGTTCAGATCTTGGATCATCATTTAAATCATTACGACCGTTTTTTAATCGTTTAAACCACGTGTAAACTTGAGTACGATTCATACAATCATCATCATAAACTTTTTTTTAACAATTCGTAATTCGTCTCATCAAATTTTCTTACCGAGTTGAAAACAAAATGTAATATTTGCTATTTGTTTTTACGACATAACTACAAAAATTGCTGTTCTTAAAACGTGTGTCATATTGTAACCTGTCAAACGATTAGCATGAACTTAGCTGCTTTTGAAAGAAGAAAAGTGTACCTTTCTAACACTGCCAACATTTAATAGATGGCGCTACGTGTTCTATGATATAAATTAAAAGTTCGTTTATTTTTAGATCCACCTTGTAAGTTTCGACCCTTTGTGATCATCTCCACACTAGGGTCGGACAGATTGACATGCCTAGATCGACTTGTCTCATAAAGCTCATCAAGAATTTATATACAGTAAAACATCGATTTACACGAATATTTCGTTTCGAAAAAACCTCTTGCATTTCAAAAACATGTAATACGGGATTCCTGTCCAATACAAAATTGGGTATTCCGATTGTTTTCACACGTTTGTATTAATTTAAACCAGAAACTTTATTTTAAATTATAAGACACAAATATATACGTATTAGTATATTGCGACTCAAACTTAATTAAATAAAAAAATTGGGCGAATTTATTGTTAAAATAAAAAAATCGTGTAAATCTAAGTAAGCGGCTTTTATTGAAACATGTAAAATCAAATCCGTGTAATTAAAGTACCGTGTAATTCAAAGTTTTACTGTACTTATGTATATAAATATATTTTGTGCATCCCTGACATTTTTATCATCATGTTACATACACGATCCAAGTTTAATGAAACTACTTAATATGTACATAAGTGCACATGCATGCAAGATATATAAGTTTCAAGTGCCCCAAAACGTTCTTAAATTTTTTTAAACAAATTAAGTTTTGTCAGCATAAATAATTCTTACAGTTCTGATTACAGATGTCATTCACCTTTTGTTGGGTGTCGATTATAAATGTGTTTGTTAAGCCTTCAAGCAAGTTTAAAACAATATTCTTATTAATTTTGATAACAGCAACGTTTAAAATCACAGCAAATTGAGTACTTTGCAAGTATAGTCTTGTAATAAATCGGGTACAAACCACTGGGCTCAAGAAATTATAAACTTAATGCACTACTGAAATATATAATCCATATTGATACGTTCGTTAAGAATCGGGATTGTTGGTTTGATTGCATGAGTAATGCTATAATTTTTCCATTGCAGCTTAAATATTTATTTAAACGTGAATAGCAATGATTTTTGTTGCGTTTTTTTTTGTTCAGAAAAATAAATACGAAAATTAAAGTGCAAAATATAAGAATTATTTTCGCTATGAAAGAACGTCATTCGTTTTTTTTTTCTTTTTTCTTTTTGTCGATAAACAAGAATTTTCCATAAGTTATGCCAAATAATTATACGAAATTCAAAGAATAATAAATTTTACAACACTGAACGCTGCAGACCTAGCTGGCTAGTGTATTTTTATTGGTTGGAATATTTTTAAATATATATTGAAAATTTGTCCGAATTATGGCAAATGTTAATACAAAAGATATTTATGGTGACATTTATTACGAGACGTTTTCTTGCGAAAAAATGTGTGTAAGATCGCTGCTTAAAGCTAAGCATGCTAACCACATTACTTCATTATCGATATCTATCTATCTACGAGTATCTATCCGCTGAATTTTCTTTGTCTCCCATTTAATCGCATACGAAAATCTAATAGTTGAAGCCCGTGTGTTACATGGTAATTGACCGAGTTAGCCATTAGCTCGACTTCAAATGAGGCCAAATATAATGGGTTTAAACGCATATATAGTATATATACTTACATCACAGACAATGGGCGCCCCCATTTGCGTCTCGTACCCATTCTTGTTTCTCATTCTCAGACTACTCAGCATTTTAAGACGCTTGTCGGCATCGGCTTTAGTTTCTTATTCTGCTTCAAGGGCTAATTGTATGTACGAGTGTGTCATCTCTCACTCTTTCTGTGTATGTGTACGTCGGCAGTTGTTGTTGTTGCTACTATTTTTTTTTTTTTAAGTTTTGCGGTTCTCGAGCTGTCATCTGTCGACGTTGCAACTATAGTAACAAATATTTTACGCTTTTAATTGTATCAAATCGGATTAAAGTGTTAATAAACATAGATTAAAGGTAAACATCATCGAATGAATAGCTACACGCACGAACGGTTGAACCATTTTAGGAATATTTGAAGAGGGAAAAGTTGAAGGATCTACAAATAACGATGCCTATTATACTCCGTATGAAGGACATTGTTTTATACGCAGCAATCGGCTACTGATGTGCTTCACTACAGTAGACTATAATTTTTACTTCTTTTGGAAGAATTTAATAATAAAATTTAGTAATTATTAAAATTTAAGCGCACTATAGTGTAGAGATGAGCTAATCAGTGATTTTTGAGTAGCAGTGATTTTCGTGACTGCTCCTTTCAAATCACCGTGATTTTTAACTGCTACTGCGATCGCTGGAAAAAAATAATAAGCAATAAAAAAAGGTCTTTTTATCCATTTATTTTATGAAACAATACTAATGTCTCCTTACATTCTTACTATTACTTTGTGAATGGTACAGACTACCGTACAGTGTGGAGCATATCATATCATTGGACTCCCGCAACAGGATATGGGCTTCTTACAAAAATCATGGGAATTGAGGCGGGAACAGGGTATTTTAGGTGGTCACCTGATTTGTATATATTCCAAGTGGCATATCCTCCATACAGTTCTTTGAGACTAACTCCAAACTACAGGAAACCGCCATTAGTTTCTGAAATATCTTCTTTTTTGCGCCATTTTCAGGAGAATATTAGCTTAAAATGATACAAAAAAACCATTCGAGAGTGTGGGATATAGTCGGAATCATTGGGCTCCCGCAACAGGATGTGGGCTCCTTACAAAAATCATGGGAATTGAGGCGGGAACATGGAATTTTAAGTAGTCATCAGATTTGTACATATTCTAGTGCCAACCATTGCTGATTGCAGCGCCCATTCCAAAAACCCATTGAAACATGTATATACCGCATAATCCTACCCTTCATCCTTCATTGACATTTACAATATCGAGTAGCAACTGATATTCGTGATGTTTCAGTCGCCGTGATTGAATCACAGGTAGTGAAATATCGCTCAACTCAACTATAGTGAAATTATCATGCACAGCATATCAGCACAGATTTGAACCAGAATTTTACTCCATTAAGATTACTTGTAGGACAAATTAATAGTGTAGTTTGGGGAACTTATTATTGTAATAATTTTAGTCCAAGATTGGACATTTCTGATGGCAAATTGAAATTGTTTTTTAAAAATTTTAAAATCTTATTATTATCCATTTAATTTGTCTTTACTACAGCCATCAGAGTGACGGGTATGATTAAATCGATTCGTCTTTCCAAGCTGATCAAAAATTTATATACTTTATGGGGTCTCCGATACTTCCTTTAATGAGTTACAAACTTGGTGTTAAAATTATAGCAATGAATAGTGGATATGTTCGTGTCGCATTTTTTTTTTTTCATTTTAGGGTTGTGTTGCGCCGATTTGCATTATCTCCTCTATATCTTTGTTCTGCTATATGGCTAAAATTAAGTTAATATTTTCCCAAGTTAAGACATGAAAACCAAACAAAGTAGTTCTAAAAGTCGTTTTTCTCCAGCATTTTGTTTTTGTATTAATGTGTGTGAACATCTATATATTTACCGCTTTTTATGCAAAGTAGTCACTAGGTTAGTCGTACTCCTTAATTGGCATTGTTGCTGCTGTTCACTTAACGTATTCTGATTTGGTAAGGAAATAACTACATATGCTGTTATGTAGCTATGTATATATGGTATATACTTGTACGCTGCGGTCTATCTTCGTCTCGATTCCATTGAAAACGAAAACGTTGTGCTTATTTAATTGACTATCTCTATTAGGGCAAATATAATATTATATTTCCTACGCTTTTGTTTCCAATTCTCGTTTTGTATCATTTTACCAGTCTGCTGACTACAGTTTGTAGCGTCATCTTAAAGATACACACATTTGCATGTAGATACTTATTTCTCTTTACACATGTGAACACCTACAGTGCTTAATTTTTGCAATACATACCTACTGCTTTACTAATAAACAATTATGAGTCGATTTTTTCGAACAAATTATATGAAATTTGTAGAAAATGTCGACTCTAAATTGTTTATTAGTCATAGAGTTAAAGTTTGAAGTTTAAAGTCTGATAGAATTAAAGTTGCGGGTTTTTTTTATTAAGTTCTACAAACTTTTTCTTGTATGATAGTAGTACGTAGTGTTTTTCAGAGGTATTAAACTTTAAGTTTTTGCTCCGTAGATATTTTTATGGCATTATGTATATTTGTATTTGTAGCAAATCGCAACAAGTTTTTATCAAAGTTTAAACTTAGTAATAAATTCTCGGTACATATATAATGGAGAAATTAAAAATAAAACACACATCCATATGTATATGCGTTTTTGCTGATAGCAATATCGACGACTATAAGTTAAAAAAAGTATTACTTTCAAGATTGTGTCTAAGTACTTGTTATGACTAATTGATATTAGATATAAGTAAATTATGAAAAAGTTTGTGTTTTTGTTGTTCGCAACCCCTTCAACATCAAAGTTTTTCTTTCATGGCATAAGGAGAGTTGAAATTCTCCGGTGAACTTGAACAATGCTGACGGGGGGACTATCTCCGTTTCATATAAGTAATTTTGTTGTACATTTACGCTGACCAATAGAAGTATGAAGCTATATGTATAAATTATTTGATAAATATTTTTTAAAAAATATATGTTTCTACATGACCCAAATAAGTTTATGGAATCGTTAGATAAAAACCAACACGAGGATATTCATGATAATAGGATGAGTACTAAGCTGGAAATGTGTTTTTCACAAGAGTGTAGGTAAATTTTTTGAAATTGACAGTTTAAAAAAATTATAGCTTATTATATATATATTTTTTTTCTCTTTCTTTCTCTACCTCTCCACATCTCTCTCCCTTTCTCCCTCCCCGCTCTCTTTTCTCTCCCTCCTTCCCATTTTTTTGCCTATCTCTATATATTTCTCTCTCTCTCACCCACTTTCTCTCTGTCCCTCACTCTCTCTCTCTCTCCCTCACTGTCTCCCTCACTCTCTCCCTCACTCTCTCTCCCTCACTCTCTCTCCCTCACTCTCTCTCCCTCACTCTCTCCCGCACCCTCTCCCGCACCCTCTCCCTCACTCACTCTCTCCCTCACTCTCTCCCTCTCTCTCTCTCCATCCCTCACTCTCTCTCCCTCTCTCTCCCTCTCTCTCTCTCTCCCTCTCTCTCCCTCCCTCA
Organism: Leucophenga montana; assembly: GCA_035044765.1. Lineage (NCBI taxonomy): Eukaryota > Metazoa > Arthropoda > Insecta > Diptera > Drosophilidae > Leucophenga > Leucophenga montana. The sequence continues at coordinate 52,643 of JAWNNQ010001545.1, forward strand.
ATCTCTCTCTCCCTCACTCTCTCTCTCTCCCTCATTCTCTCTCCCTAATTCCCTCTCTTTCATTCTCCCTCCCTCCCTCACTCCCTCCCTCCCTCACTCTCTCTCTCCCTCACTCTCTTACTCTCCCACTCAGTCTCTCTCTCTTCCTCTCCCTCACTCTCTCCCTCACTCTCTCCCTCACTCTCTCCCTCACTCACTCCCTCTCTCCCTCACTCACTCCCTCTCTCCCTCACTTTATCTGTCTCCCTCACTATCTGTCTCTCCCTCACTATCTGTCTCTCCCTCACTCTCTCTTTTTCACTCTCTCTTTTTCACTCTCTCTCTCTTCTTCAGTCTCAGTCTCTCTCTCTCTCCCTCATTCTCTCTCTCCCTAATTCTCTCTCTCTCCCTCATTCTCTCTCACCCTCACTCTCTCTCTCCCTTCCACACTTTTTCTCACCCCTTCCCTCACTCTTTCTCTCCCCCTCACTCTTTATCTCTTCCTAAGTCTTTCTCTTCCTAATACTCTCTCTCTACCTAACTCTCTCTCTTCCTAACTCTCTCTTTTCCTAACTCTCTCTTTCACCCTAACTCTCTCTCTCTCTCTCTCTATCTAACTCTCTCTCTCTCTCCCTCTCCCTCTCCATCTCTTCTCTCTCCATCTCTTCTCTATCTCTCACTCTCTTTCTTCCTCTCTACCCCTCTTTCTGCTTCTATCCTGTCTGTCTGTTTTTCTCACTCTCTGTACCTCGCTCGTTCTTTTAACCTTTCTGTTTGCTATACAAAGCACTTGACCTTGATAATGCCGTATTAGATTATAATTTTTTTTTTTGGTATTGTTATTTCATTTTTTTTATGTTTTGTTTTCATTTTAGTTTTTCATTTTTATGGTACCAATTTTTGCAAAAAAAAAGAAAAAAAAAACCAAAACTGAATGCTGACTCGAATAATTGAATTGCCTCATTTGTTGTTGTTGAGCGATTTTGTCACCGGATGTGTTATAAAAATTACTTGTGCCGTATGACCAACAGTGTGACTGACTGAGTCGCTAGCTGCTTGACTGATACCGATTCTGATGTCGAAGCCATTACCATAAGCAGAAAGCAATTCCAAAATTGGAAATGCTGCTGCTGCTATTGATGTGTGATTAAGGGCCACTGACGACAACGAAGTCAACGCTGACTTTGGTCTTCTCCAAGCGCTGGGTGCGGACTCTTTGAGCACAACTTTTGCCGCCCATACACCCGCATTCCAAACGAAATTTCAGTGACCATTGCCGTCAATTATATACTCCATTGTGGTGCGCTTATCAGTAACGCAGTGGAATTTTGTGGCGCTTATCAGTTGCGATAGTAAAGCGATTTGGTTTACTGGCTAACTGGACAGCGGCATTATTTATTCCATTCCATGTGGATGCTTGGACGTGCTTCATGGTGGCTGTTGCACACGAATTGGCAATAATCATTCACAATTACATTAAATATTCGTAGTTTGCGTATTTTCAAATAGTTTTCTCCATATATCACCACCAACACCCTCACTTGAATCATTGAATCACGCCCCCTATGCTCTCTCTCTTACTCTATCTCTCTCTCTCTTTCTCGTTCACTCTTTTACACGCATTGTGTCTGTGTGCCACAAATAGCTGTAGAATTCGTGCCGCCACGTTGCAAACATTTGTTCCAACACTCGATCACAAAGCCGCATGAGAAAAAAAATAAATAAATAAAAATGTTGGATAAAAAAAGAAAAGCGTTTCCATTTTTATTCCGTATGCCAGATTTTTCTTGTTAAGATCACGAACTTGATGAGCACGTTCTCGCGGTGATGATGATGCTGCTGCTGCTACCGCTTATGATGTGAGGGTGGTTGTTTATATGGGTGTGGCTCATTGTCTGAGTGACTGACTGACTAAGTGACTGATTGACTGACTGACTGATTATTCTCGATCGTGCCACTGCAACTTATATAATTTTTAATCGTCGTTCGATGGTGGTGCATGCTGAATAGGGATTAGCTACTGGTAGAGGTGGTAGGGCACCAAGCGGCAGCAGATTGTTGTTTATTGAAACTGCTTACTATATTTTTTTTCCATATCACTGATTATCAGCATTATCACACTGCTCCGTTGCGCCACTTTATTTTGCGCTATATTTATTATCATCTAAAACTGCTATTGTGAGAAAAGCGTAAAAGTAAAATTTTAAATTTAATGATCCATTTAAAATGGCTTGGCAACATTCCAAGCTTCCAGTACAACTGTAGGTTTAAATACATACAAAAAAACCATTCTGATAACTTTATAACCATAGACAAAATACTTATTAAAATTAGTAGACTTAAATAGCTTCTAAATATATTCAAAAATTTATATCGCGAAAATCCATTAAAAAATTTATCTTAGTTGTATTCTATATTGGTCCCACCTGAAGCTGTGTTTAATATTTTATTGTGAATGACGTACGATTCATCACATTTGGCGTTTATAGCTTAATTAACAACAAAACAGAAGAAAAAAAAAATTCACATTGAAAAACTCCTATGTGGGGATCAATTTTGTATGAGAGCTAAAGCTTATAGTGGAATTGGCACGTCCATTTAACATACTTTATCTGAACAGAAAATAACTTTGTCGAAATATCCAAATTTGAAGTCTCTATCTCTTATAGTCTCCAAGATCTCGATTTTAAACAGACGGACAGACGTACAGACGGACATGGCTATATCGATTCAGCTTCCGTTGCTGATCAAGTATATACTTTTAGGGTCTAACACGTTTCCTGCTGGCTGTTACATACATACCCTATACAAAAAATATTTGTAACAGGTTATATTCAGTTTGTTGAGCTGAAAAAATAGTGAACATAGCGAAGGTAGTATCGGAGACCCCATAAAGTATATAAAGAAATAACCGTATTGGAGTGAAAAGTTATCTGCCAAGAGATGACCTAGACAAACTAAATTCACGGTGTAGGGTCTCTATGTACCGCGATGCTACAACAGTAATTAGAAATTCCATAACTCGCAACCGTTTTACCTCAGTAGTAAAATTAATAAATTCAGTTGTCAAATTTTTCGAAATATTTCTTATAATTTTTTAGTAAACATATTTTGTTAAATAGTTAATAGAAAACAAATATGTACGCAGAACAAGTTTAGAACAACCACGCCCACAATAAGGCTTTATTCTTAAAATTCACGTTTTTCGAGGTAGACCATCTAATATACATGACTGCTGCATTCTGAATTGTTTTTATTTGTAGGACTAGTAGAACCCCGCGACGTTGTACGCGGCCCTCCCCTTTCCCCTGCCACTCCTTCCCCCTTCCCCCTTCCCAACCTACCACATGCTCCTTCTTATTGATACAAAAAAACTAAACAAAAAATGCAAGGAAAATCTAAAAAATACACATACACATACTTCCATTTTTATATATATAGACTAGTGTTATCAAAGTGTTCGTCCAACTTTCTAATTATAGCTGAAGATGAAAAAAAGGTTTACGTATAGTTTTCGATTAGTTTATACATATGAGAAATAAAATTTCATATGTATAACCGTAGCGCGGTCAAAAGAGTTGCTGAAAGTCTAGATAGTGATGCACGATATATGCTACAATTCGTCAAAATCATTTGCATAACGCGACGAAAAGTTGCATAATTTTATTGTCACCAAACAAATCATTCTATCAAACATTATAGTCTATATTCCAAGTTTGGTTTGTATCGGTTAGAAAATAATGACAGTATTTTTTTATGGTTGTGTCGTAACGACACAAAAAATTTATATATGTAGATTAAATATTGTTTGTACGTTTGGAGATAAGTACGTACAATGGTACATGGTAAGTATGAAAATATATAAAGTTCACATTAGTTAAGTGAACGTGGCACCCCCTATATAAAGCTATACTGTGTATATGTGGCCCAAAAACTTTGCTATGGATAAATTAGTTAATGTGAGTATAGAATTGTTATAAATTCGTTATAAGTGTTTCTCTAACACAAAAATCGACTTTTTTCAGTGATCATTATAGTAGCTAGAGGCGGGCAGCACTAAACAAATAAACTTTATGCCACTTGTTTCGGTTAGCAGCAGATTGGCATGATTTTCAAATGCTGTATTATGGTAATAGTAGTCATTATTGTGAGGAAATCGCGTGGAATTGACGTCAGTGCGCTCGATATCCGATCGAATAAATAGGCAAATCGATCGATTCTATATAAAATATGTATAATGCAAAAAAAAAAAAAAAAATAAAAATTTCCAAATATTTAACAATTAACACTTCATTTTGTTTACCATGCAAGGCGAATGAAAATGAACGAATGATTTTTTTTGTTTTTGTTTTTGTTTTTGTTTTCGTTTTTTTTTTTTTTATTTGAATGAACGCGTTCGAGTTTTCAAAGTGGTGAAACTTTGTTGAAACAAAAATGCAAAGAAACATTTTAGCAAATGGGAGATCTCAACACAACACTTTTGTATACCCTTCACACACAGTTTAAGAAAGGTGGTATCAGTTTGTTGAATAACGCATACACGGAACTTGAGCAGTTATAGTGTGTATACTGATAGATATATTTCCGTACCTCCATTGTAAATCAACTGTTCTTAGATTTAAGTTGTATGCTTTTTTTTTGCTTTAATTTAGAAACATTTATTTTCGTTAGAATATTTGTAGATGGACCAGTGTGAAGTGTATTTCAGCTGCGGTACAACTGAAGTTAGGCAGTATTTTTCATTCTTTCTTTTTTTTTTTCTTTGTGTTTTGTTTGGTTTCGATTTCTTGGTTTTCTGTTTTTTGTTCGAAATTCCCCAAAAAACCGAACTAAAATTAAAATACGACGCACACTATTTGCTGAACGCGAAATATTCAGAGAGGACGAGTGAGAGAGTGAATGAGTGAGTGAACGAACGAGAGCAAAGTGGCTTGCCTCGATCTGCCTTCTGCAACTTTGCACCAATGGACAGATGGATGAATGCACGTCGACCAAATGTTTTCAATAAACGTGAAATTTTTAGGTTTTTTTCTTCGACATTGTCGTCCCTAAACAAACTGATGTAAAAAAAAAAATTTAAAAACAAACGAAGAAAAAACGTTAACTTCGGTAGAGTCGAAGCATTAATAACCTTCACACGAAATTTCAATTAATACCATGCATACGAAGTTTGCAGTTGTTTGTGTATTTAGACGCTATAAAGGAAAAAAAGTAAACGTAGAAAATCATAACCTTAAAGTTGGTGGTAAGTTTGAATTGGGACTACCACTAAAAGTGGGCGGGACACCAACCTTACTTATATGAAGCCGAATTTCAAGTCAAAATTGACTGAAAAAAAATTTCTATACAAAAAAGCAAATTTGACTACATAAAAATAAGACAAATGTGCTACGTTTTTAATTGCATAAAAATGCGGAGCAACATCCATACAAACAGACGGATATACAGCTAGGTCGACTTGCCCCGTCAAGCTGATTAAATATGTTTATATACTTTTGGTAGCGATTCCGCTTTTAATGTGAACACCAAGTAGATATTGCCTTTAATAAAAAAGTTTTTTTATGCAAAAACCCAATGGTGGGCGGTGGGTTTGTGTGGGTGTGGTTTCGAGGAAAAGTGGATAAATGTTTGTCACTATCATACATTGCCTTATATCAAGTAAACGGGAAGATGGAATAGATTACAAATTTTTTCATATATTATTTATTTCATAGTAAACAAATCAAGAGTATTAAGTAAATATAAAATTATAAAATATAATTGCAGAATAAAATACAAATTGAGAGAGTGCACAGCCTCCATTTTGCTCAATTTTGAACATTGCGTGAGTGAGCATTGCCGATGCATTTTTTAGGCTGAATCCAAAAGTGGAATTGCTTAATTACGTCACGATTCTGAGGTATTCCGACCTTTGATGTGTAAAAACTGCTGTTTTGCAACATTCGATTATGTGTAAAGTCTTAAAAAAGAAAGTTTGGTCATTGGTCCAAATTTTACAAGGCGCAATTCATAACCTTTCAAATAGCTTTTGGTTTGTTCCGATCGATTTTTGTTCACTGATATATCATATTGAATTGTTGCCACTTTATTGGGTTCTCATACTATTATCTCTATTTAGTTGAGAGAGTATAAACTCTAGCTTCATTTATTTTTAACTTTTTGCAGAACAAAAATACTCTTCATTACCACTTTCAATGTGTTGCAAATATTCCGAGAAGATCGTAGTATTCCTAATCGCAAAACCTGTGAAGGGTGTGATTCGGTTTTTTTTTTCTTGCGGCATTCTTTTTGCTGCTGTTTTTTTTGTGAGAGCATCACTTTCAACAACAGCAGCGATAGCAGCAGATACGAATGAGATACGCATTGTGCGATACAAGATACGCTTTCCTGTTTATGCATACGACCGAGCGAATCAGCAAAATCGTCTTGCGGCATCACAACATAGAACAGAAGTTTCAGCAGTAACTAAAGTAAAATGTATCTTGTAGATAAATAAACTTAAGAGTTCAGAGCGAGAAAGAGTGTGGCATTTGCATAAATGCTTCGCGCGCTCACGAATATCGCAGAATTTCACGCATTTTTGGATAAACAAACAGACAGAGGGACGGACATATAGACAGAGAGACAAACAGGCAGACGCAGATGCGCTCTATAAAAAACGAACAAACAAACGAACGATCGAGCGAGCGAGCGTGCGAGTGAGCGAGTGAGCGAATGTCTCTAGATACATAAATATATGCAGGCATGTTTGAATATGTATATACATTTATATATATATATATATATATATATATATATATATATATATATATATATATATATATATATATATATATATATATATATATATATATATATATATATATATATATTATTTTTGTTGCTGCTGCTAAAATATTTAAGTTATAATTTTTACACCCTACACAAAAAAAAAAAAAAAAAACAAAAACATATTTATAAGCCACAGTGTACTGAATTGGTTGAAATGTCAAAATGTATGTACCATGGCAAAGGAAAAGTCGGAGTTCCTATAAAGTGTACTATACTTATATACGTGATCAGTACGAAGAGTTGATCTTTCCATGTCCATCCTGACACACTCGTATGTAGAGAAAACTTAGAAACCAAACTTACGGTATAAATTTTCTATGGTGCCGAACGAGTAGTAAAAAGACATACTCTGTGTTTGAATTTTATTTTACCACATTTGCTGTTATTTTATAGTATGCATTGGTTTACCTCAAAAATTGTTTTATCATACTTTGTTTTGTAATATACTCGTATATAGTTTGTAGATAAACAAAAATTGCAGTCCATTAATGATGGCATACTATAAAAAAATATGTAGTGCGAAGTAGGGTATAATATAGTCGAGCACCTAGACTATAGCTCTTGTTTAATTTTTTGTTTTCCGAAAATTAATTTCTTTCAACTTTTCTATGAAGTGTTGTGCTAATTCGGGCTTGTACATAGAATGTGGGTGCATTCGAATCGAATTGTTATATATTTTAATCCGACCCATTTTGGTCATACGCGTGATGTCACTTAAATAAAAAGCGAAGTTTCGCTTAACTATGACATATGCATGTGTTTATATACATATTGACATATATTAATATTTCTCTAATCATGTACATATACTTAAAAATATTATTTTGTGGGAGTTCTTCTTAGTCAGCTGATTGATTATCATATATTGATTTTTTTAGGGTAGACTGTATGACATCGCAAAAGTGAGTTTTACGTCGATAAGAATTTTGTTGTTGTCTAAATTAGCGGGTACCTGGCTAACAAAAATTTGTACATGGGTTAGACTTTTCTTCAATATACTCCAAATCATATAATCTTCCATAATCTTCCTTTTAAATAGTAAAACATTGCAAAAAGTTTCATAACGAATAACGAAATAGTTGCTGATATATAATGAATTTGTTTTTGCCCTTAAATGAAGAGCGTGGCCCCGCCACTTTATTGTTGGACCGATATTGTCCAAACTTCAAATGACAGCTCGATCGGGCAAATAAAACCAATAAAAAAATTAATGAAAACTGATTGCTATGTTCGTAAATTTTTTGTTTGTTCCATAGTAGGCCGTGATTTGTGTTCAAATTGCTTTCTACAAAATATAGTACAAAGTAGACTTTGAAAATATGACTAAAGAATTTTTGAGTATGTGAAAAATTGAGCGCACATAGGGTAACTTAACTACCAATTGCGATCAACCTTGGTCAATACCGAAGATTCTCTCAATATTTGTGCTCAATTGGCTGGTTGGTTTCGAAATCCATCGCATACATAGAAACATAGGTTTATAGATACATTAATTTGTATATACAGATGTAAGAACGTAATTAGGGAAAGTCTTTGATTGGCAGTGATCAACATTTTTATTTTATTTTTTTTTTTTTGTTAACGGCTCAAGTAGCTCACAAGCGTCCGTAATTTACGTAACCCCTCGGCAGTTGCTGAACATTCGTTCAAAAGCAATAAAATTGTGAGAAGGCGAAATCAGGACTCCAGGATACAGCTGGCCAGTCTCCAACTTATCTGAAACCAACGATTGTACAAACCTCATAAACATAGAATAACTATAATACATTCCAATACTAATGTTAAAAACTACGAATACGATTCATTTATCATTTAAATTTTAAATCTTTATGGTTTAAGAATGCTAGAACTTATTACGGGTATTAAATTTAATAAATCATCATCATTTACCATACATAAAACGCTCAAAAAGTGAAACATGGAACACTGAAAAGTCATGCAGTCGTTTTACTTTTGCCATCAGCGTTTACCCTGTACCCATAGAGTAGAAGGGTATACTTATTAAGTTTGTGCAAATGTATGTAAGAGGCCGTCTGCTTGAACGAACAGATTTTGGAGATTAGAGACTTGAAATTTGCATATTTAAAATCTCCTTTCCCTCTTCAGATAACTAGTATCAAACGTTCTTGTTCTTAGTAAATCTAAAAGTGCAAAAGTTGCTGCATCTCACGTCAATCGGTACAAAAATAATTTATATAGACCCAGATCGGACTACATTAAGCAGTAGACCCTGGCCCACATATTTGAGTTTTTGTGTGTTTTTTTGCACGAAGTAGTACGCGGCCCTTTTAAGTGGTCTTTATTTTTCCCGGTGCTCTTTATATGTATATATGGTACGCGGCGCGTTGTTGCCCTTCCCCTTGCCTCCCCTTTCCCCTGCCAGTCCTTCCCCCTGCCACTCCTTCCCCACCTTACACATGCTCCTTTACTCTACCTCCAATTCTCCTACACCTCTTCTTGTCCCTTCCACCCCTTCTCCAAACACCACTTGCGCTGCCCCCATTCCTCTGCCCCTTTCCATTACCTCTCCTTATTTTACCCTTCCTCCCTGCCCCCTTCGATCGCACTAACGTGCAACATTTCATTTGAAATTTTCCTTGTTTTTCCAAAAATTTCCGAATTTTCCACTCAGGATTTTCCATTTTTCTCTTGGAAAAGCCATTCCGGAGCGATTGCACACAAAATCCCTTAAAAAGAAGCCATTTTCAATTTTTCTAATTTTCCGACTTTTCTGGAGGGTATTCCCACAATTTTCTTTCGTAAAAGCCTTCTCGCAATTACGAACAAAATCGTAATTGCGAGGAGAACGAGTCGACGACACGAGTCGATTTAGCCATGTCGGTCAGTATGTTGTTGTTGTTACACTGCTTTTTATTGTAGTTTAATAGAGTATCAAGATTGACCCGACAAGCCAACTTTTTGGGGAAAACTTTGTTAAAGTCAATATTAGGTTGAAATGGGATTTAGTGGAGAGCCCTTTCATATACATACACAAATGGGCCTTTCCCGTTGGTACCTTATAGATAGATGGTCGCTTCATACACATTTACTAGTAGGTGTGTACCGCCCACTTTTTGGGTTAGCCCCTATTTAAAGCCCCCACGTTTATGTTTTACAATGCGATTTAAAATTTCGTGTGAATAGTATTAGAGCTTCGGTTCAACCGAATTTAACGCTTTTCTTGCTTTGTATCAGTTTTACCACATTTCTTATCAAAAGATATTCAGCAAGATATTCAGAAAAGTTTAACATTTTTTTTAGTAGAAACATCTCGATTTTGGTTTCTTGAGCAAATTTTTGTTTAGATTTTCCGTACATCACCTTTCTGTTATACGCATTTGTCATATATCCTTGATCAGCTCGACGCAAATCCAGGCTTTCCATAAAAAAGTGAACATGAACAACGAAATTGTCACGGTGGGTTCTTGGGTTGAACCATTTGATGCAAATGAATTAGATTCGCTATATTATATAGCCACTCTTACGCTGCAGGAAATTAAATAGGGGCTTAGCAGTGCGCGACTAATACGCTATAATTGTTACATACATAAAGAGAAGCGGGAAAGTAAAATCAACTGAAAAAATGGGCGATTCCAGGCCACCATATAGAGAACCCATTGGGGCGTAGCAACGAATATCTGCTAGTACTTTTATACGATTTAATATGCATAATTTCAATAGTAAAGTTTGAATTTCGTTTGTAACAATTGTGTAGAATATTTTTTAAGCTTCGGTACCACCGAAAACTAGAGCTACTTATAATTCTCAAAATCTAATAATTGTTTTATACTTTTTTTTATAGGTAAGTTGCACAAAACCGTTTGAGAAATCGGGAAACATACTACGATGATAGGTTTACAGGTTTGCTAAAACTTAGTTAATGAATCAAAGTCAAATTAAAGCATAGTGTTTAAACAGACAACTAGTATGAAAATGGCTATGAACAATTGTCATTTTGAATACTTATATTGCTATATTTAATGTGTATTTTTTTTTTTTTTTTATTTATTTCTTTTTTTGACAAGTTCATTGAGCCATAAATTTGTACGAATTTTGCAAGCTTGTCATTTCAAAAGCAAAAACCGTTCTGGATGGCTGCCGAAGGAAAAAAGAGAAACAGCATTTATATACGTTTTTGAACTTTGGTGCTATTGAACTCTACTAAAAGCCAAGATAATTGCCCGTTCAAACTTCAATTTAACGTGTGGGTATATTCAATAATCATGAGCGGCGGAAATGTACAATAGATTTGTTCTTATCGCGAGAAAAACGAAAGCGAGAAATTGTAAGCGAAAATAAAACAGTCGATAAAATTATACAAAAGTACAAAGAAAATCAGCATACTTGTATGTACAGAAATAAATGCATTACGATAACCTTAAAATAATAATAAAGAAATGAATATTATAATATAACAATAAAAATAATTTAAATTTTTGTGACACATTTCTCTAGTGAGGAGAGAAGCTGATAGCATAAAGTAACAATAAAGCAAGAGTGGCTGAGAGACGGAGAGAGAGAGAGAGAGAGTGAGAGAGAGAGAGAGAGAGAGATGGAGAGTAATGAATTGCGCGAGCGGAGTATCTCAACTGTCACTGTCATTGTCGTCTTGTCGCTTAGAGTTCGCTTTGATCTTTGCTGTCGTCTGAGCGTGGCTTACTAAATGGATGAGGGTGATGTGGTTGTTGCTGTTGGGTTGGGTTGAGTTGAGTTGGGTTGGGTTGGGTTGGGGTTGGGGTTGGGGGTGTTAGATGTGAGGCTCCATCTTGAACATCTCGGGCGTGTATTTGACTGATAGTTATTGTTATTTTAGCTTTTGTTGTTCATTACTTGGCTTGGCATTCAGACAGCGACTCACATTACAAAAGATAAAGTTATCGTCGTCATTGTTAGCGGCGGCAGCGTGAATCCCTTATTTATAAATATTTTTCGCTTTTTATTTAAATATCATTATTTTTTTTTACTGCTTCGTTTTGTTTGTTATTTTAATAATTTAATCACAACTGCTGTTGCTGCTGCTGCTGCTGCTTTTGGTATTTTCGACTTTTGTTGTATCTTCGTTACTACTTCATGGAATCTTTTATTTACACATTTATATTTTTTTTTCGTTTTCTCTCGCATTGTGTATAATTAAAGCTGTAATTATTATTTGAACAAAGTTTTTCTATGCTACTATTTTTTGCTGTCAAGGTTATATTGGCTTTTCAGTTGCTTAGTGCAGCTAAAGCCGATTGCAATTAAAGATTTTAAGCTTAAGTAATTATTTTAATTGTTTTATTACTTTTTGGTCGCATGGAAAACTTTTAATATTATTCTCGTACACACGCCATTTGATGAAAACCCACCTCAATCTGGTTGCAGCACGAGCAGCAGTATTATACGCGTAATAATGAAGTTTTTACTGTTAAGTTCGACCATTAAAAAGGTCTTGAAACGTACTTTCGAATAATGTTAAAACATACAAAATCGCATCACAGCAGTCGTGAGGGACCTATCATCTGAAATTTACTTTTTACGAGAGTCCAAAATGAGTGAAGAAAATTGGTTCATTTGTTCAAGAGAAGCATTTTTTAATGAAATAGTTTGTGTGTGTTTGGATTTTTTTTTAGAAAACTTAAATTTTTTATGCAGAATTTTAGTACACAAAGAAAAATTAAGAATCTTTTGCTCCCCAACTTTTTTCAAAATATCGAAATTTGGTAAGAAAAAACCAAGACTTCATTTGGCTACTTGTGGACAAACGTTTACTCTTCACACAGAATAGTATTATAATTTATTCCCAATTTTTGCAACGAATGCAAATAAGCATCGGAGATCCCATAAAGTATATACATATATTCGTGATCAGCACGGCAAGAAACTAGCCATGTCTGGCCATATGTCTGTTCGTCTGTCAGTTTGTCAGCACCTTTTTCCAGTCAATCTTTGAAATAATGGTTTGAAAGTTGATATGGAGACTTTTAATAACCATAAGCAACGCAATTAGCAAACTGACAGCGATTTACCCACCAGAAGGTATAGATTCCATACAATTGTGAGTATTAAAGCTTCGGTTCTACCGAAGTTAGCGTTTTCTCTTGACTAACATTTAAAAAGTCATTGGAAAGGTATTTGAAATATTGTACCTTTCAATTGAATGCTTAGATGGCTTTGTACAATCACTACTTACATATTTCGAGTGATAATACGTTAATTATGATAATAGTTTTCTGTGAAATTTCTGTGAACAAAGAAGTAGTATCGCAGAAGTTTATGTAATATTTGCTATTTGCCTCGTTCACGCACGTAATATTCTAATCCAAAGAACATCGTGACTGTTACATCTGTTTTACACATCATGTGTGCCCATTTGTTACTCGTTTAGTTACTGTTATACTGATTCTGTTTGGTATTTTTCGTATGTGTTCATGTATGTAAAATGCATGTAAGAAAGCACATGTATACAATATTTATCGGCAAATAGAGAAATGGTTATTTAAATTCGCATATTAAGAGTGCTGTGAATTGAAATGTACACAGCTTATTGCAATAAAATGTTCCGGTTTTCGAATCCGAATAATTTGTTCGGCGGACCACGCCCCCTAGTCTATGTTTTCTATGCATTTCAACCTAATATTGAATTTACTAAAAAGTTTTCTTACAAAAATTCAGAAGTGGGCAGTAGGTTTGTATGGGAGCTACCCCAAATAGTGGGCGGGTCCCACCCATTAATGTATATGCCAAACATCCGTCAACTAAAAGTTACCATATCAATTATTAAGTTGATATTGACTACAATAAAAATGTTTTTCATACAAAAAGTCAAAAGTGGGCGGTGAGTTTGAATGGGGGCTACCCCAAAAAGTGGGCGCTGCGGGTCAATATTGACACTCTATTAAACTGCAAGAAAAATAAGCGTATGTACAAAATTTCAACTGGATGGCATAAAAATGGGACAGACAGACGGGCATGACTAGATCGACTCGTCTCGTCGAGCTGATCAAGAATATATATACTTTATGGGGTCTACGATGCCTACTTTAATGCGTTACATTCAGACAAACTGATAATACCATTTCACACTATGTATGTGTGAATATTATAAAAATCTCTTGACTATGTAAAAACAAAGTGACGCCAGCCAATTTGCTACTCACAAAACTACTTAAATCAATTTTGTGATGAAAGATTTATATTTTACTTTTGTATTAATGAAATTAATTGTAATAGTATGTCATTGAGCGTTCGTTATATTGAGATGTATGGTTCCACTTTGGAGAAGATGCTTTCAATTAGATACAGAAATTAATTTAATGTTTCAGAAAAGATGCTGTATAGCATCAAAAATTAGCAGCATGACGAACGCCCAATTACATATTACAATTAAGTAAAATATAATTCGTTCGTCACCAAATTGTTCGAAATTTTGTGAGTTCATTTGGTTTTTACCTTGTCAAGAGGTTTTTTTATTTAAATTTTGTGTTTAAATTTTTATATCTACTTTATCAAAATTCACACGAATTAGAATTATATTGTTTGATGGTTTACTGTTTTTGTTTGACGAATTTGTGTAGAATATAACAATTTCAATGTTTATATAGATTCACTGCCCAAATGGAAACGACCATAAAATGCATAAACACTTAAAAACCCGTAAAAGATAAAAGTTAGAGTAAAACTTGTTACCATAATCCGTGGTTATTTATTTTCGGCGCTACTGTATTAAGAGATTAACAACAGCAAATTGAAAATCAACAGCAATAACAGCTGACAGGTAATCAAATGGACAGACGGTTGATCGAACGAATGGAAAGACAGGCGGGCAGATAGACAGATAGACAGATAGACAGGTATGTAGATAGACAGGCTATAGCGCCATCATCGACGTCGTCACTGTCTAGTCACACCTTATTTAAATTTTTATTGTTTAATTGATTATTAAATTGTGCGTTTTCAATTGCATTTGCATAAAAATGTTCAAATGACAGTGTTGAAAAGTGACATGAAAGTTGCGTATGCTAGTTGCTATTTCTCTTTTACTCGTACTATCTCACGCTTGTTATTGACGTGTGGAAATGCAAAATTTTTGAATATTTTTAAACTTTTTAACCAAAAGTAATTTTATTGTAATTTTTTATTTATTTATAAAATGCCATTTTTAAAGTTCAATGTACATACAACAACAACAACGACAAACTCGACAAACAAGCGTGGCAGCGGTTTTTGTAAGCGTACAAGTTTTGTTTGTTGTGTGGCTGTTTCTGTATAGCTTTGAGTGTATATGGCATAATTTAAAAGTTTTGAATTATTTCTTTATGTAGTTTATTACTTTCCATACATAGTATGATTAGTATAGTTACATATTTGGACACGAAGTTTGTAACTTCCCGAGAGAGGCGTCAGAGTGCCCATAAAGTTTATATATATTTTTAATCAGCTAGCCCAGACAAGTTTATTATCTAGGCATGTCTGTTTGCCTTTCTGGCTATATTTGTGTAAACACTGTATTCAACATAGTTTCTTTTTTGTAATATACAGAAAAATTGTAAGAATTTTACGAATTAAAAAAAAAAAAATGAATAAATAAAAAAATAAATATTTTAAATGTGTTCGAAAAGTTTTATATGTTTCTCTGTGTGTGAGGGCAGCTCCATACAATTTCATTGTCACTCGTTCCACACATTTGCGAGTAGAAAATATGTCTGGCCACATCACATTCCGGTGTGTCATAGAAATCTCTTTCATCCCAACTCATCGCACCCAACTAAAATTGGTAGGTGTCACATAACTCTCTTTCAGTCCATTTGAAATCGCTTAGTAAAATCATAATGTAAAACTAAATTTATAGGCAAGTTAAATGTTTTTGCTTTTTAAAATTTTAATTTTTAGTACATTATATTTATTTTATTTGCAATTTTCAATTGTGTCTTGATTTGCTCAAAACCATTTGCCGAACACCAACGAATGTCTGCTAAACAATTTTGATATCATCAGAATTACCAATGGAAGTGATTTTTGTTTTTGGCCAGCATAAATCATAAATTTCTTTTTATATTTCTCCGAAGTTGAAGTTTTTTTCTGTTATTTTTTTATTTTTAATTGATAGCGATTTAGAACAAAGTTGTTTATAAATGTATAAAGACTAAAAAACTTCCATGACAATTTGATTAAAAGTTTTAATATCATTTAAATACAAAAAAAAAAAAAAAAAAATTGAATTTGAACTTTTAAATCACTCCTATTCTATTTGTGTGTGTGTGTGTGTGTGTGTGTGTGTGCCTGCTGTAAGTTCAACTGTTAATTATAATTCAGTTTTTTATTTTCTTGATGTACTTGTCTCCAACGCGCGCCTTCATTCATTATCTCCCTGCGTCTTCTGTGCATTTGACACTCCTACACGCTAACTTTACTATTACTGCTACTCCATCATGGTTTTCTCTTGTTATTTTCATACCCTTCGACTTTTGATCTGGCAACATTCCCAGGCATAAACGCAATTAAAATGCCATTGCACTTTGCGTTCGTACTATAACTCTCTTTGCAAACATACATATATATTATATTATCTCTCTCTTCTAGAGTTACGTCAACTAAATATCTGAATAAAGTTTTCCCGTAAAATATTTTTTGTTTTACATATCACGTGCCTTTTGACCATAATGTTAGTTTCTTTCTTACACATTTTAATCTTGGCTGCTAGCAGTTGCTAGAAAGGCTAAAGGCTGAGTCAGAAACATAAACAGGGGTGCCACAGGAATCCATTCCGCTCGAGTTTCACTTCAATTTCAGTCCACCATGCCACAGACCTCATTTACTAGCGAAATGCAATTCGCCTGTAATTGAGCTATCGTTGCAACGTCGCCATAGAAATGACATAAGTTATGAAGAGCGCGGCAAACATTTATTAGCGTCTGCTTGCGAAAATGGGTCCGATGCGCATCTGAGGCGCATCCAAAGTTGCCTCTTCCTTAACTTTTCGATCGCAATGAGTCTGACAAGCGGCATTTATTTTTCCATTATTTGTTTTATTTTTCACAATGTGCAATTTTGTTTTCACTTTTTGATTGCAATTCACCGCGATTCATTTGTTTATATTGTGTGTTGCCGCTCACATGCCACCGTAAAAGTAGCGCACAGCTGGTAGAGTTACCAGGTATACTTTTTAGTTTGTAGGGCAATAAATTTAAATTTTTTTTGCTTGGAAACTACAAAAATAATGTCACATAAATGCAACTAATTTGCATTTAACTAAATATCGCTGTAAAATATCTATTTTTCAATTGAAAAATATCAATAATAAAGCGGAACTAACACTAAACTAATTTATTCTTCCGTGATGTCTACCCTATGCTGCTAAGTTCGAAAAGGTTTGTGAAAATGCCAAAAAAATCAAATCGCTCGAAGTTCTGTGGCATGGTGGAATTTTTTTTAGCGAAATGGCAAATAACTAGTAGCCATTTCGCTAGTGTTTTCTGTGGCACCAATTATTAATTGTGTCAGGGAATTCGGTTTGTTGCCGTAAACTTTAGATTTGACGTAACCCACAGAAAAAAGTCCATAGGGGTTAAAGCGGGACTTCGTGGAGGCCAATTTATGTCACCTCTCCTGGAGATCAATTTGCCAGGAAAAATTTCATGAACTCATGGTAGAGACCTGTTGAACGTGTGTGAAATTGCTCCGTCCTACTGGAACCATGTAACATCTCCACATAACGCTCTGAATTCGCTGTAACTGTGCGTCCTCTTTCATATTCAAAAAAGTAAGGGCCGATAATTCCTCGCGCCGACATCGCAACCCATACGGTCACTTTAGGCGAATGTAGGGGTTTCTGTTTGTGTTTTGGATTGGTTGCACTCCAGTAGGGGCAATTTAGCTTGTTTACATGTCCATTAAGATGGAAATGAGCTTCATCCGAAAACAAGATGTTGGTAAACGTTGGAAAGCGTTCAATCATCTGGTTTATTAATTCAAGCCTCTGTCCAGCATCCTGGGGGCTTTAATTCTTGCACCAACTGAATTTTGTAGGGGTGCAGCTTTAAATCTTTGTGTAAAATGCGGAACAATGATGATATATGCACGTTTAAAGCAACAGTACGCTTCCGAATCGAAAGGTCCGGGTTGTTACGAACAGACTGCGTAACACTGTCTACGTTTTCGAACGTTATCGAAGACCTTGGACGCCCGGATTTTTATTTTTCCAGCGTTGAACCGGTCTCTTCAAACTTCTCGAACCATTTTCCAATGAGTCGAGGGCTTGGCGCATCATTTAAATAACGAACATGTCGAATACTGCAGAATTTTCTACGCGCTACAGCCGCTGAATTATCGTTTTTGTAAAATTCACGTACGCACAACGCACGGCCCGGTCCGCTCCCGAGAAACGCTCCATAGCGACTAAATTCCCAAAACCTTGGCTACCGATTGACATACGCCCCGCGCCCCACGAAATAGTTGCGCTCACGCAATTAGCAAATCAAATGTGAACTTTCTTTTGAGACACCCAGTATATGAAATATTGCAAAAAATAAGAAATAAAGTTTTTGAAACCGCAGGTGGACATAGTATCTTCTGTAATTTTCCGGTCAGATATTGTCAACTTGGAAATTAACTATTTTTAGACAACTTGGAAATTAATTATTTTCTTTGGGTAAAAAATGTACCCTTTTTTATAACGCATAAAGAATAGGGTACACATATTACATTTTTGCAAGAAAGGAGGTTTAACAGACATTATAAAATATATGTATTCTTGATCAGCGTCAAAGTTGAGTCGATATAGACACGTCCGTCTGACCGACTGTGTGAACGTTGAGATTGACTGTAAGTCTGGGGCGAATAAGAGATAAAGCCTATAATTTTGATATTTACGCTCTTATATTGCCTCTTCAGATAAAGAGTATAAAATGAATGTACCAACACAACTTAAAGGGGTAGTCAGCATTCAAAGTTGACTCTCATTTTTTAAGTTTCAAATGTACTTTTATTATTATTTATTTTTGTTTTGGTTTTGTTTTAAAATATCCCACATAGGTCCAGATTAGAATATATAGCCCCGTACTTAATTTATAGACAAAAGTTACATGATATCTCCAAGTTGAAAACATTCGACTGCAGCAGCGTTTTTGTTTTATCTTACATATGAAAGATTTCATTAAAAATTTTGGAAATTCAATTTGTGCCGCTTTTACATGCTTATTGATTTTCAGACAGGTAATGCATGCAAAGAAAGTTATATATGTGTAAGTGTAGTATATTGCAAACAATGAGTGGAATATTAATAATTATATTATTAATGGGAACGCGTGTCAGACGTTAATTATATTGCAGAAATTGCAAGTTAATTGCCAATGAACGCTGGAAAAATAAAAGAACAGGCCTGCGAAAGTTTTGCTCTCTAAGAATGTTATATCTTATATTTACAGCTGACAGCAGCATTGGTTTGAGCACGGCAATGTGCAAATAAGAACTTAGAAGAGCAAGGAAAAAGCAGAAATATATCGTAAATGTTTACAATAATAAAATTGACATAAATTCTTAGCGCTATGCAAAAACTGCAACATATGCCCACTGATTTTCAAAGTTTCAAAGGTTATTTTATGTTTTTATAGTCAGGTAACGATTCAACTGATGTTAATGCATGCATTCCGATATCTCCGCTGCCAATTTTATCAAATCTGTTTGAGAAAGTGATGGCAAGAAAAATTCCTAAGTTTATTTATGAAAACATCATGCCACCAATTTGGATTTAGAGCTTTTATTATTTTTAGATAGAGGTCCTGGTACAGGATATTCATATGATCTATTAAAAAAAAAAAAAAAAAAACGTTAACTTCGGTTGAACCGAAGCTCTAATACCATTCACACGAAACTTGAAATAGTATTGTAATACATAAAAGTGTGGGTTTAAATAGGAGGTGGTACACGCTCACTAGTAGATGTGTATGAAGCGATGTAGTAGATGTGTAAGATGCCGCCATATCGAATTTCAAGTTGATATTGACGTTTTCCATACAAATGCATAAAAGTGAACTGTGGGTTTATATGGGACTACCTCAAAAAGTAAGCGGGATACGTCCCTTTGTATATGTATATGAAGCGGTTGTCCATCCAAATCCACAAAATCAAATTGCAACCTAATATTGATCTAAATGAAGGATTTTTTCATAAAAAACACAAAATTGCACGGTGGGGTTTGTATGGGGGCTACCTCAAAAAGTGAGCGGGCCACGCCCAATTGTCTATGTATGTTTAGCGGGTGTCTCTTAAAAGGCACCATATCGCATTTCAACCGTATATTGACTTTAATAAAAACGTTTTTCTTACAAAAAGTCAAAAGTGGACCATAGGTTTGTATGGGAGCTACCCAAAATAGTGGGCGGGCCATGCCCGTTAGTCTATGTATGGTAAGCGGCTGACCATAAAAAGGCACCACATTGCATTTCAACCTAATATTGACTTTAATAAAGAAGTTTTCATAAAAAAAGTCAAAGGTGGGCAGTGGGTTTGTATGGGGGCTATCCAACCAGTGTGCGTGGCAGGTCAATCTTGATACTCTATTAAACTACAATAAAAAGAAGTATATGTGCAAAATTTCAACTGGATAGCATAAAAATTGGTCCCCAAAAAATGCGCCACAACATACAGACGGATAGACAGTCGGGCATGGCTCGATCGATTCGTCTCGTCGAGCTGATCAAGAATATATATACACTATGGGGTCTACGATGGCTCCTTTAATGCGTTACAAACTTTCAGACAAACTGATAATACCATTTCACACTATGTGTGAATGGTATAAAAAAAAAGTTTGTCTTTGGTTGGCACATAGTATATATATATATATATAGCTAAGCTACTATACGATTTGAAACTTCATGTAAAAGTTAATTTAGTTGATTGTATGTATTTTAAAATGTCATGTAATTTGTAATATTTTGTATTTCGTACCGATAATTTCAAAGTTATCACATGCATAACATTCGAAGTTTTTTTCTTTCTAAAAGCAAGGATGTGACAATAATATTGTTTTTATTATTAATTTCAAGACTTTATTGTGAACAAAACAGTTACAAATGAATTGCTCAAAATATTGTCCACAGTCAGCTTATATTTCGGACAGTTATGGATACCACGTCGATATAACGACTCTTCTTGAGATGATATCGATGAATCAATCAAGTTTTTGCATTTATCGTAATTTCAGAAGTGGTGCTCAGTCAGATCATAACTCATCGATCAGAATAGATGGTAATAAGCCGAAGCAATATCTAAAAAATACGGCGGGTAGAGTAGGATTTCCCAGTTCAGGGCTTTCAAGTATGCTTTTACCAGTTGTGTAAAATTAGTCCGAGCATAATCGTACTGCACTTTATCGTACACTGCTCGAATAGTGTACTAGCCCAGTCATATTAGGGTTTCACCTCGAAATGAAAAATAATAAGCTGTAAATTGGTATAAACCTTTATTTTGGCGTTCTATATATTGTCTCAAAAGTCTTATATAATATCGTCTGCGCGTCTTAAGATATTCAAGGTCAAAGTTCGCGAAAATCGTTTTTTCGCGAATATCTCGCTTCATATATCTTAAATGAGATTTGCATCTATTATAAAAGTTGTAGAGTATAAAATTCTCTACAACTTTTGTTTCAACATTTTTTCATGCGAATAACCGTTTTTGAGATAGAGAGTAAAGAGCGCGCAGCGCACAGTAATATATGGCCTAATGCAAGGTCAAGCCTGAGTTACGGTTAATCGTATGTTCTATAAAGTTAATTTTTTACTAAAAAAATATTATTATTATGAAACAATAATAAAATAAGTAAATTAATTATTTATATTCTCTACGACCTTTTTTCTTTTTACAGCCGGAGCAAATGTTCTATTGTATTCAAGGTCACTTTCTCTTTTAAGGGACCACTTTAAATTGTATTCTCTCAACGACTAACGTACAATTTTAAGAGCTATGGCTGATTTGTGATTTATATATGATTAGTCACTTTCAGAAGGTGTTTCTGTGAATGTTGTACGTGGTTTACAAACTTTAAAAACTGCAAGTATTGCAAGAAATGATGGGCATATAGACTATTTGAATACTTTAAGTTCTGTGAATGTGCATTCCGAGTGTCGAAAAGTGTACATTAGATATTGATTTGCTCGTTATTTTAATTGGACGTACTCAATCACATTAACAGGAAATTTTTTTTAAAAAAGTTGACAAAGGCAATGTTGAAACCGATTTTCGCGACCGTTAACTTTGAATATGTTAAGATCGCGTCACGATATTATATGAGACTTTTGAGACAACATATAGAACGCCAAAACAAAGGTTTATACCAATTTACAGCTTATTATCTCTCATTCCGAGATTGACCCCTATTTTTGGCTAAGATGACTGGGCTATACGTTTATCCTTCAATATTCGGCTCAAATTTAACAATTGTAATCCATAGCGATCCCCTGTGATTGTTTTGTTAGGTTGAAGCTGCTCATAATAAATCACGCATAGCTGATGCCACAAAGCTTGAAAGCCCTAATTTTGTATGCTTTGCATTAGCTTAATGGAGCCGTTTTTTGTCACCAGTTACGATACGATGCGTAAAACCCTTTTTTGTTTGTTAGGGCAGTTGTTAACATGCATAGGAACGGCTTTCGACGTCTCGATGTAGTACAGGGATCATATGTTTCCAAAAACGATCGGTGACTATCAATTGGACATTTTCTTTTGTATTAGACAGCAAATATAACACTTCCCGTAAATGCTCTTTCTTTGGAACAAAGTTCGACTTGTAAAACTCTCACAAAATCTATGTTGCTTATACTTTGGCAAAGCGACTCGTATTAAAAGTGAAAGGCACTAGATTGAGCTTCCAGAACTTATTTGCATAACAGATATATATTTGATTGATTAGCTTGACGAGACCAGTTAATGTATCCATGTCCGTCTGTCTGCCTGTGTGCTGTTGCGTATTTTTTGTTTTTTTTTTTGTTTTTTTTTTTTGTTTTTTTTTTTGTTTTTTTTGTTTTTTCTTTTTTTTTTTAAATATCTGACTTAAACCCGGTATGAAGACCTATTTTTGATCTGAGTTATAGCATATCCGTAGCCATGTGCCACTTCTCACTCTCACTTTTAGGGATAACACACATACGAATTCACCGTCCATTAATTGGTTTTTGTAATGTGAACATCTTTTAAAGTCAATATCAACTTAAATTTCGATATGGAGGCTTCGTATGAACGGTCGTTTAACATATATAGAAATGGACATGTTCCACACACTTTTTTAAAATCATTTCCTACTCGAAGCTACCGCCACCCTTTAAAATTTTGTGTGGAACCTCTTATTTTTTAAATAAATCTGTACTTGAAAATCGATATGGTACCTTTTTATTGTTGTCCCATGCTTCGCATATATATTATTGCTCGGGCTTTCTTTGATTCCGATATATGTACGTACCTTTTAACGTTTCTTAAACCAAATGCATTCGCGCAATGTTAAAATATGTATGTATGTATCTAGCTCTTTCGCTCGCACCAAAAATTCAAATCGGCGTGAAGCAGACATGAGAAATCTTATGCGCAGTTTAATACGCATTGCACGAATGCATTCGAATGAATTTGTTTCATACTTCCAAATCACTTGTGCAAGGCTTTAGTACCTATGTATATTAGCTATTCAATTTGAAATATCATGTGAATGGTACTAAAATTTCGGTTCTACCGAACTAACTTTTATTTTTTTTTAAATTTATGCTTATATATCTATGTACATAAGTGTATGTACATCCTAGTATGTATGTATATCATCATCTCCGCTTTCTGTGTTGCCTTTTCATATATGTACATATTTACTTATTTATTCTGTCACTATTTTGTTTAATATTCAAATTAGGCGCTCAAAAGCCGAAAGACAAATACCAACATTCAAAGAAAACAACAACAACAAAATTACCTATTTTCACTTTTTTTCTTTGTACATATTTGAATTTTATTTTCACGGTTTTGTTTGTTGCTTTTGCGTACCGCTGCGCATGCGCGACTTAACCAGAACATAAAAGAAATAAAATGAAATGCAAAATTGTGTTTAGTGTTTATTGTTTTAATTTCACTTTTTTATGTTTCGTGCTACATATGTATCTGTCTATAGTTCTGTTTTGTATATTAGTAAAGAAAACTTAAAATAGAATAATTGTCTGATAGAAATAGAGATATTATAGGTGTGAAGACGAAACGTTTAGTTCTGAAACTGATGACCTTGGATAGGAATAATAGTTATGAATATATAGAAAATAATAAACATTTTTTCGAAATGGATTTGGGAATGCCTTCGTTATTTTATGTGTTTTTTGAAATTTAGTGATGTAGCCTTTTCATAATAGCATTTATTCGTTAGATAAAGATTATATATATGTATATATATATATATAGTACTTTATTACGGTTGTTGTTTTATTGCTGCAGAAGTGATTAAAATATAGCTCTGTTTGATTATGAAATGCTTTCAAAACCGTTTGTAATGATATACATACAATATTAACATCTAAAGACAGCACAGTTGCTCGCGGGTATATGATTGAGGAGGGCTGATATATAGTTATGTTAGAAAATGTTTCGTCATTGTTGCAGATGTCCTTTTTATTAACAAATTAGAAATCTACTTGTCATTGATCGATCCAGAATGAGCTAGCGATCGATCCAGAATGAGCTAGCGATAGATAGGTGCGTGTATTAACAAAGCGGAAATTAAAATTTTTAAGACAAGCATAAAACCTATCCTCTTATATGGCTCAAAAACGTGGATGATTTGAGATAGAATTTGCAAGAAATTTCAATCTTTCGTCAACAAATGTATGTGAATTATCTGCCGTATCTACTATCTCCAATGCTGACCTGTGACAAGCCAAAAACGACGAACCTGTTTAAAAAACGCACTTGTAATTAAATATGTTACACTCTCCCCGCATAGAAGACGACAATATTACGTAGATGACTGTCCAGTGGAGTACATAATGTAGACGTCAGAGAGGCTGTCCAAAGCAAACATGAATCCGCACTATCCACAGCCGCTAGGGAAGTAAAAGCCCTAGCGGTTAATAGAAGTTGTTAGAAGTCGTTCTTTGCTCCCTATGCTCTAACTAGGGATGATACTTTAAGTCATATGTACTTTAATAGCCGCGGATTTTAAATATCAAGGAATTTAAAAAAACAAAAAAATTTGAGTATTGTATTTTCACCAATTGCTGCACTGTGGAAACTTCTTGAAGAGTTTCACTTCACTTGTTATACGCTGTATCCATACAAGGCATGTACATCCTTGATTAGCATTAAAAGTCAAAACTATATGGGACATAGGTTCGTCTAAGCATATATCTTGTAGAAAATAGATATCTATTAAACTTACATATGTATATATAGAGTCTATTAACTTCACTTTTTATAGTGTTTATGAAATTAAAATTAATTATTGCAGTCAATATAAACTTTAATTTTGATATGGCAGGTTCTATTGGACAGCCGCTTCACTTAAATATAGTAATGGGCTTATGCCGTCTCTTTTTTGGGTAGCCCCGACCACTTTTGTGTTGTATGAAAAACTTATTTATTTAACCAATATCAGGTTAAATACGAGATATGATGGTCGCTTCACATACATATACTAATTAGCGTGTCCCTCCCATTTTTTGGGGTAGCCGTCGTTACAAACTCACAACCCATATTTCGATTTCAAATTTCGTGTGAATGGTATTAGAGCTTCGGTTCAACTTCTAGTACATCTCTACTATGTGAAAAATGGTAGTGGACAAAAATGATTGTTTGATGTGTGTGTTTGCGCATCCGATCAGCTAATGATGCAGTTATGGATAGCTTTCTTCCTGTGTGCATTGACGCCATCGTTGTCATCTCATCTTATTGGAACTGGTTCTGCCTCTTTCTTGCTGGGATTGTTGTCATCAGTATATACGACTGCAGCCAACTATGCATATAGTTGACGCTGTTTCATACAATCGTTAACTCATTTAATAAATGATATATATTCGCTTAAACATACACACACACACACACACACACACACACACGCAAAGTTACTACGACGACTTAATTTGCTTTCCTTTGCGCTTCCTACACTCAAACGTAACGGAAACCAGACAAGAGAAACTGTTGCAACAACAACAACAACAACAACTGAAATGTCAAGAGAGCTTTAAATACTGAATGACAACATCGTAGATGACAGACGACTGACGCATGGATAGAGATGATATGGTCAAAGAGTGCACTACAACCGAAAGAGTACGTACATTTTAGTCGTATATTATTGTAGGTATGTATTGTACGTATGTACATATATGTACGAGTACATTGTAATTATGAAAATTGCATAAAGTAAACAAACAGAAGAAAGGTTGGCAACATGAAGACGACAATCGCAATTATTGCAACTGCATTCGGATGCAAGAAGAGATGGAAAGAAAGAAGAAAAAAATTGATCCGGAACCGAGTCATAACGTACGTAAACAAAAAGTCACCTGGGGGCAACAGCTCTGCACAAATAAGAAGAAATAAGCACACCCTGAGACTTATCCACTTAACGCGGCACACACCTAGTATTTATAAAAAGGCTGGTTTAAAAATTCACCAACTGTTCGTGGCTATTAGATAACGTGCAGAATATAAATAGATTACGATCGAAAAGTTTCGAGAATCCAAATTCAATTTCCGTCGAAAAGTTTCGAAAACGAAATTGAATGTCAATTAAAAAGTTTCATGGAGTGACAAAATTCCATCGAAAGATACAAGTTCGAATCAGTTGTTTTCCCTTCAAATCAGCTTTTCATGTTTTGTTTACAGCTCAACAATATATTGCAATTTGTAAACTGCAATACTAAATTGAAAATGCCGCTTTTAAATTTATTGCTAATTTGATCATCTAATGGAAAAACTATTAGCAGAGGAGAAGCAAATGAGTCGCTAGTCAGATTTGTCAATGTAGCGTCTACATCTACACGGTCGCTCTTTGAATAAATCGATTTGCTTTCCTCCTTAAATTGAAGAAATAGTTCAATCTGTCAAGGGTACTTGGGCATGTCCTTGAAACGTTAAAGTCATATTCGAAAAATTGATTACATTTTGTAAATATCGTCACAGCTGATTTGCTGACAACTTTGCGCACAACAAATTGTGTTTGCACATTTTATTGCACGTAACATAAAACTCACTTATTTGTTAAATAATTATATTTTTCCTCAATTAGTGTTAATTAAAATAAAAAATGATGACACTATTTCGAATTCAGTTTAGATTTGATAATATTTTTGTAATATTCTTCTTTTTTTTCATATATATAGTTTCACATATTAGGTCAGCGCACAGCTACAATCTCATAAAAACAGCATTATTTTGTGAATCCACCTTGCCTTCCTCACAACATATCCACCACTTTTAAATCGGAACAAAGTTTCCAGTCATATTTCATACATTTCAACAATTCCACCATTGTCGTTCTTTGGTGTTGACGGCATGTCCGATTGGTATTGATGGTTTCTCGTTTCCAACATTTAAGAGAACTGCTTTCAAACTCTATTTACTGCTGTCAATAAATAACCGCCACTCTGTTGCGTCGTAATGGTGTCCTAGCTTCTTGAACAAACCAGGAATATCCATACAATAGTATATTTGACCTTTTTGCATGAAATACTTTGAAGAAGGCTTATCAGAGTCTTTTTAGTACGTTATTTTAAAAGCTTGTATTGTTTCAGCCAAGATGCGTGCAATTCTGCTTTTTCTTTTGAGAGCTCTAAGTCTCTCACCATTGGGTGAGACTGAGTTAGAAGACATGACTTTTGACTCGATTCGTATTCGCTGTCAGAGGTTTTTTTTTTATCTGGTGTACCAGAGCTCAGGTTGAGGTCAGATGAACTGGAACAGTTGGAAATGGGAAGTGCTTCCAAATGCAGATTCGACAGTTGCATACTTCCATCGCATATTTTTTCCAATGTCAGTCTCTTTGCTTACGCTTAAAATAGTAGTCGA
The DNA here is from genome assembly GCA_035044765.1 of Leucophenga montana. NCBI lineage: Eukaryota > Metazoa > Arthropoda > Insecta > Diptera > Drosophilidae > Leucophenga > Leucophenga montana. The sequence goes on from JAWNNQ010001545.1 coordinate 80,459, forward strand.
TCAGATGACAAAATGGTTTTCTCCAAATCATTGGAATGCCGAATTTCATGTGAGAAAAAAAAATGGTTGTAATGCATAAATATATTAATGATAATATTATAATAAATAACAACTTTACTCTGGCAAGCCTGAAGCCCATTCCAATGGACGCCACATTGTTTATCAAGATTTTCCGGTGCGAATCTGCCCAGCTTTGCGACCCCTCCTCCCCCCTTAGATCCGAGGCTGTTCACAGAATTGATTATAACTTCGGTATTTATCTATAGATTTTCTTCATCAATATCTTGCTTCTTTCTAAAACTCCGCTCTATATGTAAAAAAGAAACTGGACATAATTTGACCTTTTCTATTTTTGATTTTTTTTGTAGTGAATTATCGACATTTTTTTTTTGGCCCAAAAAATTTAATTATTTTGGCCCATAACACTTAAGCTACTGAACCGATGAAAAAAAATATTAGAAGCAATTGCCGTAATCGAACGTTTTTAATTTGAGATATGATCTAAAATGTGGAAGTCTCTGTAAAAAAGAAGGAAATATTATATCTCGCAGACCTATCCATATACATATCCGGATAAAACCTGGTATAGATGCTTAGTTTTATTTTGAGCAGATGTATACAATATATTATCTGGGCCTACTATAAGGCATATGCCCCACACAAACTTACCACACAATTCTGCGTTTTTGTAAGAAAGACTTTTATTATATATTTTTAAAACTTTGCATATCAAATTTGATGAAATGTATTCACCCGCATAAAATATTCAACATTACCGCACATAAGTACCCCTTGAATACAACATTGATGTCCTTTAGATTCAATAGCATATACATATATGTATAGTTTCAATTCATAATGTCCATATTGGAGTCCTAGTGCAAAAAATTCCATTATAATTAAAGGTAAATACATACTACAAATTTGGTACGTTTACACATAAAATATACAATACAGACCATTAAATCGGCACAAGTTCTTTATTAAATATATATTTTACTTTACTTTTTTGTAAAGTGAGCTGTTGTGAGTTAAGGCTTCTGAATATGAAGCGTATGCTGCTTATTTTCATTTACTTACAAATACATACATCTTTGGTTGGGATAGGCACAGCTCATATACGATGTGAAATGTCGTCTATTAATGTATAAAAGCTTTCGGTTCTACCGAAGATATAATTTTCGCTTTTTCTAATTTATTTTTTAAAGTTAGATATCATTTAAATCAGTTCTTGTATGCAACGAACAAGGGCTAGCCTCCGGGTAGCTCGACACACTTAAATTCTTTCCTTGACTGAGTGACTAATGGACGAACGACTGACAGTCAGACTAAACTGAGTATGTCCATCTTTTATCTGCTAATATTCGCATACATACATAATACGTATCTATATCCTCAGTTCATATTACGCTTGCAGTGGTGTTTCTAAATGAAGTTTTCTTCTTCTTATCATTGCGTTCTTCATTCCATTTTGTATTCCCCAGTTATTCTTTATATATATATATATATATATATATATATATATATATATATATATATATATATATATATATATATATATATATATATATATATATATATATATATATATATATATATATATATATATATATATATATATATATATATATATATATATATTTCTTTTATTCATTTGCGTTTTTACTTTCGGCATTGTGTCTATTAAATAAGATTTTATGTTGATTTTTGCTGTTTGCAATTAACTCGAGTTTATGAAATTGTTGTGAAAGTTTCTTGGTTAGAGGGCAATATAACGTTCGTTGGGTGCAAACTTGAGCTTGCGACAGTTTTACGAGTCTGAACTTATAACATTTTCTCTTTTTGCATATTTTGCATTTGGAAATTGCAAGTAGCGAAATGTAAAGTTATTTAAAAGTCACTTCTCTGCGTAACATATATAAAAAAGCCACTTAATGTTATTTAAATTGCCAATGCCAAAAAAAAAACGAAACAAAACAGGAGAAATTATGTATAGCCAGCTGGTGCACAAACAATTCTAGCCCGATTCGAATGTAGTATTTGATAAACACAATCAGTTTTAGCTCTTATAAGCGGACACCAACGATTACACACATTTTGTCCGGCCATGGGAGAGGTCGATTTTAATATTTTATTTTATTTTGATAACATTATCGAATTCAAAATATTATTTCGATGTTTCAACTTAGAAAAAAAAAACATCGCACAAAAATGCATACCAACAAATTTATTTGTGCTAGAGTTCTCTCAGAGGCCGTAATTCGACGTTTTGTCGTAAAAGTTCCCAATAATCAGAATATAAATAATACGTGCCCCGGAAAACGCTTTCGCTTCTAAATCAGGGCCGCACAGAAAGAGAGCGGCAATAAGTGTTCGGTGTGCTGTCTCTTTGCGTTGTATACGGTTGCTTCCTTTACGGTTTTGTAATAATTTTACTGTTTCTCAGCTCGTGTCGGTGTGTCTGGATGTTGACCTTGGATTCGCGCATGCTTTGGATGGCCCTGCACTAAATGTCTAAATTTCATTCATAAAATTTTAAGTCTAAAGCGTTTTCACCGACATACCGATTGTTTAGAAAGCAGCAAGTCGCTTTCTTAACTCTTAAACTGCTTGCAAATTATAACATGCGCTTTATGTTAACGTTTTTTTTTTTTGGCTTTCTTTGGCTTTCGCCTATTGCTTATTCCTAGCAACAATATAAGGTGTAGCTCCCATACAAATCTGTCCCTATTTTTAAGTTTTTGTAAGAACATATTTTTGGATTTGTTGTTTATTACGCAAGAAACGTCAAATTTGGTGTATTTAACTTAACTCCTAATAAAAAATACCATATAAGTCCGAATTGGACCACTTTAAGGGGTAGCCCCCATACAAATATGCCCTAATTTTTTCGTTTTTGCATGAATATTTTTTTTAATTAATTCTAATATTTCATCAAATCTAATATGATATCCTTCATATATCATGAGCGGCACACTAAATAATATAATGTACGGTTCATTTAACGAGCCTTAAACAAGGTACAGGCTATCCTGAAGTTGAACACACTCCACTGCAGCGTTCTTTTTTGTTTTTAATCCATTCTGTTAGCTCGTCCAGTCAACCAAAAACTAGCAAATGACTAAAGCGTTAATGGGATGGGTATTACATCATACAAGTGTATACTAAACAGTTATTAAAATGGGAATCACCAACTTAATTGCAATGCAATTTCAGTGTTTCTAACTTTTTCGATTTTTTTACACAATTTATACATACAATTTGTACGCATTACCGATTACACATAACCATTTCGATTATTCACATTGTTTACTACTGGAGGCTAACAATAGTCCGGTTAGTTGCTGCTTTTTTATTTGTTATAAAAAAAATCTATAGATTTCTTATAAGAGATTCTTAGAAGAATGGTACTGTAATAACTGTAGTAACTGTCTTATGAAATTTAATTTTATTAATTCAGGAATTCCGAAATTTGTTGTGCAATTTTTTACGTCTTTTGGCGTCAAAGTCCAAATTTTCAATGAATGCCAAACTATGTACATATGAAACAAATGCACCATATCTAAAACCGTTTCTAAGTGTTTTCGAAGATTCCAGACTGGACTTTTTTCGGTTAAGTCAGTCAACATCTTCGACCGACGAGAGAAATGATAAAGACTTAAGTTTACAAAGATTCCCGATTGACAGAATATACGTGAATGATTGCTGATAAACTGGGATTAAATTCCATATTGGAAAACAGCAAAAAAAGAGGATTTTCTTTTTTTTTAGCTACAAAAGCGCTATTTGCACTGTTTTTTTCTTCTTCTAAGAAACTAACTGAAGTTTTGTTAGTCCCCCCCGCATATAGTATTTTACATACGATATTTGAGTAATATTTGCTTTAGTTTCAAACACACAATTGTAATGAATGACGTAAATGCAACAACATGCAATTATTCATGCGTTCATTGAGCAATCTAGAGGCAACAACAATAACAATGATATCAAACCACAATGTACAAGCAAATAATATGTGTACATACATATGTGTACATGTGTACTACATATGTACTACATATGTATTTATTGACGAGTACTATGCACCTCTCCCTGTTTATGAAATCAGAAGTTCATACATGAAATTGTTTAAAACACGAAAAGATGTCGGACTACGCGATTTACAATATACTCGTATAGTGCCTCTCAGAAGTGTTAGACAGTAATTAATATAATGCAAATATAAAATAAAATTTTGTTTCTTCAGAATTGAAATTTTTCGATCTTCAGATTTTCGTCACTTGGGTTTTATTTCGATAAGTGGTTTTTTATTTAATAATAATGAAATACTCGAGTAACACTGTTTATAAGTAGATACCGGCGCCTGTAAGACACGCTGATGGGCAAAAGTGAAAGAACTACTATATGGCTTTTCAGTGTTCACTTTTCCGTTCAGCGTGTAATATGTACATATATGTATGTAAACCGATGTAAATCAATAATTATTTTCAAGTAGTATTACATAACGAAATTTTGTTTTTTTTCCATTTTTAACACCCCTTCCCCCATTTATAACATTTTATATATTGTACATATCACAACTACCATGCCACGCGCATTTATAGGTGTAGCCCCATACAAAGACACCTCCCATTTTCGGGTATTTTTATGAAAAACTTTTTGATTATAGTCTACATTAACTTGAAACTTGATATTGTGGCCTCTCATGAATGGAAGCTTAAGACAGATAGTTAGTTAGACAGACGTTTCACAATGGTTGTGATTCGATTCCCCTGTATTTTGGGGTAGCTCTCATAAAAATCACTCTCCCACTTTTGACTTTTTGTATGATTAACTTCTTTCAATATCAATATTAGCTTGAAATTTGATATAGAAGCTTCACATGAACAGCCGCTTCACATAAATAAAATAAAATAAAGGGCGTGTCCCGTCTACTTTTTGTGGTAGCCCTGATTCAAATCCACCGCACACTTTTGTGCTATTTTATGAAAAACTTCGTTAGTTAAGTCAATATCAGATTGATATTCGATATGGTGGCTTTTATGGACGGCTGTTTCACATAAATTTACTAATGGGCATGTCACGCACACTTTTTACGTTAGCCTCCATAGAAACGTACCGCCCATATTTTTAATTTTGTATAAAAAACCTTAATATCAACTTAAAATTGAATTTAGTGGATTGCTATTGACGAACGCTTCATATATAGAGAAAAATGTGTGATTTTCCCTTTTTAGGGGTAGCCCCCATACGAACCCAACATCCACTTTTTAGAGTTTTCATGAAAAACTCTGAAAGAATCAACTTGACATTTGACATATGGACGGACGCTTCGCATATTTGTCTAGCGGCGTGTCACGCCCACTTTTAGGCAAACTTATATCCCATGTTTAAGTTGTTGGATTTTACATATATTTTTTTCTTTACACCTGCAACGTTCACAGCTTGAAATGGTATTGAAGCTTCGGTTCCACCGATGTTAACGTTTTTCCTTGTCTTCTATTTGCTTTGTTCTTTTTTTCGTTGCGTGACAGAGACAAATATTTCTATATTAGAATTTGCACAATCTCACAAATAATTATATTCGGAGGTATTACCCAAATAGTTATATTTATATGTAGAGTTGTTATTAAATATTTCACGGGCAAATATCATAGTTTAAAATTGCAGCTGAAAATATGTACAATTGACAAAATTTACATCGCTTTGAATTGAATGATTTGCACTGGAAGAATTAGTAGAATTGCATGTAGTTTTGTAGTTATGAAACGCAATGTACTTGTTTGTGGGCGTAAATGCGTTTCTGTTTTTAACAATAAATGAATAAATTGAGTGTGCAGCATGCGCAAAAAATACATGAGTAAGGGTAACTAAGTTTTACTGTTCAGCGTAATCGAAAGCGATTTTCCAGTTTGTCGCGCGTATAAAAAACGAACATGAGCAACTAATCACTCGACCAACAGTCAAACAGACACGTCTGATGGACAGAAAGTTGATGGCTTTGGGATTCATGAAAAACCTGTGCTTTGATTTCGCTTTTTTATTTTCATTTATTATTATTATTATTACTTTTATTTTTATTTTTATTTTATTTGCCTCTTTACGCAACTTGTCAGCCACAGTCCATTGGTAGCGTAGCGCCTTGCATATGTATCTACATGCATACTTATATACAATATGCATTTCGTTCCTCTCCCTTTTGTTAACGTTTTGCATTTTTTAATGGCAAAATGTGCGTGGTGGTGCCTTGCCCTGGTCTAGCCTGGATGGGGGCCGGTCGACAACGACGACGTCGACTTGCATTTCTTGTTTCGATTGGAATTGTTCATTAACTTACACGCTGCCGCTCGCTCGCTCGGTCGGTCGGTCGGTCATTGTCGCTTGTTGTGAGTTTACCGTTTCAGCTACTTATTTTTCGGCTTGATTTATTTTTATTATTCGATAAATAGATACATAGATATAAACACACTCGCACTCGCACTCGCACTCGCACTCGCTCTTAGTTGCATTATTTTATGGTTGAATGATCAATTGATTGGCAATGATTTGAGGTTATGTTTTCTTAGTTGACTAGTCAGTTAGTTAGCAAATCAATTGTTTGGTTGTTGTTGCTTGGTTCGTTGATCAGGTTTGCCACTCGCTTTAGGCACCTCAATGTCTCGAAACGCGAAAATTCGCAAGATTTTTTAAATTTAAAAGCGTTCAACTATGACTAACTGACTTTAAATACTTGTACCTAAATATAGCTTTGCCTATCATACAATACGAGTACTTTTGAATTATTTGTATTGTACAACTAGGGCAATTCAACAAATAGGGAAATATTATGCGATATATGTATGTACAGAGTAGCTGGTATGAACTGAAACAACTTTAATGTGATCTAGAAGATACTTTGCTTGACATATGTATGTATTCCATTTGAAGTTCAAAATTTTGAGATACAAATGCATAAAAGTGAGCGGTATATTTGTATGGGGGCTATCTCAATAAATGGGTGGGATGCGCCCACTTGTATATGTATGTGAAGCAACCGTTCATAAGAAACCACCACATCAAATTTCAATCTAATATTACAACGAAAGGGGGAAATGTGGATTAAGTGTCTTTAGAGCCATAGCTGATATTGTATAAATATATTCTACATAATATTATTAAAGATTTGAGGCCTATCTGGCTGGCTTACATCCCGCAGGTCATAACCTTATCCATTCGTATTTGGCTTTAAATAAGTACATACCTACTTATTATTTCTAATTGTTACATAATCAAACTTATCCCAACACTCTATCATATCTACAACATTCAAAAATGTGCACAATACTACAATAATTATCCCTAATCAACAGATACGAGTTCGGTGAAAGGTTCTCGTGGAAGCCCTAGACTCTCAAGCGAAAAAGTAAATAAGCAAGAAAGATGCTAGCTTTTGGTTATATTTGGTATCTTCACACTTGTTACAAATGTAGTTTAATCCTATGTACAGGTGTAGAAAAAAACTTCTAAGACATGACTACTTAAAGAATATTCTTATTCTAGAAATATAGATCCCTTATAAAACAACCTTAAGCAATATTTGCTTATTAGCTTCAAATTGATACTATTTGGAATTGATACTATCTGGTAGTTTGGTAACGAAGAGACAGACATACATAGCTAAATCGACTCGTCAAGCTGATCAAGAATATGTATATACTTTATGTGGTCTATGATGTCTTTACAAACTTTCAGACAGACTAATAATACAATTTCACACTATCGGAGGTGTCACATAAATCTCTAGACAAAAATCCGTCTGGTGATTTGAATTTCTCTAAAAAAAATTCCATAGGTGTCACAGAAATCCCCGAGATTTCATAGAAAACAGTTTTTAGTGTACAGACGAGTTTTATGCTACGCAGAGTTGTGGTGTTGACAACGCTGTCATTCGTTGTTGCGTAAACCGACCACGTCGGTTTTCAGCAAATAAATACACATTTTTAAAAATTTAAATTAAATAATAAAATGTGCTAAATGTTCTAATCCTAAGACACAGTTACGAAGAAAATACATTAAACTAGAACACATAAACAAAGTTTTACCTTATGATTTGATGAGTTTATACATGAAATCAACAATATCACCTAGCAAAAGACCAAACGGTCTAAAAGAGATTTCTGTGACATCTACGAAATTTAATTAGGTCGGCATTGGGGTGAAGGAGAAAGAGACATAGTATGTGAGACCCACGAAATTGATTTAGGTCGGAATTGGGGTGAAAGAGATTTCTGTGACACCTCTTTATGTGTGAATAGTATAAAAATGAAAATTCTCAAAATGTTCCATAATTTATATGGTATTGTTTAATATTCATAGACTTTTGAGCTCCCATATTAGTAAATTAAAATCAAACTACGCACCATAAAACACGGTGGATAAAGAACAAAAAAAAAAAATGTTTTTTACGCTTAATTAACAAATGGTTAATGGGTGTATTTTGATTGTATAATATGTGTACACATATATATATATATATTTTTAAAAATTAATATTAGATAAAATAAATAGAATAGAAAAACAATTTGTGATTTCCCGACTATTTATTGATATGTGTACAATTGAAATAAACCGTAAAACTAATGGCAGAGTGAGTTTCAGTGCAGCAGAGATAATAATATGCAAATATTAGAGGTTATTTAAGCTTTTTACTCTGTCCGCTGTTTTCTCTTTCTTCCTTCATTTAGATTTTAGCGAACTTGTCATTTTACCCGCACTGTGTACTATTTTTAACGCTCTTCACTTTATCTTGCGCACGCATGTTTACGCAATTACACAATTGATTGCTTAGGCTATTAAGGGATCGCCGCTGTCTTTGGAAATGCTTATTTTCGGGAATTCTATCTTTAATGACTTTACTGTTGTGATGCTACGACTCCGTTTTATTTTACAATTTCATCGACTCTCTATGGTGCCATACAGTGAATGCGCGCTTCAAATGTATCTTCATTAATAAAATAATATATTTATACTAGCTGGTACCCGGCGCGTTTCTGCCTCTCCACCGGCCTTTCCTTCACTCTGCCACTCCTTACCCAGCCACTCCTTCTCACTGTCCCTCCTTCTTCATGCCCCCTTACCCTACCACCCATTCCCCTACCCATCTTCGCCTGTCTCCTTTCACCCCTTCGCCTACCACCATTTATATTGCAACCATTCCTCTGCCCTTCCCCTACTCACCCTTACTTTACCTCCCCTTCTCGTTCGAACCCATTAACATGTATACAACATTTCATCCCTCTATCTTAAATGATACCCTGTGCGATGCTACCCTTTCCCCTGCCTCACCTACCTCTACCCATCCTTCCCAATGCCCCCTTACCCTTCCTAGCATTCCCCTACCCTTCTTCCACTACCATTCTTCCCCTACCCTTCTTCCCCTACCCTTCTTCCCCCTATCCTTCTTCCTCCTACCCTTCTTCCCCTACCCTTCTTCCTCCTACCCTTCTTCCCCTTACCCCTACCCTTACCCCTACCCCTTTCCCTACCACCCCTTCCCTTATTTCTCTTTCCCTCTTCCCCTGCCTCTCTTTCCCCTTCGCCGTGGCACGCCCATTGATATATACAAGTATGTGAAGCATATGTTCTTAAAACGCCATTATATCAAAATTGAGTTTACTGATCATCGTAAAAGTTTGTATATTTGTATGCTGAATATTATATGGGGCTGTTGTGAGCTTATTTTGTATATTATGTGGTATGATATGTTTGTATATATAAAATGTTTTTCCTACAACATATTACAGTTGGGTGATGATTGTTGATATAACTAACTTATACTTTTGATGTCATATGTACTTGCAATTAAAAGAAGTTTTCATATTGAATTTTAACTCGAAATCTAAAAACAGCGAATAAAGCGTATATCAACATACAGACATACGTACATATGACACGCTGATAGCCATGTTTCACTTTTTCGTTCAGCAAGTTATATATGGTCGACTCTATATTTTGTAGGGGGCGTTAATGCCTCCTTTAATGCCAAACTTTCCGCCAAACCTATATGACGCTTTTTACACTCTGTGCAAAGAGTATAAAAAGATACATACTTAGAATAACTTCAAGTATTATTCTTTGGGAAAATAAAAGCGAAGTCGTTTGTACTTATGTATCTATGGACCTATATATATATATATATTATATGTAATTTTATTAACTGTATTAAACGGAGTACAACTACATATGAAATACTTTGTTTGTCCAGACTTAACATATATTAAAGTACATATTTTGCCGCACACTTTATCATTCCGTACTAAATTGGAATGATATGATACTAATTGTAGCGTGATTTGTTCAGCGGTCATTGAACTTTTGAAAGCATTTGAAATAAATGGTGTCACTTTTTGTATTGAGCATTTAGTAGATATTCTACTGAACTCATATGGATCATGCAAAGACATGTGTTGAAGTGTAAAAATATAAACTGAAAATTAGCTAGACACTAGTCGTTTGCTTTTTCGATCATTTGCTGTGCGAACGCTATCAACCGCTCAACCTCACTCCTTTGTATATGTTTAGCTACTCGTATCTTTTCCACAAGCATATATCTGTGAAATCAGCTGTTTCATGTTAACACCATACAACGCGTACAGCTAATAACATACAAACAAATTTTCTAACATACAATCGAGATGTAACCTAAATATTTTATTTTCATTCTTATGCCTTTGTGGTTTGATTCAGCTTTTGTATCTTGCTACCTACCGCTTTAGCTGCATTTGATGTGTATGTATGTCTGTCTGTTTGTGTATCCATCAGTCTATCTATCAGACTGTTTGTTTGCCCATTTGTGATTGACGTCTGTAAATTGACACCGAAATTAGTCAAAATTCTTTTGGTATTTTTCAGGGCTGCATGATGTGCGATTTTAGCGCCCTTTATACATAAGTAGAAGTTAGTTAGGGTATTCACACCTAGTCGATTAAAGATGCTAAAAATTTTAGATAATCACACAGAGCTGTGAACGCCATATCATTAAGTTCCGATTTCATAATTCCGCTTTAAAAATACGAACTAAAACGTGCCTCTGAGTCGGCTTTTAGTTAAACACACTCCAATGTAGTTTTTAAGAGCATATTTGTAAACAAGGGCAGAAGTCGATAAGTTACTTTTTCAAAGTACATTTTGTTGTTTTATATTATAATTTTTTTTTTGCATTTTGCAATCAACTAAGCTGTTAATCGACTAGGTGTGAATACGCTAAGTGTAAAAGAGTATGAATGCGCCATTTGGTATGCGAAAAAAGTTTTTACCACAATTTTTTTTCTGTGTACCCTGTAGAGTTTCATGGGTCATGGAGTATTGAAACAATAAGATGTAAAAGAGAAAAAATACTCTGCTCAAAATAGGCAGAATCGAGGGTTACTCAGAAAACTCTAGTAATTTCAGCTTCGGTTTGGTTGCAGAATTTCGGAAGATTTACTATTTCAGACTTTTGATGACTGACTAAGCAGTAGTACTGTTTCCAAAGAGTTGGCAGCGCTCAAAAACAGGGTACAGATCTGGAACCATAAACGGAATCTAATCGATTCACATTGAGAACCGGAACCAGAATCGATATTTTTTTTTAACCGCAATCTCTGATCGAAATAAAATAAAATGAAAGAACCGTACCGGAACCAAAGCATTTGTACTGGTATAGTTTCGGTTCTCATTTTTATTTGTTTCTTACAAAATATATTAACTTATGCATAGAGCACTTATTCATAATGTTGAAAGGAAAACAAAGAACAGCTGATACCATATATGGTTAGAAAATTCCACAAACTTCGCAGAACTTTTCGAATTATCAAATGTTACTATCATACGCACGTAAGCGTAGAGCGTTTGTTTTTCGGAGTCGGCTCAATATCAAATTAAATCAAATTACAAAATCTTTCTAGACGTGAAAACGGACCATTTTAACGAAACCGATTCCGATAAATTTATTCGGAATGGAAATCTAAAAACATGTTTAAAATTGTAACAATAGTTTTGTGGCCCCATACATGATATTATCAGCGCCTTGATTGGGTCAGTGTATTTTCTTCAATTCGATTGCCTAATCATCGTCATCAATGCTGGTGTTTTTGTTGCTGTTAAAGCTTTGCATTTGTCTATTGTTGTTCTAGTCGTTACTCTATTTGTAATCTACTTACATTAGCGGTAATTTGGTTGATTTAATTTTCTCTCACCTCTCTCTCTCTCTCTCTCTCTCTCTCTCTCTCTCTCTCTCTCTCTCTCTCCCTAATTCGTGGAAGTCGTATAATACACTAAATTAGTTTGGTTTTTCTCTAGTTTAAAATAACTTTTTTAATTGGGTTTACGTATTACACGCGAAAATTTCAGATCTACAACTGCTTGTCCAGCTCTCTCCGCACATCTTTTACTTCCTCTCTTTTTTTTTTAAATCTTACATTAATCTCGATTCTTATATTAAGAATGACTGAAAAGCTCTTCAACTGCTTATCACACACATAAATATTATAGTTTAACACTGTGACCTTTCTATATCTATTGTGTTCTTTCCGTAGTTTAATACCTACAACACCTCATTCAGCACTGTTTGTCAAAAAAGGCTACAAGGTCATATTTCTCCCTGTAAACTGGTACTGCCCCATATATTTAAACTCGGTTTTAGCCAAGGGTGGGCAAGCTTTCAATAAATGTTCCGGGGAATCCTCGTCCTCTAGACAGAATCTACATATGCTGTCATTTTCAATACTTATTTTGAATGGGTATTTTTTGAGATTGCAATGTCCAATTAAAAATGCTGATAACATTCTTAAAGTGTTTTCCGCAACATAATGCGGGCCGCCGCTATTTTCTTGCTATATGGGCCTAACAGTTTCTTACCTTGTCAAATATCCTCGTTACCTGTTATATCCGCATGTCCGGGTATGCAGTATAGCGTTACTTCATTAACTCTTCCCGTATTGTTAAGTTGCTGTAGGCATTCCAATACTATACCACACCCTCTGCTTATATTGAAGTGGTCACATCTTTCTATGGTATATATTTCTGCCTGAAACATTCTGACTAGTTTTCCTAATAGTTCGAAGTAGCTCATGCAATGTCAGACTCTGTCATTCGTTACGGAACCGTCTGCATAGCTGTTTATTGTCCTCGGTTTAATGTTATAGTTGAGGTTTATGTTCTTTAATTTTTCTTCTAGCTGAGTTCTATATTAATCATTTTAATGAAGCTGTGCTTCAAGCAGAGCTTGTGACTAGGGTAGAGTATTATGCGGATGCGTTACGTACGCTAATACCTATCCTCAACATAGTCATATCTACCTGTTGTTATACTTATAGGTGCAACAGCATTAGGACAGAAGGACATAAAAGCATGGTTCCTATGATGCAAATAGTAGTCATTGTTTGAACCATGTTCAGTTGTTAGCCCGGTATACGGCGCTGTATGTTATCACGGACCTAACCATTAGTTAGATAATCGCACTGACTAACTCTGAGACCAACATGCAATAACAGCATGCTCTACAGACTACTGCGTGTTTAATTAACTCACAACAACGATCTCATCTATTAACTGTTATCAATAACTGTTTATTAACAACAAATACCATTATCATTGCCAACCATCAATTGCTTTTGTTGTTTTAAAGAAGTAATTGTTATAGTTGTCAACTGTTGTTCGTCCGTCATCATCATTCAGCGAAGCGTTCAAAGCCAGATACATACATATGTATGTAGGTCTTAAGACTAGAATTAAATTGCGAGTAATGTACATTAAGTTAGTTGCAAAGTTGGACGAAGAAGCAGAAGAAGACAACACACATTGTTTACGTTTAGTAGCAATAAAAAGAGAGAGAGAGAGAGAGAGAGAGAGAGAGAGAGAGAGAGCGATTGTTAGAGTGTATTTCAAGGAGAGAGGGAAGACAAAAACATAAATTTTGGAGGAGAAATAAAGAAGAGAAAACCAAAGTAACATAAATTAACTTTCTGGAAAAAATCTCAATTAAATTGCATTAAAATTGTAAAAAAAAAGCAAAAAAAACAAAGAAATAACAAGTACAATAAAACTGCTACTATGACAAATTACCATGAAATAAGTGGAAGGGAAAAACGCAAAGAAAAAACAAGTAAAAAGGTAAAAAGCTGGATCCGAAGTTTTATTTCTCTTCACAAGAAATTTCAAATCGAATAGCAGTTTGTGGGTGTTTGAAGGCTTCCTCTAAAATTTGGACGGATAAAGCCCACTAATATTAATGTAAAGCATCTGTACATAAATAACCATAATATATAATTGCATACAAAAAAGCTAAAAATTAGTGAAGGTTGGGTATACCTAAAAGCCTAGCTAGTTGATATAGCCATGTTCTTCCGTTCGTTCGTCCGTATTTTTCTATCTAGAAGAGACCGCTTTGCTACAAGAGTAAATGAAATTTCATTACTCGGAACCCTTTTACCGAACAAATTTAATTTTCGAACATACTTTTATGACAAGGTAGATGAAATATTAGAATTTAGTAATTTAAAAAAAAAAAATAACAAAAAAAAAAACATAATTTTCATACATACTCTCAAAAATGGGGGAATATTTGTAAGGAGCTACTCCTTAAAGTGGTCCGATCCGGGCCTGTATGAAATATACTGTCAGGATTGATGTAATATACGCCAAATTTGGCATTTCTAGCTTAATTAAGAACAAAAACAAAACATTTTCATATTAAAACTTAAAAATGTAGATCAAGTTTATAAAATTGCTACCCCTTACAGTGGTCCAATCTTGACATAAATGTACTATGCGTAATGTTTTATTAGGATTTTTATTGGATGTATCAAATTTGGCGTTTCTAGTGTAATAGACAACAAAACCAAAAACATGTTCTTACAAAAACTTAACAATGGGAATGGAAGATTTGTATTGTGATTTCCCCTCATAGTGGTCAGATCTGAAATTAGGCGGTATGTTTTAGTATGATTTACATTAGATGAATCAAATTTGGTGTTTCTAGCGTAATAAACAACAAAACAAATTTTCATTGAACAAGTTAAAAATTGGGTCAAATTTGTATGGGGGTTAGCCCTTAAAGTGAGGTTGGTATGTTCCCATACTATTAGTTGTATGAAGAGGGAGAAGGAGAGTAAATATCCAAGCTTGATACTGTTTTATAGTCTCTTAAAAATCACATTCACTACCTATTAAATTACTTTTCGAAGAAACCCATTTAAAAATTTTATGAATTTTTGAATCCGTCTATATGTACATACACGCAGAATTATTTATGTACAACAACAACAGCAACAAATTGTGTAATTTGATTAAATTTATTTTTGTTTAACTACCATTGTTATTGCTGCAACGGATGGTTGTCTGTCCGTCCTTCTGTTTCTACATATCTCACTCTAACGACGCCCTCAATTAAATATTTGTAATAAATTTACAAGCTCTATCTTTCTCTCATCAGCGCCATAGCGCTCACTCTTACATCTGTATTTCATGCATTATAAATGTTGCAAATTATTATACTTCATAAAAAGAATTAAAAGATTAACTGCATGCAGCAGCAGTTTCAGTGAAAAATTGCATAAAAATTGTATGTTCAGTCGTACGTTCAACAAATAAATTATTTTTTATTTGGAACAAGTTATGTCATTAATCAGTGAATGAGTTGTGAGACAGAACAAGAAGAGGTGAAATCTCAAAATAGGACGAGTGAAACGATGAGGCGGTTAGAATGAATTAATGATTAAAATTCATGGAACAAGCATGTAAAATATATAAAAGTATGTATATGAGAGAAAAGAAATGTATAGAGAAAGTACATATATGGAATATCGCTGTTATTCAGTTAAAAACTTGAGGGAATCAAAAAATGCTTAACATTTTTATGTATCAGAAATAAATTCTTTAGTACAACTGATAACCTAACCTTGAAACATGTTGTCAAATTTAGTTGGTACAAACTAAGTGTCGGCACCATAACCTAATTAATTTTACTAATGTAAAAGCAAACCCAATATAATTTGAACTACTTAAAGCAGCCTTTTCACCTATCTGAGTTCTCATATGAGTTCCTTCTTCTCATATGAGTTTTCAAAGTGATATCAGTTTAAATAGAACATAAACTATTTGCCTTGAACACTCAGCCCGCCAATTTTGCTGTTAAAATTTTCAGCTGACTTTTTTTTTTCATTCACATATAATTTCACTCGAAATTTTTACAGCAAATTGGTTTACAAGGCGAAAATTGTGCTTAAACTATTTTGCTGATATTATATGAGATTTAGCGAACCGTGCTTTAACATTTGACATGATTTATATTTGATGCGATATATTTATTTAAAAAAAAAAAAAAAACATGATTTTAGTTAAGACTTGGTCAGACGGTCTCATATTTCTCATATCAAATAAAAATATTACTTTGTCAAACGGTCAAACGTGTGAAGAAATTTAGCAGTTACATTTTTGGTGTTTGCCAATGGCAGCAGAATCGCATTTACAACACTGTATACTAAAAAGGCATAAAGCTAAGAAAATGTGTGCAATATGAGCTATTTATGTAGCTAATAACAAATACAAGTTACAAAAATAAAAGCTGAAGAGAAAATGCGTAAAAGTCTGACACCGAACATTTGGTGTTAGAAATGGTCGCTATGCCCCAGTGAATGTCGCGACATGGCAGAATTGCTGTGCAAGGATGTGTTCACTTTGAGAGCGTTCACTAGAATGCCGCCAATAACATTTCAAAATTTGCTTGCATTTTTGATTTTTACCATGCATATTTTAGAACACTGACCATTACTTTTAACAACATTTCACAACACTGTTAGAAAAATGACGTCCTAAATTTGTTCATGGACACACGAAGTAGTGCGAGCTAACATAATACAATCTGAACCTTAAATATGAGATCGTCTGAATATATTTAAGTTTATTTTGCAAATGTTGGTTATTAGCATTCAATATTCTATCGATTTTAAAACTGTTCAAAAACTCGAAACAAAAATATATTCTGAGTAAAATATTTATAAAAGTTTTCATCATTACAATTTGTTAAACTGTTCTGAGTTGAGAATGTAGATTGTAGTGTTTGTTTGACTAGAATATTACTTAAGTGCTTCTTCTCTGTATTCTACTTTATAACTGACGCAATTTAACGCTAAATGCACTGAGCTGAAACATTTGAGACGTACCTACACATGTATTTCGTATATGGGGCACAAAGCGTGTAATGCTTTAGATAAATGACCTTACCCATGACGAAGATGCGAACAGCAAAAGCATGAACGGTTAATGAAAGCAAACGAACTAGAATAAACAAGCGAGTGGGCTGGGCTGTGGATAATAATACTTTTTCTTCTCTCGTCAATTTCGGATGCTGTACAGAGCAAATAATATGGAGAGAAGATTGTGCAAATAAAAAGAAGAAAAAACCAGTCAGCAAAACGAGAGCGTCGGCGCGCATGCGCAATTGAATTTGGTTTTCATTTTATTTATTTATTATTTTTATACGCTTTACCCATAAGGTAAAAGGGTATAATAAGTTTGTGCAAATGTATGTAACAGTTGGAAGAAGACGTAGCAAGACCCCATAATGTATATAAATTCTTTATCACAATATAAAAAGTCGAGCTGATATACATAGACATGAATTTGTGTCTGACTGTTTGTTAAACAACGAAGTGGAGACTATAAGATACAGATCCTTCAAATTTTGATATTTAGGCTCTTATATGTCATCTTCAGACAAAGTGTTTTAAATGAAGTTGTCAACCCAACTATAAGGGGTTATTCTTATACAAATCTTCACGCAATTTTTAAGATTTTGTATAAACATTTTTCTTCTTTTTGTTTATTATACAAATGCCGAATTTGGTGCATCTTACGTTGACACTAATAAATTATCCCACATAGGTACAGATCGGAATATAGTCCCCTTACAAATCTTTGGTTCAAACAGGGTATCTCAAAGTCGAGCATACTCGACTAAAGCGTTATTTCTTGTTTTTGTTTTCATCTTGAATATTCAAATTGAATGTCCGTTTTTGCTGAAGTTCTTTTGCATGCGTGCGTGCGTAAGTGTTGACCCAATTTGTTAAACATGTTTGTAAAGATATACATAAGTGCATAATATCCAGATTCGTATAAACGATAAAAAAGTGGATATATTCTTTACTTTTACTATTAAAAGGTATTGATCTTTTACACAGAATTTTATAAAGAGTTAAGTTCGTTGGTACTCTTCACATGCGCCTTTTTTTTAGTCTTTTTATATTCAAATCAATTTTTTTAAGTCTAGATCAGTAGAGCTTGAAGAGGGCTAGATTTAATAATTGCAGCTCCGTTCTTGAACCAACAATTTGTACCCTATTTTGACTGATTTACGAGATATATCGATTGAAATTGAATTTCGATTGTTGGATCTTTTCGATCGAAATTCATCACATTTCTATATTAGTCTTTTTGTAAGCAAAAATAGCAAGAAATTAAAATTTCTGCAAATTTAGTTAAATAATAGGATAGTTTGCAATTTTTCAAATGATTCGATTCAGTTTGAATTAGGGAATGAGCAAAGTAACGCTTCAGTGAGAAATTAGCAATAAAAGCTAACAATAAAAAGAACAGTTTAAAGTCGTGATATATATATTATCGGTAGTCATCGAATATGTACAAGCATTTAAAAATTGTATGTTTCGGTTTAACAAATAAAATATTAATAGGAAAAATAAAACTCAGTAAGACAAGAAAAGAATTTGCAAAGCGAAATTAATTAGAGCAGTTTCAGATTCGAAGATAATCAATTATAGCCTTATGACACACGAATAACAATCAGCAAATTGTTTTCCCCTTCAATGCTCTGGGATTTTAAATACGACAGAGTCTTTGCGAAAGGGATAGCTATAGACATACAGCAACATTTTTCACATCGAATATACGATTCGATGTGAAAAATGTTGCTGTATGTACACACACTTGACTTTTGTTTATGTTGCTATTAAAATATACAGAATCAATAGAGAAAAGCATTTTAAAAATGCATGCATTGAGTATATTCACCATTTGCGCATGACATGCCAAAGTAATTGTCTTTGCATTATTCATTGTTGCTCTTTTTCAAATTTTATTGTGAACTGACTTATATTTTCTGTAAAGAGTGACCGAATGAAGAAATAATCCAAAACACCATAAAAATAAAGAATAACACACTATTTCTGCCGAACTTTTTGTACCTATGTCATTTTTGAGTCCAGAGTTGTCTCATCTTTCGAATAGATTTTAATTTTAATATGGTATTTTTGCTATTTATTTTCCTGTTGTTCATTTTTTAATGAAACTATATTTCAACCTCTCGCATTCTGTAGAATTTTTGCTTTATCTATGTTCTGATCTGCTCTAACAGCAATGAAGGGGAAAACAATTTGCTGATTGTATTCGTGTGTCATACGGCCATTAGTATCATAGAAATGAAAATGTGATCGAACAGAAGCGGTGATCATAAAAACTTGATGGATTTCTTATTCACACTTAAGCTAAGGTCAGACGCTCAAATCATTTGCACAAAATTTGTGTAAATGATTGGCTTGGCGAAATCATATGTTTTTAAATACATACTTTTTGGTAGTAAGATGTACTACCGCAAATCATTTGGCACTCAGATTCGGTGCAAATTTTTGTTTAGTGGTCACACTTTTTCAATAAATTGACACAAGATACACATAAAATAGAATGGAAGTGCGCTTCCCATATTAATGTTGTCGGTTATATGTGTCGGTTATATGTGAAATAGATGGAACACATTTTAGATGGAACTAATTCTTACTGGGTCTGCTTTAAGAACGTAAAAGAGAGGAACTGATAGCAGAGAGAGAAAAATGAAGGAAGAGATAAAGATAAAGATATAGAAAAAGATGGAGAGGGAGAAAGATGAGCGATAGAGAGAGAGAGAGAGAAAGAGAGAGAAAGAAAGAGAAAGATGAGAGATAGAGAGAGAGAATAACAGAAAATGAGAGAGAAAAAAAAGAAAGTCGAAGGCCAAGTCATGGTAGAAAAATATGAGGTAGCGTATTACATCTATCTACTCTATTTTTATTCCTTCCGGTTTCCTTGTTTTTCAGTTGGTAGAAAAACTACTTTCTATCTCTGTCGTGGTCGTACGCTCTAAGTTTTGAAGGAACAAAGCGAATACACTACTTTATATTATTCTACCATTAGCCAAATGGTCTTGATATCGACTCAATTTTGAGAGAAAAAATAATCTAAACGGGCAGGTTGATAAAGTCCGGTTGACAAAAAATTTATCGGAAAAGAGGAACAAATGGAAAATTGCGACGTAGCAAAAAAAAAAAAGGGAAAGTGATGTACACATAATAAATGAACTGTTAAAAATAAAACATACTCGTAACTTTAAAAAGTTAAAATAATGACGCATACAATTAGATTCAATTAGACAAAATTGAAATGAAAATTTGTTTTTTGGGGCACTAAAAAAGTTTCTGGAACTGGCAAATTTAATGTTGCCAGCTCAAGTCAGACGTTTCTATCATAAAGTTAAGCAAGTTTGTACTTAGAATATTTTGATATACGATAACAATTTGTGTTCTTTACAGTACCTTGCAAAATTTAACTCGGCCAAAAAATGGAATTAATCCGTGAAATTTTTCGTGCTGTTATTTACTACGATTTTCCACGTGGGTCAACAAGAATGCATCAATGAACCAACTTGGACTTTTAGATAAAAAACAAAAACTCGTCTGAATTGGTTCAAACAAATGTTGCAAATTTACAAAAACGCATCGTCCAAGGATCGTGACAGGTGACGAGTCACCTGCCATATTCGAAAGAAAAGGTCAGTCGTCCGTGTCGGGGGTTCAAAGACGAGCCAAGGTCAACGAAAGTTGTTATTTCTCGGAGCGTTGCAAAGCAATTGGTCGCTTGTTTTTTGTCGGAAGAATGGGACATGTTGCTACTGTAGCATTAGAGAATCGAAACATGGTCACGCGCCCTAGAGCTGTGATTTGGCAACCAATGACTTCTTCTCATTTTCGCATGTCGAAGATAAGTTGCGTGGTCAACGATTTACATCGCCATGAAAATGAACGATTGAGATGTACATGTTTTGGAGATACCATCTTTTCAGACTGGAAAATATACTTTTCGGATTGGTTTGTGCGCATGCAAAAGTGAATTAATATTCGTGGACAATATTTTGAAAAGCAATACATTTTCAGTGAAAACTTTTGGATTTTTTTTCCTTAGTTTTTCCGGAAACTTTTTTAGTGCCCCCACGTAAATGAAACTTATAAAGAATGAGAAAGGGGGAGAAACGATATCAAATCTCATCAATTGCGGTTTAAGGTTGAGAGGGCGTTTCGCTCTGTTGCGTTTCGCTCGAATGCATACAATTATTTATTAAATTTCACATTATTCTGGCTGGTTCTTATTTAATTTAATAAAACTTTTTATTGAATGATGTATATATATATTCTGCGTATGCTTCTGGTTTTGTGGTTGCGATTATTGACGGTTTTTAGTTTTTAGTTAGTTAGTTATTTTCCATGACCTTGAATTCATCTACATGACAATGAATTCTCTATGAAGAGAACAGCGAGAAATGATAAAAAAAAAAAAATATAAATAAAAAATTATCACAATATATGGAAAATTATTAATAATGTACAAAAGAGAAGTGGCATAAAAAAAAGAATAATCAAGTAAATTATAAATGCAAATTGAATATTATATTATGCGCTATATAAAATATTCAAAAAAAAAAAAAAAAAAAAAAGACGGCAGCGTTAAAAAGCAATAAATAAACGTCTAAAAAGCGAACGAATGATGAAGTCAAAATCCACCAGATAAAGACAATAAATGCGAATCAATAAAACTTTCACCGACAAATTTGGACAGATCAAAAGAAAGTTCAGAATTCGACTACATTAATAAGCGTATTACATTTTCGAATTTGTTCAATCAGAGGTTGTTTATTTGTATTCTGTTTAAATAATATTTCCTTGGTGAAAATAAAATCCCATTAATTCGTTTTTGTTTCATTCTCTCTTTTTACAGTACTCTCCACACGTATGAAACAGTTGGCAACACTGTTAAATGATTTCAATTTTGAGTGCATTGGAACAGCGCAGACAGACGATGAGAATGTAATTTGCGAAAGTTTAAAGCGTTTTGGTGCCATAATTGGTACCATTGAGGATGATCGCGAGAAAATGGTGCGTATGCGTAATATTTAATTTTTTTTATTAATTTGTTGTACATTGCTCATACGCGTGCTCACATCTTATTTACTACAGCTGACACTTGCCGATAAGGCTATTATCGAATCACTGGAAGAGTTTCGAAAGAAACAAATCGGTGGCGTCAAGGAGAACAAAAAGAAATTTGACAAAAAGACAGAGAAATTCTGTCAATCGCAAGAGCGATTTTTAAATATGTCAACCAAAAAGCCAGAAAATACGATACAAGAGGTGAGTGTGGGTGTAAAAATTTCTAAAATATTTAAGTAATTTTATTATATTGGGTTATGTATTTACAAAAAAAAAAAAAAAAAAAAAGTAGATGTGTAGCGGGCAGTCAGGCGGTTTGGGCTATGTTTTGTTTTTTTGTGGACATAAAATCTCACTGGATGAAGATATTAATATATAATCGTGTCTGCATATATAGTGAACAGATTATTGCAAGGCCTGTTCACAGTATTGAGGTTGTTCACTATATCAAGTTTAAAATTTTTGCTCAAAAACTCGTTTTATTTGCTCAAAATGCACTTTGTGTATACAAATTCATGAGATCATTAAAATAAATTAGTAGACGGACTTCAGATATGGGGCACATGAAAAATATCAAATATCAACATTATCCAACGGCAACAGTTAAAAATAATACCACAAATAAAAGGAGCTGAATGGTATATTTCCAACACAGATATACATCGAGATCCTAACATCCGCGCTATCAAAGAGGAAATAGTATCAGTAAGCAGAAAGCAGAAAGCATTACACTCGAATCATGGCTCATTGTAACATCGAGATAACCAACATACCCCTCTTGGAACTGACAACTAGACTACGTATTAAAAGGATACGAACAGTAGACCTCCCAAATCATTTATAACTACTAGTTTAACAATAACCTTCTTAGTATTTTTATTATTTTTTAATCATTACCATCAATTGTTGCGCCATGCAATTTATGCCACACTGCTTGACAGTGAACGTTACGGTATCTCACGAGAGTGGGGCAGCCGTAAGTATTAGCTGTCCGTGGTGGATGCATAGGTTGCTGCATAGCATATTCGAACAAAAGTATTAATATAATTGCTAGAAATTGTTTTTTTCAATTATTATTTACCCCATAGACTATATTACAAAATGTACAAAGTGTCATGTAGACAGACGTATAATTCAATTGGGAAATTAAAAAAAAATTATATATATATATATATATATATATATATATATATATGTTATCCCTACGCGATTTAGCTCTTCGTTGCTACTATGCTGATCGCTCTTTTCTATTTCGCTATCAAGACCAAAAAAAAGTAATGGAACATTCTACACAATACCGGTGTTGCAGACCTTAATAGTTTTGAGTTAGAAGCCAACGTTGATGATCTCAATGAATTTTTTGTTTCACGTCACAGTCCTTTTTCGAGTGACCATGGGTGTTGATTGGACAGCGTGGAGTTTGATAGCCTTTCTTTTCGTAGCATTACAATGAATGAACTCTATATTGTCTTAATGAGTCTTAAAAAGTTTTGTGTGCTGGTTTCATTAGATTTGAGCAAAGCTTTCGAGAAAATCACATTAATCACTTATATCTAAGTATAAATTTTACTTTACATATGTATGTAGGTTGTAAAACTTAAACCTTTACGAGTTAAGAAACAAATTGCATATGCGTTGTTTGTTTCAAAACTCGTTTACGGTCTAGAGGCATTCTCAGGCACTATACGAATTCTAAGAAAAAGAATTCGTTTGTTATTTAATAGAATTGCAAGATATGTATTCAATATTGGACCTCATAGGCATATATCTAGGTACGTAATGTGTTTATTTAATTGTTTAGCGGATGACTTTATAAGATTTAGAGACCTTTTTCACTTTTTTAAGATAATGAAGTACCAGGTTCATTCTTATCTAACTAATCTTTTTCAATTTTTAAGATCACAAAGAAATCAATTATTATTCCAAGCATTACATCCTCGCTCGTTCAACGAACTTTTCGGGTGAGAGTTGCTCGCACTTCCCCCGCGAAAGGAAGCAGTTTTCCAGTTGACCTCTAATGTATTTAAATATAATCTTTTAAGGCTATTTAATTCTTAAATTTAGACTTTAGATATTTGTACATTATAAATATCACTGTAAGGTCCATATCTTTTTTTTTTTATATATTGTGTATATATAAATCCTTTTCTGTTCTCTAGTGGTTGAAAGTTGGCTACTTGTTGTTAGAGTTTTTTCCTTGAATTTAAAATAATTTGAAAATATATATTTAATAAGTTCTTATGTAATAGCCTTCTTATGATTTTGTTAATTGGCCCAAAGGGCTTTAGGAATCATAATCTTTGAATAAATAAATAAAAAATTCGCAACAACTGGCAAACTGCATTTATTTGTTTTGATGTTGGTAATTCGATTTGCTTAAAAATGCAAGACCACACCCAATCATGTTAAATTGCACCAATTTTTCAAGGTTTACAAACGTGAATCGGGGAAATGTGTCTTATATTAAGTGATAAAAATAGGAAGGACAAGGGAAACATCATGTCGCTGCATCAGCGACATATTGCAATAGACACACATATCCTTGCAAGCAAAGCCAGTTCGTGCAGCGCATAACATAATCCTGAAATATACTTAAATAGAATGAAATACATATAAAAAGTAGATAGAGACAGGCTGACAGACGAATAAATAAAAGCAAAATGCAATCAAATGCACTCAACTTCCTGTTTGCGCTAAGTCGCCTTGAGCATGCATCCAAGCCACAAAACTATTTTCTGCTGCTTTTGGTTTCGAAAAAAAAAATATATATATATATATATATATATATATATATATATATATATATATATATATATATATATATATATATATATAGTGTTTCTCATATACATACATATGTACATAGTCTATAGTCTGATCCGTAGTCTGAGCGAATATTGCCTGCCCGAAAAGTTCCATGACCTAGGCCACGACAACAACGATAACAGTAGCACGAAACTATTGCAGCATGAAAGCCTCGACAACCGACCTTCTATACAGAACCAACCCAGTCACACAAAGCTATACATTCGCTCGGGAAATTGTGTATGCATAGCATAGCATAGATATGCGATGTGCAATGTACATAGTTATGTATATGTAACTAACGCATACAAAAGCATAATCGTGAGCCAGTCTTCTCTTTCCATTCGATATTACTGTTTCATCTGTCTAAAGCTTTCTTCCTGTACGTTTTCTATACCGCGCTTCCTGTTTGGCGCTTTATTTACTCGCAAGCATAGGGACAAACTTTTACTACATAAATTTTGTACATAAATTTTTAGTATATACAAGGTTTGATTCGAAGAGATTCCAAGCTATTTACATATGTATTATCATTATTAATTCGTATCTTCAATATCTTATATATACATATAAAATCAATTCTTCTAGATTCAATGCTTTCCAATGAAATCTATAATGTATTATTCTTAGCTTTATTGTGAAATAAATGGTTTACATTCGAATTAATAGATTTGTGTATCAACCAAAGTAGTGCTGGCACTTCGCCAAGGTTTGAAATCTTTAAAAAAGGCGGTGTACTGCATATCGTCCCTGGAAGCCAAGGGTAAACTAAGTTTGTGGAAATGTATGCAACAGGCAGAATGAAGCGTGGCAGACACTTTAAAGTTTATATATTCTTGATCAGCATAGGAATACGATTCGATGGTCTCTTTCAACAAACAGATCTATAATATATAGAGACTTCAAATAATGTGCATACGAAGTGAACCTTTTGTAGCCAGCTAAGAAGCCGGCTACAAAATGTTAATGTTATTTCATTACTTTTACTATAACTTTCTACGTTTGTTCCTTCTGAAAACCAGTGCCTTACATATCAAAACATTAAGATTCAGGTAAAGATCTTCTACAGGATCCTTGAAGTTCGTTATTGCCCTTTGCATTTTGCTGTCAATTTGAACAAACCGTTCATGAAGATTACTGCAAAATCATACGCAAATTGAAATAGCAAGTATTACATAAATCAATCTGATACAATTTTCTCGTATACGATGTAAAAACAAATCCTTCTATTTTATGAAAAATAAGCGAACAAATTTTTTTTTTACTAAACAAAAATGCTGTTGGGGATGCGCCTGTGTCTCTCCCCAGTTATCTTCTTCCAAAAATGTGTATGTAGAATTTGATTTTACCTCTAGCGTGTATGATTGACGTAGTTCTACATGTATGTGTACATTCAAATGTGTACAGATCTGGAGAATATTGTTGTCTCTATTCTGCCAACTGAAAATATGGAAATCGAAAGGAACAACAAAGAGAGCAGATAGGCGTAATACGCCATGGTTTCAAACATAAAGTGAGAGAGTGACGGACGAGACAAGTAATGTTAAATATTAAGTGAATCGGAAGTCTGTTATGTTTGCTTTGTTTATTTGCATTGCATATTCATTTGGTTTGGTCGATTGGTCGTTTCGAACCAAGTCACTACAAGTTACAAGTTATTGGAACTTTTGTCTTCTAACAATCTCTCTCCATCCCTACAAATGAGCGTGGATATGAAGTTTTCTAATATTGCTTGCTATAGAGGTTACCCATCAAACGCGATATGGCACATGTGCGCTAGTTTCAGTGAGTGAAGTATGCAATTAATAAAACTAGTGAATGAAAACTTAAAATTTATCAAGTTTTTTTGTTTTGAACTGTTGAATTTATGGCATAGGCCTACTGAACTTTTTAACAATACCTTGTGTATTCCCAATTTATGTACAGGTTCGTTATATACAACAAATCCCTGTTCGTTTCGCTTGCTTGTATGTGTATTTAATTTGGAGCTTATGCTTAATTCCATCCACTCGACTCGATTTTATTTGATTCGGCGGGATTCGGGAACGAAGCAAAGTCATGCAAGTATGTAATATAAATGCCGGCTAAAGTTTTACAATTGTGTTGGTGTCGTTGTCCGTTGTCGTGCAACCTTTTTGGCGGCTACATTTATCGGTCTCTTTTTTTTTTGTTTTGTTGTTATGTAATTTTGTGAGTTTTCAATTTAATATTAAATCCTTGCTGAGCTATTTGTTTTTTACATTGCTTGGTTTAATCTGATATACTCTTAAATTTCGTTGATTCTTTAATACCTTGATAAATATATACTTGTATATAAATATGTATACTCGTAGAAGTTTATAAATAACTTATGGTAACTAATTGTATGGTAGAAACTTTCTATTGATTATATTACGGCCATTTTTTACAAATTTGTTACTTCTGGTTACTTAAAATCTGCAACTCAAGTTTCAAACGCATATCTTAACAAGAGATAATGATATTTTCACTTGTACCGAAGCTTGAATAATCTTTACATGTACTTAATATGTTGCTATGTTTTCAAAAGACATTAACTAATTATACTTTTTACACATAGTGTGAATAGCATATTCATTTTGATCCATCTGTATGGATACCTGCATTCGTTCAGGATCTCCAAGGTAGCATTGCCCACTTTTAGAGGTAGCCGCCCCCATACGAACCCACATCCCACTTCTGGGTTTTTGTACATGTGTAAACATTTTTATAACTTTAAAAATATTTGTAACAGGGTACATTGGGTTTGTTGAGTTGTCAAAATATATGTAACATAGCGAGAGGACCCTATAAAGTAAATATGCATATATTCGTGATCAGCGCGACAAGTCGTGTCGGTATAGCCTTGTCCGTCTGTATGTCTGTTTGAGGGAAAAGTTCTTCGTCTAGAGAAGCCTTAGATAAACTAAAGAAAGCTGCAGTCGGGAGTGTTCGACTACGAATTATCCTGTATCTTCTTCAAGGCTCCTTATCTAAGCCATAGATTTGTATGGGTGCTATATTCTATAATGACCCGATCTGATCTATTTTATTACGATTGACGTAGGATACAGTAAATTTGGTATTTCTAAGTTTAATACACTTTATCTGAAGATGAAATGGGAGTGTGTAAATATCAATATTTTCACGCTCTATCTATTATACTAGTCTCCAACATTTGATCGTTGCATCGACAGACGAACATTTCTATATCGACTCGGTTTTTATATGCTGATCAAGAATATATGTATATACTTTTATGTATATCTTCTTCAAGGCTCCTTATCTAAGCCATAGATTTGTATGGGTGCTATATTCTATAATGACCCGATCTGATCTATTTTATTACGATTGACGTAGGATACAGTAAATTTGGTATTTCTAAGTTTAATACACTTTATCTGAAGATGAAATGGGAGTGTGTAAATATCAATATTTTCACGCTCTATCTATTATACTAGTCTCCAACATTTGATCGTTGCATCGACAGACGAACATTTCTATATCGACTCGGTTTTTATATGCTGATCAAGAATATATGTATATACTTTTATGTATATCTTCTTCAAGGCTCCTTATCTAAGCCATAGATTTGTATGGGTGCTATATTCTATAATGACCCGATCTGATCTATTTTATTACGATTGACGTAGGATACAGTAAATTTGGTATTTCTAAGTTTAATACACTTTATCTGAAGATGAAATGGGAGTGTGTAAATATCAATATTTTCACGCTCTATCTATTATACTAGTCTCCAACATTTGATCGTTGCATCGACAGACGAACATTTCTATATCGACTCGGTTTTTATATGCTGATCAAGAATATATGTATATACTTTATAGCGTCTACCACATCTACATTTAGCTGTTACATACATTTATGTTACATACATTTACACAAATTTAATATACCTTTTTACCCTAAGGGTAGAACGCTTTTCTTTGAATGTATCGTATAGTTTTATTACAACTGCTTATACTGAAAAAGACGCACATAACACACCTTACCTTATGCACTTACTATGCTTACTTTTAAGTTAAAAAGTAAACCGTTTAGATCTACATAGCTAGTGAGGGAAGTTTATATTTTGAAGTTTTGTTATAGACCTTATACACTTTATGGGGTCTCTCACGTCTCTCCTTTAATGTGTTACGAACTTTCAGATAAACTGATAATACCATTTCACACTATGTGTGAATGGTATAAAAATAAATCCCATATGTATATGAAAATTCTCGTTAGTTTTCATTAGAATGCTATATTGCTAGAATGACCCAGATTTACCTGTTTGATTGCTATATCTACAATATTTGTCTGTCCATCTTCTCGTCTGTCCATCGTTGTCGTTGCCATCGGTGCCGACAGCGTCTAAAAATGCATTCTATGAATCTATTTAATGCATCTAACAATAAAGTGTTAATGAACGCACCAAATTCGAGAAATTCTAAATATTTTGCGCGACAGAAACGAAAAACGAATGTACTTGGCCAGTATGACGCGAGTGTTGCGCTAATTCCATTGAACCAAAGTGGAAACTTATAAAATGAAAAAAAAAAAAAATTAACGCAATAGTAGCATATAACTTATTCCGGGAAATAATGATATTAGAAAAAAAAAAAAAAAAAACCTAAAAATTATCGAACTGTTGTGTGCCGCTTCACTTCGTTTTGCGTTATTATTTGCATTAGAATTGAAATTTCACAAGAATTGAAATTTCATTCGATTGACACATAATAGTACAAAATATTGAACAATTTTTATACAGTGCTTAGGTGTCACAATTTATCTTTTGGGTGCAGCATCTTTTTCATGGTTCTACATCATTTGGCTTTCGTTTCATCTACGCTACGTTGAATTTCGGCGGAGCTTCTTTTTGTATACTACATATACACATATACTTACGATTTTTGTGCATTGTGCTGTTGCAGGGGTTGAAAGTTTACTGTTCCCCGGGGGTTGTTCCCGCCAGGGGGAGTCCTGTGTATGCGTGTGTATGTGTGCATTGTGCTTAGCAACAACATCAATATATGCACGGTAGACAGTAAAACAATTCACTCTAACAATTTCGCCGACCCGGCAATGCCTTCATTTCGACAAAAATTGTACATGCACGTGTAACCGCCCATGTGCGAAAACGAACAAACAAAGGAAGAGAAGAGAAGAGTCAAAAAAGGAAGAGAAAAGTCAGTGCAGTAATGTTTATATTATTGATTTTCTTCAGTGTCGGCATGCATCTACCACCCCTTCTAAGAAAACCCTCCTCCTCCTTTCGCGCTATTACTCCAACTCCCACCCCGTTCGTTGCACGTTTCAACTCATTAAATTCAAAGGAACAACAGCAGCATTTTCGAGGGTAGTTTGAAATAAATGTGCCCAAGTCGTACGGAAACTTTTCATCTCTGAACGTGGAACATTATTAAGTCACTGAAATTTATATTCTACTGCATTATTATTGATAGCCAGTAGAGAGCCTAGGTAATTCTCCTAAATAAAATTTTGTTCTGTACCTGGACGGCAATGTGATTCCACCTATAATTGGTCTTCTGTAGCTCAGCCTGTATGGTGTGGTGCTAAATCATCACCGCTGCTCCGGCGATTGTTTCGTGAATTTTAAAGCAGAGCTTGTTCCGCTATATTGTATGATGAACGTCGTACCGTGTCGTAATAGAGCTTTAGTTTAATGCTGTGAGTTTTCAAGTTTCGCAGCGATAATACAACACAAATTTTATATTGGAGTTGAAAATTTCGTGGTGGTTGTTAGATGGCCGAAAGATTGCTTGGCATTTTTAATGCCTCCTGATCAGCCGTTTTTGTTTGTCACAATGACGCCAACGTATGCAAACGATTGAACTACATCTAAATCCTCTTCGTACTAAAGTACCTTCACTTGAACTAGTTGAGAAACCATAGACACTGGACAGTTTTTTAAACTTGTCGCTATTGACTTTCTGTGACTCAAAAAAAAAAAAAATTGTTGTCGACATAGCTTAGATCTTTGATTTGAGCAAAAATTCCACATTGTATACTATGTCGCCAGCTCATAGATATTCTCATCACTTCATGCAAAGCTAAAATAAATAAGAAGGGCGAAATGATGCAATTCTGACGCTCTTGCTTGACTTGCGCGACATTCTACGTCAAAGTACATCGCCTTTATAATATTTATAATATATATATTGACAATCTTAACAGACATGCTTCTGCTCTAAAGTAATGTCCTGTTAAGATTTTCATAAGCTTTATTAAAAACAGGCTATAAGAGCAGGCTATAAGAGCAGTAAAAATTGAAAGTAATTGCGTTATTCAAATATTATCCTTCCAGTCCAGGTGAGGCCAGTGCATGAGCGGCCGAAGTGCCTGCATATTGAGTGCAATAAGGGAAGAAGAGCTATATATTTATTGCAGTCTCCTTTAATTAAAATGCTTTCGTTTCAAGTTCTAGGCAGTTCGTTTTCCCCAGATATCTTCTATGGCGGGCAGTCAAGTAGTTGCAGAAAGTTCGGGGTCGAATTTAAAGCATTCATTTCCCGGTGTCTTACCTTTCTTAAATGCTTTCGTAGTTATTACCACTTAATTTTTGCTAGGAATAAGAATGTTTATTCTTCAGTAGTGTTGGGTGATAACATAGCTTAGCACTTCGGCACTTTATTTAAATGCTCAGCTCATCTGAAGTGTTGCTGGTCGGGGGCAGGCAGCCATTATTGCCTTGTACCGGCTACTGGTTGGTACCCCAGGTACCCCACATGCCAATGTACGTGTTATGATATACGTGTACATATTTTGAGCGGCTCCTACTCTAACTGCGTTTTCAGCTATTTAAACTAAGTGATCGGTCGACGCACTTTAGTTTGAAATGTGTTTATACGGGTTAAATGGCGGTATTATGGGCGTGACATACCAAAAATTTAATATAAGAGATTTGAGTATGGTCAAGAAGATTCTAAATGTCCAAATTTAAAGTATCTAGTTTTTATACTTCCTGCCATCTGTTGTCTCGAGATGGACGGACGGACAGACGAACATGGCGGGATGAGTTGGGGGTTGAAGTTTTTTACGCAAATTTATGAGATCCAGCATATATTTAAAATAAACTTATATGTGATCCGCGAGATAAATTTACAGTATTAATAAATTAGCGTGTTCGAATATTTGCATCGAAATTCCCTAAATAGGTGTCATTTTCATATAACATGTTGAATACTTTTTTCTCATATGTTGCATAGATTGCATATTACTTGATTTATCCATAATAAACATAGAATTTAGATTACTTTAAGGCTGACAAAAATTTGAATTATATTCACATTACGGTGGGCTTTCTCCCAGTTCCATACTAAAACAGTGTTCGAACTCTTATTTGTTTTCCCTCATTTATTATTTTCAATCTATACATTAGGTTATGCAATTTTCCATCTGTTTGGAAATAATCTCTCGTTAACCTACTACATACACGTAGAAAAGGCAGCAAGTCTCATATATCGATTAATATAGGTATTGCTAGGCTGAGTGTCATTCCAAAAATCTTTGAAAAAAAAAAATTAAAAAATCAATCGCTAAAGTCTGTTATCTCTCCTTTCCAAAATGATTTTGTTAGGGGCAAATCCATTTGCGCTAACTTCTTGGAACTTTTTTCTGTTGTAAATAATGGTTTTGAGTCAGGATAATGGTTTCAACTATTGTCATATATACATACTTCAGACTTGGTAGCGTATGTAGCGAACATCTATTTAAATTTAAAACTGTCGGATTTCCTTCTTCTCTTTTTACTAGGATTATCCGATAGAGCACAAATACTTCAATTTAACAATGGTTTGTTTAAAACTATTGCTGTTTCTTTTGGTGTGCGCCAAGGGAGTCAGTGGAAGCAACTTTTCTAAACTTCTTTATAGTATTTGTAATAGTGACCGCTTCAAATTTGAATTGATTAATTAATTTTATTATTTTTATTACACGACTGATTTAAATATGTAGTTTTAATTTGCATAAAATAAATATAAAAAAAAAAATATCAGTTTCATTCATAAAACTAAGTTTTATGAATGAAGTCAGACGTTTTCAAAGCAAAAGCATTTCCATAGAATAGTATAAAATGTATCTAGGTATATTCGTATTACAAAATTTTTCATTTAAAACTGTTCCATACGCCCTCATAAATGGCACGTGATTTTTACTTATCTTATTTACTGCGTGTATGCTTTCGGTTCAACAAAAGCAAATTTTTTATCAGACACGCGTGCAAATGTGCTTTTCTTTGTCGTTCGACATCATCATCTCACCGTCGTTTTTATTTGTGTATTATGTTTTTGTTTACCCAGCATTTTCCTCATATTAACTGCACGTTTTGTAGCATACTTTATGTTGTTGAAAATGTGTATAGGTCCAAATATATATGAATAGCAATGGCAAGCAGACACAGCATCAATGTTAAGATACTCTTCATACTCGTTACATATTGGACAAACTCATCCAATCAAAATCCTTTCAATCTGTGGCCAACTCGTTAGTGTAATGCTTACTTTTTGTTGCAGTCCTGCTTTACGTAATATTGTCTCAAATGCACTTAACACCAACACTATGAAATTTTTTGTAATCTATACAAAAACATTGTGTTATTTTCACTCCAGCCATAGGAAACAGTAACTGAACATTTTTTTACAAACAACTGTATGTAAAAAGACATTTGTATTTGAAATGTCAATTACATTGAGCGTGAGTATCCTTCTACTCATTTATAACTAAGGTGACCAACTTTTTAGAAAGACATTCTATTTTTTTTTTTCATAATATATATATTCATATTTAATTTCCTTAAACTCCGATATCAAAATGAAACCTTACTATACTTATTCATATTTTATTCATAGCTAATCATCGGTATTAGTGTTAATACCACTATATTAGCATTAAAAGAAGTATCGGAGACCCCATAAAGGACTATATATATTCTTGATCAGCACGACAGGGTGAATGAACTAGCCATGTCCGTCTGTCTGCTTATCTGTCCCCAGTCTGTTTGTTCGAAACTAGTTTTAAAGATAATGATCTGATATTGGGTATGATGATTTCCTTTGTTTCTTTGTCCTATGTCATGCCACATCCACTTTTATGGGTAGCCCCAATATAAACCCACCGCCCACTTTTCGGTTTTTGTAAGAAAAACTTTTTTATTTCAGTCAATATTTATATGGGATTACCACATTTAAGGGTAGCCTCATAGAAACTCACCGCCTACTTTCCTTATTTTGAATGGAAATCTTTATCATTGCAGTAAATATCAACTTGAAATTCGATATGGTGACTTCTTACGGATGGAAGATTCACATTATTATTAATAAGCTTGTTCTTCCAACTTAAAGAGGTAGTCCCCATAAATACCAATTACCGCCTTTGTGGTTTTTACTTGTAAAATATTATTATTATTGGAATTTACAAATGGAACGATTGCGTCAAAATATCACTAGAGCATTAAAACACTTGACAGTAATTTGTTAGAAGTATTGAAGAGAGTATTGAATCTTCGTTTGTACCGAAGTTAACATTTTCTCTTGTTATGCCTTGTAACCATATGGTAAGAGGAGGTATACTAAGTTTGTGCAAATATATGTAACAGGCTGAAGCAGGCGTGTGCAAACCTCATAAAATATAAGTTCTTGATCAGCATCGAGAATCGAGTCGATGTAGCTATGTCCCTCTGTCTCCCTTTCTTTCGTATATATGAGCACTTATATTATTGTGACTATAATAGATGGAACCACCAAACTTGAATTTTTCGATTCACTTCATACATACGCTTATCAAATTTAGAAAAAAAAAATCTTTAATGCCATTCTTTTGTTTCTTAAATGCATAATATTCAATATAACTAATGGCCGTATGACACACGAATACAATGAGCACATTTTTGTCCACTTCATTGCTCTGGGAATTTAAACACGACAGAGAGCTTACGAATGGGATAGCTATATACATACAGCAACATTTTTCACATCGACTCGTATAGGTCACACTTGACTATTGTTTATGTTGCTATTAAAATATACAGAATCAATAGAGAAAAGCATTTTACAAATGCATGCATTGAGTATATTCACCATTTGCGCATGACATGCCAAATTAATTGCCTTTGCCTTATTCATTGTTGCTCTTTTTTCTTTACTCGGAATTCAGAGTCTATGTACAACTATAACTATATGAGAAAGTTGGTAGGGTACTTGGGAGTCTTGAACTCAGAATTGTAGCACTCTTAATTTTTTTGTATCAATTTTTGAAGTATCTAGCTGAAATCCGGTATATAGGCTTTTGTTCTTAGCGCATAGTGTCTTCATATCAATCAAATCATGTCTAGCTTCATAAAACCCAGCACCCACTTATAAGTTTTTTAATAAAATGTTATATGTCGGTGTTTTATTAAAGGACGCTCCACCTACATGTTCTACAGGGTGTGTTTCACGCACTTGCTTAATGATTTGAAACTTCGTGTGAATGATATTAGAGCTTCGGTTCAACCGAAGTTAACATTTTTTCTCTTGATTTTTTATAAATTTGTTTTTTGCTTTGGAGTATGCCGGGTCTGCATAAGTCTAAATAAGGAATGCGGCAGTTTGTTTCGAAGTAGTGGGCTCTCATGACTGTAGGATTCTCAATTGTTTAAAGTGTGAGCAACCAACGACAATCATTCGCGGGTTAAGTTGATTCTATTTGGAGAAAGTGTTATCTGAGCCTGTATGTTCTCGATTGCCAAAACTGCATAGAATTTAACATCATCCAATAAAGTATGTACTCTGAATAGTGTCTGTTAATAATATAGTACTGTTTCAATAATATATTATTATCTGAAGGCATGAAAATAAAGCCTATTTCCGAAAAGTAATGAACTACTACTAGACTACTGTTTTAACGAAACGAATATGTCGTGTTTCAAAAATGCAGTATGCGTTAAATTGCGGTACAATATCGAATTCTTCATCTGTCTTTGATAAAAGCAGGGTTCGCGAGTCAAAGTTTTAGTATTGTATCATCTTTCAATTCGGTACGTTTGGTCACCTTATTTATAAAACTTGTGTACGATGCCAGAAATATGGCATCCTGCGCTATGCAATGCGCTTCGTTCCGTTATTGCTCCTTACTGCACTAATTCGCCACTTTTCTCATTTTCTCTCTCACTACATTTTCTGTGATTCTGTGTCTCACAACCTGAGGTGCAGTTACAACAACTAACTTTAATGTTGAGAGTACTACTACAAAAGGCATTACATTTAATTTTTATTATTGTTATCATTATCATTGTCTGCTATATACTCGTAACACTGCAGTTCTTTATATAGTAGACGTTGTCATTTATTTACTAAAGCAGTTTTCTATGATTCTTTTTTATTATTTTCGTTTTAAAACTGGTAGAGGTAGTAGATAGGTTATCGAAAGGTTTGTAGTTTAGCACAATGACAACTCTGTTAGTGTTATTTATTATTTCTTAACATTAGATGTGCGTGCAAGAAAAATCATAAATTATGTA
This sequence comes from Leucophenga montana, assembly GCA_035044765.1. Taxonomy (NCBI): domain Eukaryota; kingdom Metazoa; phylum Arthropoda; class Insecta; order Diptera; family Drosophilidae; genus Leucophenga; species Leucophenga montana. Next base: position 117,044 of record JAWNNQ010001545.1, read on the forward strand.
TTTCAACATAGCGCTTGCATTAATTACTTTAATGATCAACTTTCTAAAATTATCCAGATAGATACGTTATTTCTCGTTGTTGACTGCCACATAATTATTTTTCATTTCTAAACTACCTGTTAAACATAAATTTGCTATTTGTGAACTATAGATAAATTTGCTAGCTGTGAAATTGTGGCACAGCGACAACAACATTTTTTTATGAAAATTTCCAAAAGCTTGTGGTGGGTTTGTATAAAAAGGAGGAATCACTATCTATTTTTCTATATGGGAAGCGTTCATCCATAAGAAGTCACTGTTGTGGGCGATAAGTTAGTATGGGGACTAACCCTTAAGTCGATTTTGACTGCAATTAAAAACGTTTCCCATACAATAAGGCAAAAGTGGATGGGTGGTTTGTATGGGGATCACACCCATTGATATACATGTGAAGAGTCCTTCCATAAAATGCCATCATGTAAATTTTTAAGGTAAATAAAAACAAGAACAAGAAAAAACGTTAACTTCGGTTGAACCGAAGCTCTAATACCATTCACACGAAATTTATACTGTAAAATATAAGAGTAGGGGTTTAAATAGGGGCTACCCCAAATATGTGTACGAAGCGATGTAGTAGATGGGTAAGATGCCGCCACATCGAATTTCAAGTTGATATTGACGTTTTCCATACAAATGCATAAAAGTGAGCAGTGGGTTTATATGGGACTACCTCAAAAAGTGGGCGGAACACGCCCATTTGTATATGTATATGAAGCGGTTGTCTACTAAAATCCACCAAATCAAATTTCAAGCTAATATTGATTTAAATGAAGTATTTTTTCATAAAAAACACAAAATTGCACGGTGGGTTTATGGGCGGGCCACGCCCATTGGTCTATGTATGTTAAGCGTCTGTCTATGAAAAGGCACCATATCACATTTCAACCTGATATTGATTTTAATAAATAAGTTTTTCTTACAAAAACACAAAAGTGGACAATAGGTTTGTATGGGGGCTACCTCAAACAGTGGGCGGGTCCCACTCATTAAAATATATTTCGATCCACTAAAAGTTACCATATCAATTATTAATTTGATATTGATTACAATATAAAAGTTTTTCATACAGAAACTCAAAAGTGGGCGGTGGGTTTGTATGGGGGCTACCCCAAAAAGTGGGCCTGGCGGGTCAATCTTGATACTCTATTAAACTGCAGTAAAAAGAAGTGTGTGTGCTAAATTTCAACTGGATAGCATAAAAATTGGTCCCCAAAAATGCGCAACAGCATAATGACAGACGGACAGACAGACAGACGGACATGGCTAGATCGACTCGTCTCGTCGAGCTGATCAAGAATATATATACTTTGTGGGGTCTATGATGCCTTCTTTAATGCGATACAAAATTTCAGACAAACTGATTATACCATTTCACACTATGTGTGAATGATATAAAGAAACATGTTTAATCTTTAGATTTTGCTCAATGTACATAAGTATATTGAAATCTTTATTTTTTCCTAGCTTAAATGCAACATTTTTTTATAACCAATATATGATGTCAATGCAATTTACATAATGAAATTTAGTGTAACTTAAATTAAGTCTCTTCTACTTCATCCTATTTTCATAATGGTTAAAGCTCTTCATTTGTGGTAATTAAGAAAACATTACAATTTGCACATGTTTTCTGCAATAAATAAAAACACATTGATTTAATTACAACGATAAGTAGATCAACTGTTCACAAAAATTTCAGCTACTGTTTTAAACATGTCATGGACCAGCAACGAAAATTTGGTAACTTATAAATATAGACACACTTATATATATAGCGACAAATTGACGGGGCAAATGGAATTTAATATACTTAGCTCTCGAATGAAATATGTCAAAATGTCATTTGGGTTTCGTTGAACGAGAGGACGACGCCAACATAGGCAACGAAGAGGACAAAGGTGAAGGCAACGAAGTACATATACTTACGACACAGCAGCTCTAATTCACTTGCTCGACCTCGCTATCTTCCTTTCTTTACAGCTTCCCATGTATCTTTAGCTATTTTACTACTATATACAGGCGGCAGCCGGCAGCTGGCATGCTAAATATAGTACACAAGTAGGCGTGAAGTTAATGGAATGCAGTCTATGTGGACTGTTTTAGATCCTGTAGATCTACATACACACATATATACATGGAAAATGAACAACCTACACAAAAATATATTTAAAATTTGGTGCAGAAAAAAGATAGCAAAATTTGTAGCTAACGGATGTTGTTATTGTCTAGCTACCGAGCCGCTTACCTACCCGTGTTGCTGTCTGACTGCCAACCAACAGTGTTGAATAATGCAAATGTTAGAGGGTATGTTAGGCGGATGTAGCACACCATTAAAGAAATTCATATGAATTCAGGTTGCTATTTTCTGTTTAGCAAAGCAAATGTTATCATTTAAGCAACATGAGTTCTAAGCTCGGTGTCAAACTATGGGTTTTTGCCGATGCGTTAAAAATAAATGCGAACGTTCGGTTTATGACTTTGCAAAGGTTGAAATGAGAACTGTCACACCAGTGTTGCGTGACCGTTTTTGACGAACGTAGCCTCAACATGTTGCGGCGATGCGGTATTACCAGAGTTATTTCTATATTTTACATTAAAAGATATTTTATGGAAATGTGGCATTGTTTCTGCTGTTAATGTATTATCTATTGGAACAAGATTTGTTAAAACACATTCTATTTTGTCGCAGCTGCAAAATCGCATAGTGTGACTCCGGGGTCTAAAACGACAAAAAATAACAACGCAAAAAAGTTCATGTCTCAAAATGTGAGCGTATTACTTGTATACTATAGAAATATACTTTGTGTACCATTTGGTGTACCATTTGCTGAACAATGCTCACAGGCAAATTAAGCTTACTATCAAGTAAAAATTCATAAGCAATTAATAATGATTATGAAGTGTTAAGGTATTATTTGCTGTCAAGTCTTTTAACTATGTATATAGTGATGATAGTTTGTATTCTCTATATATAAAATTCTGACTGCCTGATTGACTGACTCACTGACTCACTGTTCATTGCACAGCCCAAACCATAAGACCTAGGAGGCTGAAATTTTCACACAACATAGATGAGATAATTTTATTGTGCAATCGAATTGCAAGGCCGTCAAATTCGGGGTCAAAGTTCACACATTGAGAAAAGTGCTTCGTATGAAAAACTTTGTTAGTTTTCGAGCTATCTCAACCAAACTTACAGATTGTGGATGTTTTACTTTATTTTACATCTTGACCAAATTTGCACAGAAAAAAAAAAAAATGGTGCCAAATTTTAATCATGCGTATTAGATATCTTTGTTCAAATGGTTTAGAAGATAAACACTAAAATTTATTTGTCATTTGATAAATTAAATTGAAAAATTAGATGAAATTAAATCAAATTTACTTTTGGGTTTTGCTTTCAACTTGACTACTAAGCAATTAAACCTTTTGACGAGCACCGTGAAAAACTATTAACGATTTTTCTCAATAAGGCATCATTCAATCATTCAATAGAAAATGAATGTGACTATCAGAAAGTACCTAATTTTCAAGGGCAGTTTCATCCAATTGCCTACCAGATCAGCCCATAGTTGAAAAACTTAACTTTTTCTCCCCCTTCTTGCTATAATATTTTGGAGCTACAAAGTTTTTTGGTGAAGTTGTGGGCAACATTCCTCGTTCCAAAAACAATAAAAAAAGGATATTCCAATCTGACTATGTCCCAATTGTCCTTAATGGTAATAATTCATCGTAATAAATGCGTTCGTTTACTGCCACCTTGCGAAAATAGTCGCATTCATTTTTACCGTTGACGACCATTGGGACATATATGTAGGTCCCATTCAGGTCCTAGCGGTTTAGGACCTGTCGTCAAAGGGTTAAATGGGATGTGTAGTAAATATAATAAAGTAAATGCATTCTTGTTCAGCATCGGAAACTGACTCGATGTAACTATGCCCGTCTGTACGTCCGTCTGAGACTTCAAACTTGGAAATTTTGCTTCTCCTTGACCATACGCAGACGCAGATTGCTTTTGTGGATGCCACGTCCACAATACGGCCATTTGATCCGTGTATGTACACTTTTTAAGGCCGCATAGCCGGAAAAAGTTTTTTTCTTTTGTTTTTATTTTTAATTAATTTAATTGGATTTTATGTTTTTATTTATTTCTTTAATTGAACATAAATTTTTTTGAGATTTGAAATTTAAAGTGTACGTAGGTCTACACTTGCAAGGGGGCAGTATATTTCGTAGTCGTGAACACACGACTGCTCCATTCTTACTTGCAAAAACCACAAAAAACCACAAAAAAAAAAAACTTTTAGAATATAAGAAAACTCTGCAAGGAAAAAAGTCCATATTAATGAAGGATAGTCTATGTCAACTCTTTTGAAACTCTATTTTTGCTTAACATTTTTCCGAACTTGTTGAAACGTGTTTCGCAGTGTTCGGTGATGCTTCATTTGAAACCATGCAGTATTTTACCGGCATATCCTGTGACTTTCTATAAATTAACTTTTATGTATAAAGCTTGCAAGTTGCAAGCTTTTTAGGGTGCCCTTTTCCATTCTTTTTTCTGTCGATGCTCATCACAGCTAAGCTGTTTCGGTAATGCAACTCTGTGACTACAAAGCATTTTAAATCACTACTGCTTTACTTTCATTTGTCTACTTTGCACAACAACCTATTTGAAATTCTTTTTTCTACTTCAAGGTTTTAAGCTTTCTTAAGAAAGCTTTTAGTTGTCCATTATTCATTTTGAGTGTTTGTCATAATTATATCATGCAATCATATGCTTTATTATTTTTTGAATTGTCAAAAGGGGTTGTAAAGGACGCACGCGCAAGTTTTGAACACTTCTTTCTCGTTAACTCGTTTGTGAGGTTAAAGAGCGCTCAAAAGCATGCTATATGAAAAGCTGCGTAATACTTAATAGGTAAGCTCGTGCATACATACATATATAAATACATACACATATAAATACATACATATATACATACATATATATGAGCACTCGTACACAAACACACATACCATCACATTGTTTGACATTTAGCCGCATTAATGTCAACAGTTAGTGCTGTGTAGTGGTCTACATTTTGTTATTGTATTCGTTATTATCAACAACATGCTTGTGTGTGCTTATCAGTGTATATGAGTGTCTGACATTACAAAATATTAGACAACTTGTTTTCACAAATTTCCACTTACTTTGTCGGAGCACTTAAGCGCGTTGTTCTTCAATTTCTCTCTTTCATCATCATCATCATCATTCTCTTAAAGGGAAACGCTTATTGTGCCCTATACACATTGTGTTTTGTTGAAGTTGCATCGTGTTTATATCAGCGTTTCTAGGCCAGGCGGAACGAAATAACACATACACACAGCCGTCCTGGGTTACAAAAAATATATATTTATTAATGTACTCGATTTGACCACTATAATATTTAAAAAAAAAAAAAAAATTATATATACAGATATATTGTATATATGTACATACTCGTATATAAATTCTTGATCAACACGTCGATGCGAGAAGTTTAAGCCAGCACCGACATTCTATTCGTATTCTGTCTGTACGATGTAGATTCGACGCTGGAGGAGACTATATTGAATTCTTTTAATGTGCAGTACCAATCTGATCAATATATTTGTTCAAATCGACTCATTGACATTAGTTTTCGCACAAACATTAAAGTATGACTGCTTGCACAGGATACGTAAACGAGTTTCACGGAATATGCATACTCCCAAACAAAACCTGTTCCAATTGAATTTCTTTAAAATTTATTTTAAAATGGAAATCAATGGGAGAATAAAAGTGATTTCTTTCGATACATTTGTGAATAGTAGCAATAAATATAATAGTCGAAACATGAAATTATGTTAATTATCAGTTAAACAACAACTATAGTTCCTACACATGATCTTTACGATCAATGTCGTACCTCTTATACAAACATAATCGTACATATGCATAAATTGTTGTATTAAATAAATTTACTACAACTATAACGATATATAGAGTGCAGATATGTACGATAGGGATTTTTCAGTAGGGACATAACAATTTTTTATTTCAATACTAACGTACACTTAAATTTTTTAAGTTAACGTCAAAACGTCAGTCAAGGTTTATATTTTTATCATGGTGAAGTTCACGAACGAGCAATGTTTGGATATTATTAAAAATTACTACTGGAATTCTCAGTCGTTGGTCACAATTATAAGAGCGTAAATTTTAAGAAAACTCATTTTCAGCGATGAAGCTCATTTTTCGCTTAATGGCTTTAGCAATAACCGAAACATGTGTTATTGGACAGCAACCGACGCAGGCGTGCTTCAAGAGACTCCATTGCATCCACAAAAAGTGACCATATGGTGTGGACTTCATGCCGGAGATGTGATTGGACCGAAAATTGAAGTAAGCATTCTTAAAATTGCGACCACCGACTCAGAATTTCGTTAGTATGTAATTTGTTATAATTTCCAAATGTCGTGAACTTCACCACTATAAAACGTGTAGAGCTTGTGCATTAATATTAAAATAAAAAAATTCTTAAGTCCCTATTAAAAACTTCTATTATACAAGGTGTGTGACAAAAGAAACAGGACTTTTTAAAAATAGCTATTTCTGGTGGCGCCATCTATTGGTAGGTAAATGCGTTGGAAAGGTACATCCTTTAATGACATCTTGTAATAATTTTATGACAATCGGACCACTACAAGCGAAGTTATCACGCTAAACGTGACAGCATCTTTTGGGCATCGGTCGAAAAATTAAACTCGAACAAAGAGCAAATATTAACGTTCCAAATGATGAAACAAGTTTATGGTGACAATTGTCTATCCCGTTATTTTTTTGCCCGTGATTATTTTTGATTTCCAAGAATCGGCATAGCATTCAAATTAAAATCTTTTTGTAAATTTGAGTTAATACTAAATTTCTATTGTTTTTGTCTGCTCTATATATTACATCATCTGAAAAAGGAATGCTACTTTAAATTCTATATTCAGCAAATCGAGAATAAATAAATAAAAATAATATAGGCCTTGTCCATTTACTACGCTGAATTAACTTGATTATTGAATACCTACGAGTATATTGTATATTCAAACTATGAGAACTAACCAATACTATAAATAGTCTATTCGATACTTCCTGCAATGCATAACAAATTCCATGACAAAATTATAATACTATTCACAGAGAATATGTAGTATAAAAACAGAAATATTTATTGTTCCAATCAGATTATCTACGACCTACGTATGAAGAGTATTTAGACTTTGCTACAGCCTAAGCTAACAATCTCTCTTACTTTTTTTTCGGTCTCTTCACTTATTCTCTTACTCGTTTTTTGACAGAGATAATGCAGCCCCCTTTTGTGTGTCTGCTCTGCTTTTGAACATGTGTGCATGTATATGTGAGTTGTTCTTTTTTGGTACCTTTCAACAAATAATTTGATGTTGAGTAAGAGAAAGCGCGAAATCTCACTTTATGCGTATTTTTGTTAGAAGTATTTGTTACTTATTTGCTCAAAAAGACATATACACACATACACACATACACATGTACCTACACACAAACAAACATTTTGGGGATATGAAATTCTATGCAGATAATAGTAACAGCAAAAATAGAACAGCAAGAACTGTTGCAAATTCGCGCAAACAAAAATAAAACGAAAGGGAAATAACTTTAAAACAATTTTCAAGTGCAACAAACAAAACAAAAAAAAAAAAAAAAAAAATAAACCAAATACTTTAAGAAAAAATTGAAAAAAAAAAATCTTACACAAAAAAGTCATAGAGAAAATATGTAGTTGAAAATTAAACAGCGCCTTGGATTATGCTATAATTTTCCTTAAGTTTTTTTTTTTTTTTTTTTTTCATATCCTCAAAAGCAGTAAAAATTTTGCGCATAAATAAGAAAAACTAATTAGAAACTACAAAACAACATGAAAGAGCGTTTAGAACATGTAAAAGTTGTATATTATAAACCAAGATTTCTGCATATACTGCCGTAAAAACAAAAAACAATCGACCCTCCTTTTCCCGCTATCTATCTCTCTCGCTCTTTTTCACTACCTATTGAATAAAGAAACAATTTCACTCGTGTATTGTTCCCGAAAAGTATGCTAAGTACGATGATGTGCTAACAATAACATAACACCAGGTGCGTTGTCATCTGGAACTGCGCTTTATAAAGTACATATTTTATCTACATTATATACCTACTTTTCATCAAGTTTTGCGACTATTTTTTGTTTTAAACATGATGAAGAAAATGACACTTTCATATATTGTTCGGTGAGTGCTGCATTGATAAATTCTGTATTTTTGAACGACTCTTTTTCGGGTGGAATGGGTAGGTTACAAGTATGTGTGTTTTTTTTTTTTTTTTTTTTTTTTTTTACGTAAATAGCACGAGGTACTCAATTTGCTCAATGAAGTGCGTAGCATATTTTTTTTGTCATGTATAAATGTACGTAAATGTCAAAAAAGTGTGTAGCGCAAAGTTATGCATTTTTTTTTTGTCTAATCTAATATTACTTTTTTAATGATTTATGTAAAACATAATTTGTTCCTTTTTTTTTTCTTCAAATATCTTATACTATATGGAAAATTTCCTCATCTTTATTACTAATCCTTAATCATATTTCTCTCGTTTGCAGGCCGATGCAAGCCTCGGCATGCACGAGCGCGAATATATTCAAGAGTCACTAAGCTATGTGCTACGCATACAGGAGGTACAGGAACGCATCAAATTCGAATTTGTTGAAATTCTACTAGCCTTCATATCTGGTTGGCTTGTGTTTTATCACACTGCACACGAACAGGCTGAGGATCATAGCGATTATCTGCAGGATCTACGGCATAAAGTGCAAAAGGTGAGAACATACATATTTTACATAAATGCTATAATACTTAGTTTACAAATTAAATCAAACATTTATTTTTCTATAGACGCGTGAGAACTTTGAGGAAGCGCGGGAGAAGGTCACCGAACTGAAGACTAAGTATATGGAAAAGCGCACTGTAAGTTTTGCATTAGAACAGCACCGTGTCATATGTACATATGTATGTACATCCGACTCCTGCATAAATACTATATTTAGTGTGATTAGTATATATAAACATATTGTCACGAAGATGGAAACCGTTGAAAGGCTTCGTTGCTGTGTTCAATAGTTAAGCAGGGAATCTATATCATGAAAAAAGTAATACTACCAAAGTATAATCTTACGAGTCAAAACCGTAACTAAAACAAGAAAGTACGCTGCAGTTGAGTGTGCTGTGCAATGTCTAAATCTCTTTATTTCTACCATATATATGTATGTGAACTCTAATTCCGTCTGTAACTATGTGGGATATTATATTAGGATTGACGTAAGTTGCACGAAATTTGGTATCAATAGCTGAATCCTCAAAAAACTCAAAATTGAAGGCAGCTTTGTGTGGGAGACTACCCTTCAACATGGGATTGGCATGTTCATTTCATAAATTTTATCTGAAGAGAGAAAATAGAAGTCGAAATATATCAACTTGAAGGTTCTGTTTCTTCTTGTCTCCTAGATTCCTTGTTCTAACAGACATGTCGGACATGTCTATATCGACTCGGCTTTTGATGTTCATCAATAATATATATTTACTTTGTGGAGCCAGCCCCGCCTTCTTCTGCCTGTTACATACATTTCCACAAAATTAATGCACCCTTTTACCTTATGTATGGGTACATGGTATTAAAATCAACTAGAGTACAACAGATCCAACTCGAGTCGCATTACTAATATAACAGAAAGAGGAATAGACCGAGAGATGTCCTAATTGGCAAAGTTCTATTTTTAAGAAAATAATTTCGCCTGATTTGGATTGCAGAATAGATGAACTTAAATGAACGCATGGACACGCTGATGGAAAAAGTGAAACAACTGTACGACTTTTCAGTGTTTTACTTATGTTTCACTTTGTCGTTCAGCATTTCAATTCGAGTCGTTCCACTCACGTCTAACTCCTATGATTGGATTCGATAAGACACATTTGGATTATCGCCACCACTCTCACTTACCGCCCCAATAACTTCATTGGGGCGTCGCGAACGCGGTCGAATGGAACGCTGGCGAGATGCTACAGACCCGTACTCAAAGAAATTCTTTGTCCAATTACGATTTGGTTTGTCTGAAGGCGCCGAATTTCTGCCATATTTTTTACGATAAGCCCACACTGTTTTCACAATTGAACAATTGTGTTCAATGTAAAGCGCTACAATTTCAGCTCGATCTTTTGGTGTGTATTCATTCATAGATAAATGAATGACGTTTTAGAATCGTGCTCATTTGTCGAAATCGGCTCAAAAATGGAAGAGTTATTCAATGCTGACATACCGAAGATCTAGAATGGCGCAACTTGTATGTATATAATCTTCAAACGTACTATATCAAAAGTAGACCTAATTTAATTTATGCATCTTTAAATTAGTACATACTCGTACATTTGGACAATATAAAAAAAACATTTTTTTTTGTTTAGATAAATTTAGGAAGTTTCGATTAAAAAAAAAAAAAAAACAAAATTTGGTTAAATATATTGGAACATTTTTTGTTTTTGTTGTTGTAACAGCTTCATTTGAGCTGCATCAGGAAATATATATCCATAATTCATTATATATGAATGAATGTGCAAAGCGATTTTTGAATGTAAGAGAAAGATAGACCGAAATGTAACCTCAGGTGTCAAGGTCTAGGAAAAATGCATCATCAACTGATCGTAACCAGAGGTCTAAAGTGCTCAATTGAGTCGGATTGGACGGGCAATTAAACAAATGAATTGTATCGTGCGGTGATTGACCGCATTCGGGGCAGCAATTAGTATTGCTTATCCCAATTCTTTCCCTGTAGCACTCGAGCATAACGCTCCATCCGGATCTTAACTGTGCAAGTTTCGTCCTGGTGCTACGAGGGAGATGTTTTTCGCTCTTATTAATAGGTGGATGTCTTCCACCTAATATAATATTGTCCCTATAATAGCGTATAGCTTGTTGAGTTGCATCTTTATGCAATTGGGCCCTTCCAGAAATAACTATACAGTCATATTCCTCTATGTTGCTATCAGTGATAAAGCGATGTATGCTCGTCTTATATATCCTGATATCAGATCTTATTCGGGTAGGCGCTGATGTAGTGATGGAAGCAACTCATTATGTTGATGAACAGGCAGTATCATCGCTTCATTATGCAAATGATCCACATGGGTCATTTTCAGACAACCAGTGGCAGTCCTCAGCGCACTATTCTGACTTCTTTGCAGGCATGGCCATTGAGTCTTACTTGGGAAAGGGGTCCATACAGTAATTTAGGACAGAACGTCCAATAGCTTTATAAGTTGTTATTATAGCTCTTTGTCCTTACCCCAAAAATATCCGGCAACACTTTGTTTCTCGACTTAAGAGACAAATAGTCTTGGTGGCATGAGCCGAGAATCTAAGCAATGGGTCAAATGTAGTTCCCAATATTATCGGGTACTGAACAGTAAGAACCCTAAGACCTCCAACAAAGACATCTAGTTCCATTCTCACCTACCTAGTCCCGGAAGTGAAAATGGAGGCAGATGACTTTTGAGATGAAAGCCTAACGTTGCGAGCATTGAACAAATTTAATAAATTGTCCAAATAGATATTAATTCTCGCACAGATATCATCTATATTCACGCCCGAGGATAAAACAGAACAATCATCTGCATAGGTAACTAGTTTTATATGGGGAGGGGGAAGCGGCATCTTTGCCAAATAAAGGTTAAACAGAAGAGGAGAGGAGAGAACCCCACCCTGAGGAACACGTATCTTTAACTTACGATAACCCGACCTCACACCCCTAAACTCAATGTATGCCTTTCTACCATTAAGATAGTTCAATAGCCAGCGTTTCGTTTTATCGGGTAGTGAGGTGGAGTCTAGGTCTTGAAACAAGATTGCATATTGGAACATGGTTGTCTATGGTTTACTACCGACTTGATAACTTTCATAAATGAGATAATTCTGGTTATGGAAAGTCCATATAGCAGTTTCAAACTTATATTCAACAAAATTTAATGACTAATGTCTAGTTCTCGCATTTCTAATTACGAAATTACAAATGTCATATATACTATTTAAACCATATTTGAAGAGTATATTAGTAAAAAATGTATTTAAAAACAAGTTTTTATTTTCATGTGCTCTTAGAAGAAAATGTATATTTTATTTTATAACATTTTCTTCAGTAATAATAGTAAAATTTAACGTAAATTATAAGTTTGAAACTAAAGAAGCAAATAAAACGCTTCCACGCTTTTATTTGTACGACTATAAGTTTGAAATCTTGAAATAAGTTAGTACTTAATAGTTTGTTTTACTGTAAAAAAAAAAAAAAATAAGTTTTCACTATTTATATGAAAAAAAGATGTAACGAAAAAATTTATACATTATTTATTAATAATAATTGGATTGTATTCATAATGAATCTTTTCATTTTGCAGAAGCCTGAGGAGAAGTTCACTAAGCGCGGTTATCTCTTTTTGATGGAAAAAAGTAAGTTTAAGTTTATAAATAACTACATGGAGTTTGATATTTATCTGTATATATTAATGTACATGTACATACATTGTTCGAACGACCAAATCAGGTCTAAATAAGATGTGTATTTGTATATTTAGTAAAGCAAGCACAGCTATTTATGTGTAACTGGAAACTATTTGTGTGACTCGCGAGGCAAAAAATGTAATTAACTTATGAACATTTCCGAACTATAATTTATTATAACTTACGACGACTTTGCATCGATCAAAAATTAGTGTTGTGCGTCAACTAATAATGCAAGATCGTATTATGACATATCGAAAGATCGATGCCTCCCTGTCACAAGCATAAATTAAAACAAGAAAGAACTCTGCAGTCGAGTGTTGTGGGCTTCTAGATATTCTCTACATTGTCCAAGGGTCTTTACTTGAATTGTACATTTCTATGGAAACTATATTCTATACTGCACCGATTTGAACATATGAGGAATATTTTATTATTGACGTTGAAACGCCAAATTTAGCGTTTCTAGCATAATTGACAGCAAAATAAAAAATTTTAGGGCTACCACTTATAGTTGAATTGGTACGTTCAATTTATGTACTTTATATGATTTAGACTCTAAAGACTCTACCTTTTATAGTCTAGATATAGTCTAGATGTTCATACGAATTGTCAGACAGACATTGCTATATCGACTTGACATTTGATACTGATCCAGAATATACATATATACTTTATGCGATCGAACTAGTTTCCTTTTGTCTGTTATATTACATACATTTGCACAAACTTTTTCTTTCGAAATTTTTATTTTTATCTGTAGCTTTCCAAGAAGCGATATTGTTACACTAACTAAGAGTTCGTATGATAGGTACATAATTAATATGTATTGCTAATATTGCAATTTCAATGTCAAAGTTGCAATTAGATTCTGTTTGAACGGAAAATATTCCTGTAGAGCAAAGTAATTGTTGAGGATTCAAAATCGCTTATAACTAAAGAATATTGTACGAAAATTTGTATCAGCTGAAAAAAAGTTAACTTTAAAATCTATCTATCTACATATATAGTACATTTAAATGCAAACCAGATTGAATCTATTAACAATGACTAACCCCATATGGTCGAAATTATATAAATAGATTGAGCTGTGCTTCTTATACTTTCACTTTCTCGCTTCTCGAGATCTCTTCGCTGCTTTCTTCCTACGTATGTAGTATTGTACTTCAAAAAGCTTATTGATGTTTTCCTTTTTATTTTTGGGTTCACTTTTATCACTCTTTTTGGAAATGGTGTATTACACAAACAAAATTTACACATATACTCCACTCCCAAAACAACAACAACAAAACATGCACATAAAATCCACTCACTTATACTTAAAACAAACTCTACGTAATTAAATGTAAAAAAAAAAAAAAAAATACAACAAACAACATCAACAATCGATGATCATCAACGATCAGGCTCCCTTTTGAAAATCTCACTTCTAGAGCCATTCAAAGCAACATGGACAAAATACTATTGTACGTACAAGAAACAGAAAAAGGAGTTCACCATGCTCCAGTTCAATCAAATGAATCACAGTTTCACACGACCGGAAACGCGTGAAGACGAGAAACTCACTTTGGTGACGTGCCAGCGACGTGCATCTGAATTTGAGAAGCGTTTCTGCTTCGATTTGACATTCAAGGAAAAACCAGGAATTGTCTACACATTCCAAGCGCTCAGTGAGGAGGATCGACGCGCGTGGATCTGCGCTATGGATGGAACGGAACCGGTGAGTAAAATTGGTTTCTGATATTTTAACTCTTATTTATTCTATTTAAATCTCTTATAGACATATCTCGCACCTGGCAAAGTGAAAGCTGGCGAGGAGTATCAGCTTGACGATATCGGCTTCATGTTCGTGCGTAAATGTGTTGAAGTATTGGAGAGCCGTGGCCTCGAGGATGAAGGCATTTATCGCAAGAGCGGCGTTGGTACAAAAATCAATAAGCTGTTGACCCTCGGCATGGATCGAAAGAAAACCGAATCTGTTTTTTGCGATGAGCAATATCGAGACCTCATGGAGAGCAATACGATTGCCAGTGCTCTTAAGACGTATCTACGCAATCTCAATGAACCGCTGATGACTTATCGCTATCACAGTGGCTTTATTGAAGCTGCAAGTGAGTATTTAACGAATGCATGACATTGAATTACAGTAAAATTTTACATTTCAATGAAATTTGTATGCTCATTTTTAGAACAAGAGTGCCTCAATCAACGAGTGCACGAAGTGCATAAATTGGTCTACAAATTACCGCAGGCAAATTTCGAAATGCTCGACATGGTTATCAGACATTTGACAGAGTATGTATTAAAAAAAAAAACAAATTATTTAAAAACAAAAAAAAAATGTTAACTTCGGTAGAACCGAAGCTTAAATACTAATCACGCGAAGCTTCAAGTTGTGTACTGAGCTACAAAAGAAAAACATAATATATTTGTGGGTGGCTAGTATATTGGGTACTACCTGTAAAAAATGCACGGGACACGCCTCTTAAAAATTATATTATATGAAGCTTTCGTGCACAGGAAGTCACGGTATCAAAATATAAGCTAATATTGCCTGTAACGAAAAAAGTATTACAAAATCCGTTAAGTGGATGGTGGGCTTGTATCGGAGCTACCCTAAAAAGTGGAGAAATCATATACATTGGTATATTTGTGAAGTGTCCATCCATTGTATCAATTTTGAAGTTGATATTGAGAGCAGGAAAAAAGTATTCAATACAAAAAGTGAAAAGTGGGTGGGTGGTTTGTATGGGTGTTATACCAAAATGTGGGGGATCATACCCGTTGATGTATATGGGAAACGTTCAATGATAAGAAACTATCATATAAACTTATGAGTTGATATTGACTTCAATAATATTTTCTTACAAAAAATCAAAAGTGGGCGTGTGTTTTGTATGGGGCTATCCGAAAAACGGAGTGCTCCCATTGTTATATACATATATGAATCGTCCGTCTATAGCATATCAATACAGTATATATATCAATGTCACATAAACTTTTAGGTAAATATTGACTTTAAAAAATAAGAAAGAACGCTGCAGTCTATTGCTCGACTTCGCGATACTCTGTATCTTGTTTAAGGCTCCTTATATGAACCAAAGATTATATTCTTTACTGGTCCGATTTGCACATATGCGAATTATTTTATTAGAAAATTTATAAACGTATTGCCTACCTCGACGAACCAATATATATATTTCCAAGACTTGACTTCACAATATATATATTTCGTCGAAGTATATATATTGTGGAGTCAAGTCTTTGTAATATATATATATATTGGTTCGTCGAATTAGGCTATGCGTTTATAGGCTTAATAACAGATATGATATTGAAAGCTTGGATATAGTGTGAGCAAAATTAACTATAAAGATATGGGCAAGTCGTGAAAATGGCCCATAAATTAACAAACGTAAATGCAACATTTTAAAGTGCTAATTATTTATACGGATTTTTGTGTGGTGTCATAACTTAAAAGATTGATTTGCTTTTACATAAATGTAATACAATAAAATCTCTATTCAACGATAATGATTTCTCATTTTTAACATAGAGTTTCGCGCAAGTACGAGAAGAACAAGATGTCTGTCTTTAATCTTGGCGTCGTCTTTGGTCCGACGCTGCTGCGCCCGCTAGAAGAGACTGTAGCCGCCATACTGGACATTAAGTTTAATAATATTGTCATCAACATTCTTATTGAGAACTATGAACGCATCTTTAAGCACGATCCAAGCACAACATCTGCGGGCAATATGCTTAGCGCAGCTGCTGCAGTGGCTACCACTGTTGCCGGAGCTGTGAACACCAGTCCACCGACGCGTATGCCACGCGCCAGTCAAGTAAGCAAAGCGGCATCGACAGGTGGAGGTGGTAGTGTTGGCCGCACATCCATGTATTCGCCGCAGCAAAAAGTTTATCGTCTAGTGACCAAATCAAATTTCACTGAACCGACAATGTCGTCGAGTTTGCAAAACATACCGAATGGCATGATATATGCGCACGGACCCAGCAGCATGGGTAGCACCGGAGTCAGCGGAGGTGGCAGCGGAAGTAACGGCACAAATGGTGGTCTCACTGTGAGTGGCACTGCAAACGGTGGCCGTCCAGCGAATATGGGTAGCATCAAAAATCTGCATGCCATGTCGCAGAGCGATATAAGTGCCAGTGGCGCTAGACGCGCCGGTGGCGGTGGCAGTGCAGCCGATGCTGTTTATGGTATATTAGGTGGAGCTGGTAGCGCCGGCGGTGCTACGAATGGCGCTGGTGGTGGTGGTCTTACTGCACATCATGCTACACCTGCGAATGCTACCAATTTGCGTCATGCAGATTATTTGATGGCAACGGCAACACCAGCGTCAACGTCAGGCAATAATCACATCTACTCGAATACGAGCAACACAGTGACTGGCGCCGGTATTAGTGGCGGTGGCGGTAATCGTCTAAGTATGAACAATGTTTCCCCGCCAACAATTGCACTACGCAAGGAAAGCCTCTATGGTAGTGGAGGCGGTGGAGGGTCAGCTGTCGGCGTTGCAGGCAGTGTACCTGGTCCACAACAGCATCCTCCTGTACAGCGCAGTCACATTTCATACGCACAATCAAAACACTATTCGCCAGTAGCCGCGTCTACGTCTAGTTCGAATGAAAGCGTCTGTGATTCATTGTCCTCCAACAATGGTGTCAGCGGGGGAGGCGGTGGTGGTGTTAACAGTGGCAACGTTGGGCGCTTGCTAACAGCGCGTAGTTCACTCGATTATGCACCGATTTCCTCGCAAGCATCGTCTCTATCGACGCTTCTCGGCTCGACCTGTGATGACATTGTGACGGCGACAGCTGCACCATCGATGATCGGAACAGGCAGTTCGCCAAACGAGAGCAACAGCGACTATGTTCCAACGAAGATGCATCGCAACAAGGATATTAACCAAATAAAACGTGATCTATCCGCGGGCACGGCGTGAGTACTACTTTCAGATATTTTTCTATTTTCTCCCACTATTTTTTTTTATTTTTTTTTTATTATATTTCAGACGCGTGCGTACACTGTATGCGTGCATGGGCGAAAGCGAAGGCGAACTATCTTTTGAACCAAATCAGATAATTACACATGGTGAGTTGTAACGCAGAACGGATTTTTAATTTTAAATTTTAGATTCATTACGAGGTTGTAATGCATTTCGTTAAATTTTAAATTTCAATTTTACTCTGTTTACTCTGTTGTACATACATACATACATATCTCAGAAAATATTGTAGAAAAAGCAATCAAGTTTATGAGGCTAAAAAAGTATTTAATCACATTACTGAGATCGGATAAAATTAGTTAATCGAAATTAATAGTGAACAATTTAGTTTGCATGTGATTCCAAATTGAATACAATTTTATTCGTACCTAGAGTGTCTACACTCTATATTTGGTATTCGAAACACTACAGTGTATGAAAAATAAACGTTAAGTTTATATCGGTTTGTCTTTTCGGTACGGTATATGTACTTTTAACTGTACAGAATAAAAACCAGAACATAATTTTTCTATTGAGAATTCGTCGCCAAAACGACATATGTACAAGGTTAAACCCATGGAGAAAGGAACTTAAAAAAATCCCACTAGTGGAGGCATCTATGTATATGTGACCTAGTATGTTCGAAATTTCCATGCTTTTTTCTTACTTTCAGACTAAACTTTATGACAGTTGGTCCGCTGGAAGTGGAAATATCTTGTCACCAGCAAATTTCATATTCCAAAAGTCCTGCTTACTTATCTTGTATTTAGTGTAGAAAAAATTACTTACACGGTAGGTGGGACTTAGATACATTTTGATTTCAAGTGATTTCATGATTTTTGATCCTCCAACCTATCTGCGCATCTGTTTTAATTTGAAGCCAGTTAGACGTGGGAAGTGGCACTTCTTATTTCTTCAGTGATCTTATTGCTCCACATACGAGGGCTGCTATTTATATTTCGGGAACTGGCAATACCAATTTCAAAAGCTAAAATCTGGCAACACCATAATAAAGTTTGAAATTTTTTTGGCATAAACGTACTCACAAAGTTTTGATGTACAATTGCTATTTGTTTTGTTTATAGTAAGTTAAGAAAAGCAATTTGGCCAAAAAATGGAAATTTCAAGAGAAGGTTTTCAATGTGCTTATTTTTCACAACTTTCGACGTGGATTATCTCAACAAGAATGTGTCAATGAACTCACTCAGTTCTTTGTAGGGAGATAAAGCACCATCAAAAACCACAGTACATCGCTGTATAGTGAATTCAATAGTGCTTGTTGTGCTCATCGATGCAGTGCGTGAACTGATATTGTAAGATCGTCATGTGTGACATATCGTGAGATAGATGCATCCTTGCACATTAGTTCCACTTCAATACATTCGCTTTTTCATGAACACTTAGTTGTAAAAAAAATTTGCTCTTTTTGGATACCCCATAATTTAACAATCGCTCAAAAAAAGGCTCGCGTCGATTGGTTTAAGGAAATGATTAAAAAGTTCGACCGTGGTGCTTCGAAAGATATGTATAAAATCGTGACAGGTCACGAATTATGGATATATGCGTATGAGCCGGAAACAAAACAGCAATCGACCGTGTGGGTATTCCAAGACGAGCCAAATCCAACAAAATTTGTTCGTGGAAGAAGCACAGCGAAGCAAATGATCGCCTGTTTCTTCGGCCGAATGGGTCACTGATCCGCTTGAGCAACGTAGGACGGTTAATTTTGAGTCGTACACGACCATTTGTTTGCCGGAAGTCTTCGGAGAAATTCGTAAAACAAACCGCCAAAAACGAATCATTCTCCATCATGACAATGCGAGCTCTCACACATTTCGCCAAACATGTGCATTTTTGAGCAGTCAAAACATCGAATTAATGACTCATCCTCCAGTACAGTCCTGATTTGGCACCCAATGACTTTTTTTTGCCGAGTATCAAAGGTAAACTGCGTGGTCAACGATTTAAGAGCTTCGAAGAAGCAGTTGAAGCGTACAAAAACCATGTTTTGGAGGTGTCTCAAGAGCAATGGAAAAACTGCTATGACAAATGGTTTAAACGAATGCAAAAGTGTATTGATCATCAAGGGGAATATTTTGAAAAACAATAAAGCCATTTTCATTTAAAAATGTTTGTAATTATTTGCTATTCCCGAAATATAAATAGTACCCATCGTATGATTTTTATTGTTTTCACTTTTGGGGCGTGACATAACCTATTTTTTCAATAGCATATTTTATACCATTCACACATAGTGTGAAATGGTATTATCAGTTTGTCTGAAAGTTTGTAACGCATTAAAGGAGCCATCGTAGACCCCATAAAGTATATATATTCTTGATCAGCTCGACGAAACGAATCGATCTAGCCATGTCCGTCTGTCTGAAATCCGTCCGTCCAGTTGAAATTTTGCACATATACTTCTTTTTATTGTAGTTTAACAGAGTATCAAGATTGACCTGCCACGCCCACTATTTGGGGTAGCTCCCATACAAACCTACTGCCCACTTTTGACTTTTTGTAAGAAAACTTCTTTATTAAAGTCTATATTAGGTTGAAATGCAATGTGGTGCCTTTTTATGGTCAGCCGCTTAACATACATAGACTAACGGGCGTGGGCCGCCCACTATTTGGGGTAGCTCCCATACAAACCTATGGTCCACTTTTGACTTTTTCTAAGAAAAACTTTTTTATTAAAGTCAATATTAGGTTGAAATGCGATATGGTGCCTTTTAAGAGACAGCCGCTAAATATAGATAGACAATTGGGCGTGGCCCGCCCACTTTTTGAGGTAGCCCCCATACAAACCCACCGTGCAATTTTGTTTTTTTTTTATGAAAAAATCCTTTATTTAGATCAATATTAGCTTGCAATTTGATTTTGTGGATTTTAATGGACAACCGCTTCATATACATATACAAAGGGGCGTGTCCCGTCCACTTTTTGAGGTAATCCTATATAAACCAACAGTTCACTTTTAAGCATTTGTATGGAAAACGTCAATATCAACTTGAAATTCGATATGGCGGCATCTTACACATCTACTACATCGCTTCATTTCGAATATGGTTCTTTTTTTCTTATACAAATTCAGAAACTTTCTCTCTTTACAATAAAAGCATAGATGCTGACCCTTCCCAAATTGATACCTACTTATAGATACATACATACATACATACATACATACATACATACATACATACATACATACATACATACATAAATACATAAATACATAAATACATAAATACATAAATACATAAATACATAAATACATAAATACATAAATACATAAATACATAAATACATAAATACATAAATACATAAATACATAAATACATAAATACATAAATACATAAATACATAAATACATAAATACATAAATACATAAATACATAAATACATAAATACATAAATACATAAATACATAAATACATAAATACATAAATACATAAATACATAAATACATAAATACATAAATACATAAATACATAAATACATAAATACATAAATACATAAATACATAAATACATAAATACATAAATACATAAATACATAAATACATAAATACATAAATACATAAATACATAAATACATAAATACATAAATACATAAATACATAAATACATAAATACATAAATACATAAATACATAAATACATAAATACATAAATACATAAATACATAAATACATAAATACATAAATACATAAATACATAAATACATAAATACATAAATACATAAATACATAAATACATAAATACATAAATACATAAATACATAAATACATAAATACATAAATACATAAATACATAAATACATAAATACATAAATACATAAATACATAAATACATAAATACATAAATACATAAATACATAAATACATAAATACATAAATACATAAATACATAAATACATAAATACATAAATACATAAATAAATAAATACATAAATACATAAATACATAAATACATAAATACATAAATACATAAATTCATAAATACATAAATACATAAATACATAAATACATAAATACATAAATACATAAATACATAAATACATAAATACATAAATACATAAATACATACATACATGTATGAAAAATCACTATTCAAGTTTTTTTAACTTTCTCATTTGCTTGCAGTGCGATATTCCCACGAACCCGGCTGGCTGCAGGGAACGCTGAACGGTAAAACCGGACTGATACCGGAGAACTATGTCGAACATCTAAAGCCGTATCACTAATGCGTACTTCTTCACTTTATCTCTAAAAATAGTTTAATAAGTTTATATAATGTTCATACACATAAAACTAGTAAGCTGCAGTCAGTGTTGGTCAACGCCAAAAATCAAAGAGTACAGTACGCAAAACACTGAAAAGCGCACAATATGTGCATAAAAACGTAAAAACGTAAAATCGGAAAGTTGAGTTATATATATATAAAAAAAAATCGAAAAGAACTAGTTAAATATGTGAAATTTTGTATATAATTTAATAGATATACGTATGTATGCAGTAAATATATAATTATATTTTTTTCTACATATATAAACGCAAATTGTAATAAATTGTATTGTATTAAGCATTTATAAGAAACGTGAATTGATAAAGAGCGACAAGCGGAGAAAAAAATTGAAGCCATGAAAGCCACCAGTTTATCCTTTTTTTTTTTTGTTTTAGTTGCAACCGCGCATATTTTAGTATTGTAAAATGTAATATTTTTTTTATTTTTTTTTATTATTGATTTTTATAATGAATTAATTTGTTTTATCTTTATTATATTGATATTTTTATTTAACATTAAATAAAAAACATTTTTTTTTTTTATTATTCTTAGGTAAATTAACGCACATAAAATATTTTTAAATACAATAAAACTAAAAAGAAGCAAATAACTGCATAAAAAGTGTATAGGTGTGTATAGTGGAAAAAAGAAAAATTTTGTAACACACACTGATAAATCCCGAGAATGAGATGAGAGAACAAAAATAAAAAATGAGTTAATTGTTGTTTGCTTCATTTTGTTGCTTAATTATAAACATGCTATTTGTAAATATAAATCTTATATTATATATTATCAAGACACACAGTTTGTTTTGAACTGAACTGTCTGTATCTGTTCTTGAATGGGTTTTTTTTGTTTTGTGTGTAACTAACAATTAAACTAAAATTGCATTAGAAAGCTTGAAAAACTATTATATTCCATATATTGTACGAATTTGAGAATGTCTTTTATATTTTTGCCTTAAACAAAAAAAAAAAAAAAAAAAAAAACAAAAATTTATATCTTTAGATTTTTGTTGTTGCCGTCGTTATATAAATTGCTTGAAATCGACAACAATGTTAGCGACGACGAAAAATTGCAGAATGCAGTATATGTGAGACTGCATTTTCTTCTAGCTTATTTAAGCAATTTTAAACTTTTTTTATTAAAAAAAGTAAACTATGTACATATATACTATCAGTTGCACACATGCGGTTATGAGCTTATAATTCGGAGATACTTTTTTGTTAGATCAGAGAGGTTAGATCATCAGCAAGTCACTTCAATTGAGATTTGGTACAAATTCAAGCTTGCACTACTGCATGAACAGCATTTGAAGCTTCATTAGATTTTGATGTTATGTCACTTGACCTCTGTTAGCTATATCGCTAAAATGAGCTCATAACTTTAACATTGTGTTGCGAAATATAAATTGTACATGCAATCTGATTTAAATAAGCATTATCTATTGTTTTGCTTTGTTGCATTAGATTATATCAGACAACAGTATGCTGTTTTTTTCAACTTAAATAAAAAACAAAAAACAAACAAAAACAAAAATTGAATCGTTGGTGTTAATATCATCTGTTTTTTACACTATTATTTATAAAATTTAAAGATCAACAACAACATGAGCTTAAATCTATATTTGCAAGATTGGAACTATTCATTTTAAAATTTTATTGTTAATTGGACCAAAAAGTAATGAACTACTAATTATATTGTGTAAACTTATCTATATTTTAATATGCCTATATGTGTACGTTTCATATACAGTAATTAACAGAATTATGTCATTGAATGTATTTTAAGTTTTTAAAAGCATTTTCGTATGAATTTTACTCAAAAAAAAAAAAAAAAAAAAAAAAAAAAAGAAAACAAACAAAAAAAAAAAACGAAAACGAAAAAATATGCATAAAGTTATACAATTAAAACGAAAGAAAAAAAGATAAAACAATCACATTTAAACATTCCAATAATAAGTTGCATTTTTGTGTATCTTGTATGTCCGAAACCGAACACATTTTATTAAGAGCTTCTAGTTCCTGCATAAAATAGTAAGGACAAACAAAGTTCGTAAAGCCGTTCGTTAAAAGCATTTGGATAAAACATTTTCAAATAAAGAAAAGAAAAACAAAAATAATCAGTTAGCGCAAATAACTCACCGATCTAGTTGAACGCACACATAATACACACACACCGCCGTTGGAGCAAATTGGTTAGAGGCAGAAAATGTTTGATACAATATACATTTGTATATACCCGTATTATATAATAGACACTACATATAAGCAAACTACACAGAGAACGAGCCAGATGCATTTCGAGCGAAGATATTATACTTACATATATATGAAAGATATAAAATATAACAAGTTGCCAAATCCTAAATTGAACTACAAATGCAACTATTTTCTATAATTGTTTGTATTATTATATTTTTATATTTACATATATATATAAATTTAAATATATATATATAAATTTAAATATATATATATAAATTTAAATATATATATATAAATTTAAATATATATATATAAATTTAAATATATATATATAAATTTAAATATATATATATAAATTTAAATATATATATATAAATTTAAATATATATATATAAATTTAAATATATATATATAAATTTAAATATATATATATATATATATATATATATATATATATATATATATATATATATATATATATATATATATATATATATATATATATATATATATATATATATATATATATATATATATATATATATATATATATATATATATATATATATATATATATATATATATATATATATATATATATATATATATATAGAGAGAGAGAGAGAGAGAGAGAGAGAGAGAGAGAGAGAGAGAGAGAGAGAGAGAGAGAGAGAGAGAGAGAGAGAGAGAGAGAGAGAGAGAGAGAGAGAGAGAGAGAGAGAGAGAGAGAGAGAGAGAGAGAGAGAGAGAGAGAGAGAGAGAGAGAGAGAGAGAGAGAGAGAGAGAGAGAGAGAGAGAGAGAGAGAGAGAGAGAGAGAGAGAGAGAGAGAGAGAGAGAGAGAGAGAGAGAGAGAGAGAGAGAGAGAGAGAGAGAGAGAGAGAGAGAGAGAGAGAGAGAGAGAGAGAGAGAGAGAGAGAGAGTATATATATATATATATATATATATATATATATATATATATATATATATATATATATATATATATATATATATATATATGTGTGATACATCAACAATTAAAACAATTTGTAAATTATGCCTAAACAACTTAAAATAAAAGAAAAGAAAAAAAGAAAACAAAAACACTAATTTTTGTATATAGTATATTTTGTATGATTATTTTTTTTTTGTTTTTTTTTTGTTTTTTTTTTTAATAAAAATAAAATAATATAATTAAAAAGCAAATATAATATTTAGCCTATTTTTGCACTTTTTTAATCAAATACACAAGCAGTACTTTAAAAATCTTATATAGATACAAATATATGTAAGTACATACAATATAAAATATTTATATTAAATAATAATTATAATAAAAATGAAAAGAAAATATATTTAAATATAAAAAAATACCACGTTTTTAGAATTTTTGTTACAGTTTTTCTCTTTCTTTAAAAATTTATACATATTCATTTTATTAAAAGATTTTCGTGCTCTACAATCTTTTGTTGTCTATTGATTTAATGATTTTATGATTGAAGAACAAAATTAAGAACATTGCTAACATATGTATGTAACCTATGTATGAAAATTTCATGTTTAAGAAAAATGAAATGAAAAATCATATATAATTATTAACTAATTATTTAGTACAACATTCTAGTTATTGTATAAATGTGAAAATATTGTATATGAGTTTAAATAATTCAAAAGAAAATTGTAATAAAAACAAAAAAAAAAAAAAAAAATGTACTATTCTGTCTACTATAGAACTACACAAGTTTATTTTAACTAAAGCTAAGTGGAAAAATGAGTATGAGGCTCCTGCTGGAGCGTGCTGATTGCCAACGGTGTTGCTCGATCAGTGTTATTGATGATGATGATGATGACCAGAGAACTGCAGCGGTGCACAGTTTCGCAACAAAAAGTACACCGCATGTGCTTACTTGCGTATTTTTCTTACTTATGTATCCAAAACGCTCAACCAAATACGTATTGGTGGTTTTTTTACTCACATAATTTTGTTTTACTTAGCTCAATGCGTTTAAAAAACTATTGTAACACTCTTCTACTTACTCATGGTTTTACTTATGCTGAGCAACAACACAAAAAAGTCTCTCTGAGTATGTGGCATAATCTAATTGTAGCAGCTCTCCGAGTATTGAGCGCATTTATACTTTGTTCTTCTTTCACCGATCGTTTTGTTTGTTTTGTATGTGTGCGAGGGCTGCTATTTATATTTCGCGAACTGGCAACACTAATGTCAAAAGCTAAAATCTGGCAACTCCATAATAATGTTTGACATTTTTTTTGGCATAAACGTACTCACAAAGTTTTGATGTACAATTGCTATTTGTTTTGTTTATAGTAAGTTAAGAAAAGCAATTTGGCCAAAATTTGGAAATTTCAAGAGAAGGTTTTCAATGAATGTGTCAATGAACTCAGTTCTTTGTATGGCAATAAAGCACCATCAAAAACCACAGTATATCGCTGGTATAGTGAATTCAATCGTGGTCGTAGTTCGGTCGCTATTCCGAAGAATTCCGTGAAGGTCGTCCAAAATCGGTTGTTGTGCCCAAAAACATCGATGCAGTGCGTGAACTGATAATGCAAGATCGTCATTTGTGACATATCATGAGATAGAGGCATCCTTGCACATTAGTTCCACTTCAACACATTCGATTTTGCATGAACACTTAGCTGTAAAAAACATTTGCTCTCGTTGGATATCCCATAATTTATAAGGAAATGATTAAAAAGTTCGACCGTTCGGCCGAATGGGTCATGTGTGCATTTTTTGTGCATTTTTGAGCAGTCAAAATATCAAATTAATGACTCATCCTCCGTACAGTCCTGATTTGGCACCCAATTTATATTTTTGATAAGCTCGATGAGACGAGTCGATCTAGCCATGTCCGTCTGTCTGTCTGTCTGTATGTTGTTGCGCATTTTTTGGGCACCAATTTTTATGATATCCATGCAAACCCACCTCCAACTCTTGGCTTTTTGTATGAAAAATTTTTTTATTGTAGTCAGTGAACGGATGATTGACACATACATTAATGGGTGGAACCCGCCCACAATTTGTGGTAGCCCTCATCCAAACCAATTGTCCACTTCTGACTCTTTTTATGAAAAACTTCATTATTTAAGTCAATATTCGGTTGAAATGTCATGTGGTGCCTTTTTATGGACTGCCGCTTGACATACATAGACTAATAGCGTGGCCCGCCCACTTTTTGGGGTAGCCCCCATACAAACATACTGCCCACTTTTGTGATTTTGTAAGAAAAACTTCTTTATTACAGTTAATATTAAGTTGAAATGCGATATGGTGCATATTTATAGACAGCCACTTAACATACATACCTAATGGGCGTGACCCGCCCACTTTTTTGAGTAGCCCCCATACAAACACAACGCGCAATTTTGTGTTTTTTATGAACAATTTTTTTATTTAAATCAATATTAGCTTGATATTTTATTTGGTGGATTTTAGTGGACGTTTCATAACAATATACGAATGGGCGTGTCCTGTCCACTTTTTCAGGTTGTCCAATACAAACCAACAGCTCACTTTTATGCATTTGTATGGAAAACGTTAATATCAACTTGAAATTCTATATGGTGGCGTTTTATAGATGGTAGCTTCATATATATCTACTAGTGGGCGTGTACCGCTCATTTTTTGGGGTAGCCCCTATTTGAACCGTTTTAAAATCTCGTGTGAATGGTATTAGAGCGTCGGTTCAACCGAACTTAACGTTTTTTGTTGTTTCTTGTTTTTCTTGTTGAATAATAATTTCCTTGAGACCATATTTCCAAATAAATTTGTTTCTATTTTGTTTTCGTGGCTCTAGATTCCAAAGAGATCATGCGCTTATACATTTATTCTATTAGACATCTTGACAATTGATAACTTCCATATAAATATCTCACATCACTAGTTATCAGTATTCACTTATGGCCATGGTTGCCATCAAATCAACTAGAAATCAAAGTTTAGGTTATATTTTGATGCTAGACGTCAACGAAGCTTTTATTTATTTAAAATATTGTGCTCGGCCTACTCGGATTATTGGTAATGTAATTCGGAGTAATTAATTCGGAAACTCGATTACATATTTCAAATCATAAAACCAAGTAAGCTTCTTATTTTTATTCATCTAAAACGTTACAAGTCAGTTCTGCTCCCAGATTTTTCATTAGTTGCAAAATTGAAGACAAAAATAAAATTAATAAAAATTCTCCGTGTAAATTTGAAAAAGTAAAATAAAAAAGTTTGTAAAAAATGGAAAAAATGGAAGGAAGGAAGGAATGTTCTAGGCTGGGACCGAGGGCCGCGAATGGTTTCTTGAATTTTCTACACGTTTATATAAAGTACCACTGCGAACTCAAACCCACAGGGTTGGTCAAAAAGGCAGCGCGCCACTGGTGCCGCATGTGCGAAGAAAAAAAGATGCGTTTCAGGCGAATGGTAAGATCAAAAATATGTTTTATGGGTGCGCAATGCAAACCTCCTTCATATCCCCTTACCAGCGACAATCCTTCTACTGCATAGATATGAGCGGTGCTGTAATTTTGTCAAATTTTATATTTTTTGTATTTAAAAACTTTTCATTACATTTCAAATGTTAAGAAAAATATATTATTCAATGTAGCCTCCTTTAGCGTGGATAATAGCATCGAGTTTGTCCTGAAAGACTTCACATGCTGCAATAATGTGGTACGACGGTATTTTGTCCAATTCTCAGCAATCTTGTAAGTCGTTGACCGTCTCATATATTTTGGTTGATACTTTGGTCTCCAGAATATGTATACCATATGGGGAATAGGAGCTGGGAAAGTTATCTTGTAAGAAACGCTGGGTTTATCTGGCTTATTGGGATTGTGCCGAGTCTTGTTGCAACATCCTTGGTCCCTACCGAATTGTTCACGTACCCAAGTAACAAAGCATCGTTAAAAATCTTTTTATAGTAGATTTGTTGATTTACCTTTGCGGCCTTTTCAATGAAAACGAGTGGTGAGCGACCTGTGGCTGTTACTGCTGCCCAAAGCATCACTGATGCAGGCGCTTGCTATTGCAGAACACTTCGCTGGTCTAAATTGTCTTTTGATTTACACTTTAACCATATTTTCAAGCTCGCCACTAATGTGCAAGTGTTTTAATACCTTTGCTCTCGCTAAGCGAACTGCTTTTTGTGCAGGTGTTAAATGTTGCACTTTTTGTATTTTGTAGCGCTTCAATCGTAGTTCATTTTTAACATGTACCCCAGACACATTGAGTTTTTTTCCCCAATTGAACTGCAATTTATCGTAGATTATGTTGAATTCTGGCCTTCACCTTTCTGCCATTGTTGCTGTTTTTTGATGTCCACTTCCATGGCATTTATTGATGATACCAGTATCATTGTAACGTGTAATGGTCCGATACACAAACATTTTGCTCACACGTAAATGACGTAGCTCATTAACAATGGCTTGTTGCGATTTTCCAGCCAAATACAAAGCAATAACACTGTTGCGTTTCAATTCCATTTCGGTAATTTTTTTTTACTACGACTTAAAACGATATGCTCTCGTATGCTTGTAAACAACATAGCAGACTGACGCTTGACAAAACAAGACAAAACAATAAGTTGTCGATTAAAAATGAGAAACATTTACACACCTTTCTTTTACCCAAATCTTTAGTTTATTTTTGGTAGATTGTACAGTAAGATGAATTTATTTCTTGTGCCAGCATTCTCACAGTGAAATTTGCATCGATAGCGATTATTTCACTTAATTTTTCCACTAACTCAGCACGATTAGATGCTTTGGATCATCCAGGTCTTGGATCATCATTTGAATCATCACGACCGTTTTTAAATCGTGAAACTGAAACTGAAACGAAACTGAAACTGATTTTCAGTTTCTGTTGTACATTTATTCAGTTGCAGTTTCCGTGAGAGGGGGGGGGGTTGCCGCATAAACTGAACTGTTGCAAATAGTGAATGGCAAAAAAGCTGATTTTCTGTCAATCAGTAACAGAAAGAAGTCAAAAGTACTTCTTTCAGTTTCAGTTGCTGATGTACTGAATTGCGTTTCTGTTGCTGCGGACGACAGAATTCTAAAATTCTGAATTCAGTTTCAGTTTCAGTTTCTGTTGTATGCGACAACAGGCCTTGACCTGCTTTCGAAAGAAGAAAAATGTACCTTTCTAACACTGCCAACGTTTAAAATATGGCGCTACGTGTTCTATGATTTAAATTAAAAGTTCGGTTATTTTTAGATAAACCTTGGTTCTATATGGGTTTACAGTCGGTCGTTTTCGTATTCATATTAAACTTGTTGTTAAGTTAAGTTGGATGTTTTCTTTTTTATTATTCTGAACTTTGTGGCAACTTGTGGATGTAATGGCTTTGCTATACTTTGGTATATATTTTTATACCTACACATAAAGTTTCGAATCAAATATAAATGTGTAAAACATGCTAAGCATGTAAGTTGTTTTTGTTAAAAATTTCAACAGTTTTTGCGTCACACAAGTACGTAGGTTGCTATTTATATTTTTGGCCTTACAACGAAACAACAAATATTTGTAGTTGAAAATGGATTTATGGTTTTTCAAAATATTCTCCGTGATGATCAATACACTTTTTATGCATGTGTGATAGCATCATCATGCAAAGACGTATGATCTTTGCTAGAATACGAGGGGTACTATGTATATTTCGGGAATAGCAAATAATAACAAACATTTTTAAATGAAAATGGCTTTATTGTTTTTTGAAATATTCCCCTTGATGATCAATACACCTGTGCATTCGTTGAAAGCATTTGTCATAGCAGTTTTTCCATTCCTCTTGAGACACGTCCAAAACATGGTTTTTGAAAGCTTCAACTTCTTCTTCGGTGCTCGTAAAACGTTGACCACGCAGTTTACCTTTGATACTCGGCAACAAGAAGAAATCATTGGATGCCAAATCAGGACTGTACTGGAGGATGAGTCATTAATTCGATGTTTTGATTGCTCAAAAATGCACTTGTTTGACGATATGTGTGAGAGCTCGCATTGTCGTGATGGAAAATGATTCGTTTTTGGCGGTTTGTTTTACGAATTTCTAAGAAGACTTCCGGCAAAAAAATGGTCGTGTACCACTCAGAATTGACCGTCCTACGTTGCTCAAGCGGAACAGTGGCCACATGACCCATTCGGCCGAAGAAACAGGCGATCATTTGCTTCGCTGTGCTTCTTCCACGAACAAATTTTGTTGGATTTGGCTCGTCTTGGAATACCCACACGGTCGATTGCTGTTTTGTTTCCGGCTCATACGCATATATCCATGATTCGTGACCTGTCACGATTTTTTACACATCTTTCGAAGCACCACGGTCGAACTTTTTAATCATTTCCTTACATCAATCGACGCGAGCTTTTTTATGAGCGATTGATAAATTATGGGGTATCCAACGAGAGCAAATTTTTTTTACAGCTAAGTGTTCATGCAAAATCGAATGTATTGAAGTGGTACTAATGTGCAAGGATGCCTCTATCTCACGATATGTCACATGGCTATCTTGCATTATCAGTTCACGCACTGCATCGATGTTTTTGGGCACAACAACCGACTTTGGACGACTTGCACGGAATTCGTCAGCGACCACGATTGAATTCACTATACCAGCGATATACTGTGGTTTTTGATGGTGCTTTATCGCCATACAAAGAACTGAGTTCATTGGCACATTCTTTTTGAGATATTCCAACGAAAACCTCTTGAAATTTCCATTTTTTTGCCAAATTGATTGTCTTAACTCACTGTAAACAAAACAAATAGCAATTGTACATCAAAACTTTGTGAGTACGTTTATGCCAAAAAATGTCAAACTTTATTATGGTGTTGCCAGATTTTAGCTTTTGACATTAGTGTTGCCAATTCTCGAAATATAAATAGCATCCCTCGTACCAAGTTAAGATAGGTCGCTGAAGAACTTCGTTCTTATATCGGCGTGTTGGAAGCGGCCTTTTTATCGACAAATAGGTGGTCTTTGTTTTTGTTGCGCTCGTCGGTCTTCTCCAGGATTTGTCATAGAAGAAAAACTTGGTCACTGGTTGGCCTCTTTGATCTAAAGCCACGCTGATATTATCCTGTCAGTGCATCCGAGTATGGCTCCAACCGTTTACATGATAAAAATATATGTTTCCATGAAAAACCCCATCGTATAAATGAAATAAATCAAGCATCGCCGGAAAAAAAATGTAATTAATTAATTTTGTGATATAGGGAGCAGTGCAATATGGAGTCAATAGCTCATGGTTGGGTGGGCACTCCACCTCGATAGTTTTGTTGTCTGTGGTATTAATTATTTTGTGTGTTTGAATGAGTTGTGTTGATTGTTTGTTAAAAACCAATTTTTTTTTGGTTCGGAACTCGACTACGCGAACTCGGGTAAGGACTCCCTCTGAGACGCTGTTAGCGACGGCAGAGTTCGCGCCGTACATTTGCTCACTGTACATAAGACTTTTGCCAAAGAATCGTTTTTGGCCAATCTAAATCTCAATTCAATGGCAATCAATAACTTTCCACACTGATATAGACTTCTGCAAACTACCCCATTCCTCTAAAATATGTTGCTAGACTTTGATGAACCATTATTTTATGATTGTTGTTATGTGATGTTTATGTTTAAATCGAAGCATCTGTAGAAATTTAAGTCTTGAAGAAAGTATTTATTTTTTAATTTTTTGAATTAAAGTAGGCTGGCCTTTTGATTTGTCAAAGAAAAAATTTTTATTGCACATACATACACATTTTTTTCTACAAACTATGAAGATATATATATGTATATATAAATAGGTAAGTGATGAAAATACATATATGGCCACACGTAAGATAACATTTTTCATTTTATTTGGTTTATGTATACTTTCACCTTTGCAGATACTCGTGAAAAACTTTTCGAATAATAAAGCGAAATTGCAAGTTCATAGAGAAATGGACCAGTCAAAATTTTTGAAAGTATGTGTTGAGACTGTAAAACTACCCTTTCTCTCTGCACTTAATTTTTTCAATATTTTCAGAAGTCAGAGGAAAACTTTACCAACAGTGGAAATCTCTCTTTGCTGCGAAAAAGTAAGTTTTACTGCCTCTTTATGCATACAAAAAGTGAAAATATTTCGAGAGTATTATTGTGAATTAATCGCAGGGGTTGCCCCATTGGGTGTCGCTGAGCAATAATAATGAAGAAAAATTTAAACTAAGCGGACAGACTGTTTGATAGATTTTTATGATACCATTTTAATCAGCTTGTTTTTAACCGCCAGAATGTTCCGGTCAGTGCCTACCAGTAAAAACATTACAACCTACATTCTCCTATCATTAATCTAGTTTAAAACGGTTCATTTGGCTAGCCATTTTGGTGTACACTAAATAATAATACAGGACACCACAATCCATAGTGTCAATTCCAGCTTTCTCCCAATTCAGATCACATTTCTGGTTCACAACCTGCCCCAAAATATATATTTGATATGTTGAAATCTCAAAATGTATTGTATATAATACAACCGAAGATTGGTTCTTAAACACTATTAGTCTTAGCGATGCTTGTAATATAGAGAGTCAAGGTCCCGCACTGCTATAAATTTATTGCATACAATATATTTACGTACGTAAAGTGTGGTGGTTAGTGGTCTCAGCTATGAAACTCGGTTGAAGTAACCACCGCGATACTTTTGTCCATATGCAATGTCAGAGAAGCTAAGCCATTAATGTCGTCCTAGTATCATAAAGATACAATGAGAATGCTTCCAAAAATATTTTCTGAACACCGTCACACAAAAATAGTCTTTCGTATTCTGAACTTCAGAATTTCCCCGATGCATCTGTCAGCGCAATATTTTAAAACATTAAGTATTAAAACTTTCCGGAAATATAATTATCTTGCAGTAGTTTTTTTTTTAGTTCATTACATTAGCCTTGGCAAGATCTCCTGCTAAGTATAAACTAACTTTTTGAAATTAGTGACTTAACTGCAATGAATGTTCGTAAACCAAAAACTTTTAAACTCCAAATACATAGTATTATGTATTCTTAAACTTTTTTGCATCACTGTCAGACGATCTCATTTCATATAAACTTTTAAAGTTTTTTGTTATTGAAGATTCAGCCAAATCATTTAAATGCTTTCCGTAATCGTCTTGTAGAAGTGTAGAATAAATCTTAAAATGTTTCTATAGTGCTAAGAGGTAGACGCTGTTAGCTGGTATAATGTTAGTAATAGATATTAATAGTAATATATATGGGGCACAATGTACGCGTATAAGATGTAGCGCATACTGTTTACGCAGGCCTGTAAAAAGGGAGTGTTCTTCTCTAAGGTCCTGTGTGTACGTAAAATACAATATATTTGCTAGACATATATTCAAGCTGGTCTGTAGAAAACCAGTAAGAATGCAGCAGTCATGTACTGACGACTTCAAAATACTCTGTACACTTGCTTATGTATACTTAAATAGACTGATTCAAGCACGCTTTCCCAGTGATAACTGATCAGTTCGATACTGGGTTTCCGATGCCCTGCATCGTAAAATGATTGCCATCTTCTGTCGTGACGGAACATTAACTCTTAAATGACTCTTAAAGACATTGCCTCAATAATAAAATTGCCGACCGACACCACATAGAGGTGGACTGGTTACAGAAGGAAAATAGAGAAGACACTGATGTTTGATACGTTTGCCATGTGAAGTATATACTTATATTGTGTCACTGACAGAAAACTGCTGTTTCGATTATTTTTAGTAGTTAGGAAGAAAACAAAACATTTTTACGAAAATCTGATTTTGGATTTAGCAACACAAAATCCGAAACATCCGACAAAAATTTCCGGAACACCCACTTTTTTCAGCGAAGTTTAACTGTATATTATTTAAACTGTACTATTGTACAGCAGTTATCTCGGTGCAAACATTTTTATACAACTTATCACCGCTAAATCCGAAATTATTGTCGAAATATGGTCGAGATGTTTCAGATGAGTGATGATCGAATTTCGACCTTTTATTCGAATTGTTTTCATTCTGTTTAAATATCCAAGGTGGCTCCTACATTCTCTTGGTATTAAAGTAAAGTTATTATGTTTTTATTTACTAAAAAAGATTTTTATGAATATAGAGTTGTA
The DNA here is from genome assembly GCA_035044765.1 of Leucophenga montana. Taxonomy (NCBI): domain Eukaryota; kingdom Metazoa; phylum Arthropoda; class Insecta; order Diptera; family Drosophilidae; genus Leucophenga; species Leucophenga montana. The sequence goes on from JAWNNQ010001545.1 coordinate 152,292, forward strand.
TCATCAAATTTCTAGACTCATGGACTTGATCAATTTCCTTGTTCTCCCAAGTGTTCCTTACCAGGACTACGCACAAAAGTACTAACTAATTAGAATGGCGAGGTTTTTTTTATTGCCTAGGCAGATTAGTTTTCATTCATGCGTGTAAAAAAATGTATTATTCGAACTGCAATACATTAAAGAGCATATTGTAAGGAAGTATTTCTACTTTGTTTTATTTTATCGAAATTATTTCAATCAAAATCATTGTTTGTTAAAAAGCTAAACTGCGCTTTGATACACACCTGTAGTATTTTAGGTATTTATGGAAAATTATGGTTTAAAGTGTTTTTTTTTATACCATTCACACATAGTGTGAAATGGTATTATCAGTTTGTCTGAAAGTTTGTAACGCATTAAAGGAGCCATCGTAGACCCCATTAAGTATATATAGTCTTGATGAGCTCGACGAGACGAATCGATCTAGCCATGCCTGTCCGTCCGTCCGTCTATCCGTCTGTCCGTCTGTATGTTGTTGCGCATTTTTTGGGGTCCAATTTTTATGCTATCCAGTTGAAATTTTGCACATATACTTCATTTTATTGTAGTTGAATAGAGTATCAAGATTGACCTGCCACGCCCACTATTTGGGGTAGCCCCTATTTAAATCCCTACTTTTATGTATTACAATACTATTTAAAGTTTCGTGTGAATGGTATTAGAGCTTCGGTTCAACCGAAGTTAACGTTTTTTCTTGTTTTTTTTTTTGTATTTGAATTTGCAACACAATTTTTTTTTTATATTATATACAAATACTGTCATTTAAAAAAAATATATTAAAAAAAAAATCCAATGATCATCAATGGTCAGATTCGATTTGGTCAAAATGGACAAAATGTTATTGTACATTTAATAAATCAACAATGGAGTTCTTGATAAAAGAGAGTCGTACTTTTACACGTCTGGATACGCATAAAGAGGAGAAACTTACTTTGGTATCAGCCCAGGAATTGCCCTCCGAATTAGATAATCGTTATTGCTTTAACTTAACGTTCGAGGAAAAACAAGGCACTGTGTATACATTTAAGGCACGCAACGAGGAGGAACGACGAGTGTGGCTCTGTGCCATGGACTGTGAAGATCCGGTGAGTAATTATGTCTAGTGATTCTATGTGTCTTGACCTTAATCAAGTTTTCTACTATCGCTCGTGCAGAAGAATCTTGCGACCGGCAGAATGAATGCCATTGAAATGTATCAGCTAGACAATACCGGTTTCATGTTCTTGAACAAATGTATCGAATTATTGGAGAGTCGCGGCTTGGAGGATGAGGGTATTTACCGCAAAAACGGCGTTGGCACAAAAACCAATAAGCTACTGGAGCTCGTCTTGGATCACAACAACATGGAACTAGTTTTTGGTGATGAACAGTATCGAGAACTCATGGAGAGCAATACGATTGCAAGTGCGGTGAAGACATATCTACGAAATCTTAATGAGCCATTGATGACGTATCGCTATCACAATGGATTCATTGAAGCTGCAAGTAAGTACATATTGTTTCTGAATAAGTTAACGAAAAGAAATATTTTGTTATACTCTTCACACAGAGTGTTGTATATAATGTTTATATATATATATATATATATATATATATATGTCATCAGAATGGTACGAAAGAATCTAATCTAGCCATGTCCGTCTGTCTGTTTGTATGCGTCTTACTTCCTCAATCTTTCAAAATTTAGTTTGAAAGTTGGTATAGAGACTTTTTATAACCATAAGCAACATTCTTATCCAAATGACCACGATGTGACCGGTAGAAGGTGTAGCTTGCATACAAAACCAGTATCGAGTTATTCAGCGGTGTCACAGGAATCGCTTTTGCTTGCCACAAATCTAATTTTCTAGCAAATTGCAAAACGCCTGCAATTGAGCTGGTGATTTGACTAAATACTCCTCTAAAATACAATTTACAAATGAAAAGGTCTATTGTTGCACATAGGGTGTACAATTTCTGATAAATTTACATCAAAATAATTATTGATTTCATATGTTTTAATTAATATATTAATTAGCATTTTTCTAAGCCATCTAGTAAATCGCTAGTTAGATTTGCCATTCACTGCCGATAGCCTAAACTTACATCAAAAAGTATTTCGAACTTAGCTGGAAGAAAAAAGCAGCTGAAGTGCATCGAGTGCTTGTAGAAGTTTATGGTGACAATGCTCCAACTTATAAATTATGTAGGAAATGGTTTCGACGTTTCAAGAATGGTGATTTCAGGGTTGAAGTCAAATTTCGCTATGGACAGCCAAAAAAATTCAAAGACAATGAATTGGACCATTACTCAATGGATATCCGAGTCTAACTGAAGAGGAGTTTGCAGAATCATTGGGAGTGACTCAACAAGCAGTTACTGTACGATTGAAATCCATGGGAATGATTCAAAAGCAAAGCAATTGGGTGGGACGTTGAAAGGCAATTTTTCTCTTGCAAATTTGTCCACTACATAAAAAAGTTGAATCAACATTAATTGGACATTAGATTTTATTATTATTTAAGTATTCAACACATTGAATACTTAAATATAATTCAATTATTTACAATTGTTTCATGCGCAACAAATGTATCCGCAACCATCTAAAACAACATAATCGAAGATAATGTTTTCTCTTGTTTTCATTTTCAGAACTACAGAATCCGCATGAGTGCATACACGAGGTGCATAAATTGGTCTACAAGCTGCCACAGGCAAATTTCAAGATGCTCGCTATAGTTATCGGACATTTGAAGAAGTATGTATCGTTCAAATAGTTTCTCAAATAAGGTCTATTTATTAAAACCTAGGAAGTAATATAATATGAAACAAGAATAAAACATTAACTTCAGTTTAATCGAAGCTCTAATATGATTTACACGAAATTTCAAATCGTATTGTAAAACACAAACACGCGTGGTGGGTTTCTATATGGGCTACCCCAAAAAGTGGGCGGGACACGCCCAATTGTATATGTATGTGAAATTTTTCTTACGAAAGCACAAAAGTGGGTGATGGATTTGAATAGGGGCTATGCCGAAAAGTGGGCCGGGCACGGCCATTACTTATGTACTTATATGAAGAAGTACATCATCAAGTGGTATTGACTTAACTAAAGAATTATTTCGTTCAAAAGTAGACTGTGAGTTTGTATGGGTGCTATACCAAAAATTGGCAGTGGCATCTTAATATGATTAATACTCTAGAAACTTGGGACCAAAAAAGCGGTACACGCCCATTGGAAGATGTGTAAGACGCGACCATCTATAAGATGCCACTGTATCGAATTTTAAGTTGATATTGACGTTTTTCATACAAATACTAAAAGTAAGCTGTGGGCTTGTATGGGAATACCTCACAAAGTGGTAGGGACACGCCTATTTGTATATGTATATGAAGCGGTCGTCTATTAAAATTCACCAAATCGAATTTCACGGTAATATTGATTTAAATAAAGAATTTTTTTCATAAAAAATACAATAGTTGGTGCTGGGTTTGTATGGGGGCTACCTCAAAAAGTGGGCGGGTCACGCCCATCAGTTTATGTCTGTTAAGCGGCTGTCCACAAAAAGGCACCATATCGCATTTCAACCTAATGTTGACTTTAATAAAGAAGTTTTTCATACAGTAGGATTGTATGGGGGCTACCCCAGAAAGTGGACGGGTTGCACCCATTAATGTTATGTATATGTGAAGCGTTCATCGACTAGAAGCTACCGTATCAATTATTAAGTTGATATTGACTACAATAAAAAAGTTTTTCATACAAAAAGTCAAAAGTGTGCGGTCTGTTTGTATGGGAGTTACCCCAAAAAGTAGGCGTGGAGGGTCAATCTTGATACTATAGTAAACTGAAATAAAAATAAGTGTATGAACAAAATTTCAACTGGATAGCATAAAAATTTGTGCTCAAAAAATGCACAAAAATATACAGACAGACAGACAGACAGACAGACAGACAGACAGACCGACGGACAGGGCTAGATCGACTCGACTCGTCTCGCCGAGCTGATCAAGAATATATATACGATGCCTCCTTTAATGCGATACAAACTTTCAGACAAACTGATAATACCATTTTACACTATGTGTGAATGGTATAAAAATTCGCAGCAATTGAATAACGAACTGGTTTAAAAATTAAGTTCTAACCTAAATTTTAACCTTATTTTATTTGTATTCAGAATACAACATTAAAAGTAATACATATTTATATTTTTTGAACGCAGAGTCTCAAGAAAATGTGAGAAAAACAAGATGACGGCCATTAATCTGGGCATTGTGTTTGGTCCGACGCTGTTGCGTTCGTTTAATGAGACCGTAACATCCATGTTGGACATCAAATTTAACAATACTGTTGTCAACATACTTATTGAAAATTACGAAAGTATCTTTAAGAATGCTCCGATTAAAATTCCAGCGGTCACTGCTGTGGCTCCCACTGCCTCCGAAGTAGTAAACACCAATCCGTCGATGGAAATGCCATGCACCATTCGAATAAGCAAAACAGCGCCAAAGATTGAAGGTGGTAGTGCCTTGCGTACATCCGTGTATTCACCACTAAAGAAACTGTATCATTCTTTCACTAAATCTGCCAAAGTGTTCAGCCTGCAAAACATAACGAAAAACACAAATGACATTCTCATTGAGGACAGTACTGCAATCGGCGATCGGTCAGTGAATATAGGAGACAATAAGAATTTGAATATCATGTCGGAGAGCGATATTGGTGCCAACAATACTAGCCGGGCTATTGACGGTTTCACTACAGTTCATTTGGTTGCAGCTGGAGAAGACGATGGTGGTCTCAATGCGCACCATGTTACAGTAATGCCAGTTCCAGCCACGGCCGATAACCACTACTACTCGAACTGTGTATCTGCTGCCGTTGGTGGTGATAATCGTATCAGTGAAAACAATTTATTTGCCACAGAAGCATTGCAGCAAGATCCGCTTATGCAGAGTAGTTACACTACAGCATCGATTTCAAGTTCCAATGAAATAGTCTATGATACAGTGGCCTCAAGCAAATGTGTCGGTGATTCTGCTTTGATTAATAATAACCGAAATTTGCTTAGATCTCCCGATTATGGCTCAAGCACCACGCAAACGTCGCCACATCGTTCGACATGTGATAATATTTTGTTGGCGACAACGACTTCATCGATGATCGGTGCGAGCAGATCGCCAAACGATAAAAACAGCAACTATATGGACAAAGACATGATTCTTACCCCAAAAAAATATGATCTCTCCATGGGCACGGCGTGAGTACTTAGGAGAATTCTGATCAATGTACTCCGTATGCACTAATTGTATTTATTTGTTTTTTGTTTTTTTAGATACGTGCGCACGCTGCGTTCGTGCATGAGCGATATCGAGGATGAACTATGCTTCGAAGCAAATCAGATTATTACAAATGGTGAGTTGAGAGTGAGTTTGATCTCTATTGCGATAACTGATATAGTTTTTCGTTTAAGTTTTATTTATTGCGATATTTTAGGTTATTCCAAAAACTTTTTATCTATTTCATAAATGATTATTTTGTACTATGAGCAGCTACAATCATATCACAGATAAAACTGTGATAACTAGTAGTTAGACAGACGGACATAGCTAAATCGACTCAGTTTCCGATGCTGATCAAGTATACTTTACGGGGGGCGGGGGGTCTGCCAGAATTCCTTCTGCTTGTTACATACATTTTACGCACCCTGAAGGGCCAAGGTTTTACTAAGTATGGCCCTTCAGGGTGCGTATACAGTCTACATGTTTCAAAGCGTGCAAAGAGTACTAAATCTTTGTTTCCATCAAATAGTGGGCTGGTCCCATCCATTACTGTATATGTCAAGCATAATGTATATATTAATTATTAAGTTGATATTGACTACAATAAAAATGTTTTTCATACAAAAAGTCAAAAGTAGGCGGTGAGTTTGTATGGGGGCTACCCCAAAAAGTCGGCGTGGTGGGTCAATCTTGACACTCTATTAAACTGCAATAAAAAGAATTGTACGTGGAAAATTTCAACTGGATAGCATAAAAATTGGTCCCAAAAAATACAGACGGACAGACATATAGACGGACATGGTTAGATCGATTCACCTCGTCGAGCTGATCAAGAATATATGTACTTTATGGGATCTACGACGGCTCCTGATAATACCATTTCACACTATGTGTGAATGGTATAAAAAGTTGGTCCGCCATATTGGATCCGCCATATTGGATCCGCCATTTTGAATTTTTAAAATGTAACTGCATATTCGTAATCAGCGACCCTCAGAACCCCCCAAGTAACAAGTTTTAAGCGATTACGATCAAATTTTAAATAAATGCCTTTCTGTTTTCATTTTTTCCTCGCGCATGCGATCAAATTGGCATAGGGCTTATTTGAAAGGTCTTATTTCAGCCTTTAATTTCTGATAATAGAGAAGTTTATAGGGGTTTTTAGGGGTTTTAACCCCTATTTTCTCGAAAACGTGACGTGATGGAAAGTTTTTGATTCGTATTCAGATTAATGTCCAGCATGAAAAATCTATTCAGAAACACTAGGTCCCATCTTATTCGCATCCAATAAATTGGAATTTGCAGGGCAGTGTTATTAGACCGTTACGCAAACACACTCCAAGAAGTTGTAATTTGTATTGACTTGGTTCGATACAAACAATCGATCAAACCAAATGAAAATACAATGCGAATGGCCAAAGCAAATGGAGGAGTCTTTCGACTCACTATTCTACATTATTTGTCTCGCCCGTCACTTTCCCACTTTCTCACTTTATGTTTGAAACCAGGGCTCTGGAGCGAAGCGCGGAGTACTGGAGCTAGAAAGTTTGCTAGAGCACGCAGCGGAGCGGTGCGCTTCAAAATGTTTATCTGCTCCTGCTTCAAAAAAAGTTTGAATTTTTTAGTAAATAAAAGTTTGGTATTTTATAGCTTTGTATGTATTAGAATTGTGCTGGCTGGAATTTTTGTTTTTATACTCTGCCCTTGAGGTCAAGGGTACTAAGTTTGCGCAAATGTATTTAACAGGCAGAAGGAGGCGTGGTAGACGTATATACGCATATTCTTGATCATCATCGAAAGCTTAATTGATCTAGCCAAGGTAGTCTGCTCGTCCTTCGTATGTTTGAACAACGAGATCTCGGAAACTTCAGTTCACACACTGAACACTCTCTCAGAGCAGTCTATTTATACATGTGCTCTCATTTAAAGTTGATTTAAAGTCTTACAAAAATTTTAATTTCTTAAGCTGTAACTACTAGCGTTACAGCTGGCCGATCATCTACACAAATTCAAACTTCTCCAAAAGCAAAAATCCTGACCGTTATTGCCCCGCAAAATCTGTGTTTATCTCTCGTCTTTCTTCTAAAACTACTGAAGATAATATAAAAACTTATATAAATGCTTACCTTAAATGCTCCAATAACATATCGGTTTCTAAATTTAACTTCTCCTACTCGCATTCTATATCCTTTTTTAAGGTAATTGTATTGTTGTGCATGAGTACGTCTATAAAAGTAAACGTACCCCTGTACATAATTCTGTTGCGTTACCCTCTGTTTCAACTTCTGCGCCAAAAAACTAAGTTCTACTTCATTCATATCAGAAATACATGCCGACTTTTCTTTTCAATCTATCCACAAAGCTATGTAAATTTCCATCTCTTTGGAATGAGTCTTTTAATATCCCGTTACATAAAAAGAGCAGCAAGTCTGATATATCGAATTATAGAGGTATTGCTAAGCTGAGTGCTATTCCAAAGCTCTTTGAGAAAATCAAACATTGCAACAGTCTTTAAAGCCTATTGGCAGTTGTTTCCAAGATGGTTTCGTTAGAGGTAAATCCATTACAACTAATCTTTTAGAATTTTCAAGTGTTGTAAATAACGGTTTTGAGTCGGGTTGCCAAACTGATGTCATTTATACAGACTTTTGATAATGTGTGTCTCAAGCAACTTTTATTCAAATTAAAAGCAATAGGATTTCCTCCATCTCTTTTTACTTGTATTGAGTCATACTTATCCGGTAGAACATAAAACGTATTATTTAACAATTGTTTGTCCAAAACTATTGTAGTTTCTTCTGGTGTTCCCCAAGGGAGACATCTAGGTCCAATATTGTTCAACATTTTTATTAATGATCTTCCTTTGTCTATTAATCATGCCCACACACTAATGTATGCAGACGATGTTAAATTATGCTTGTCATATTCTGATGTTTCGCAACACAGTTTATGGCAGACTGATTTAAACTCATTATATACATGGTGTCGTCGAAATTCGTGCAGCACCATATTTTCCGGATCTGGCGCCTTGCGATGCTGATTCTGCAGAGAAAATAAAAAATAGTGATGATTTTTTCTAAGCAATTCTATGGAGTATTAAGTGCGAATTATAAACTTTCATTTATAACTTAGTACCACTTATACTTCGCAAGTAGTTTTTATATATTCCCTTCTAAGAACGCAGTAATTTTATTATGATCATATATTTTTACTTTGTTTATCTAATTTTATTATTTTGTTTTTTTTTTTTTATTCACATTTGTCTTTTTGACGCTGACCATGTATCCAAAACTTTATACTAATGTAATTCACAGACTGAAAGATATGTATTGTACGTTAGTTTGTATGTATTTTAGTGTGAAATGAAAGTTCATATATGTATTTCTTAACAAGTTCTTAGGAAATCATAAAAAAAGAATTCATAAAAATAATTTTTTTTCATTTCCTTCTTTGCTAAAACCTTCACACTTTCAAAATTAGATTTCTGCTCAGTTGTTGCTAGGTTTTATGTCAATGCTGTTGTCATCTGTCTTTTTTTTCGCATGTGTGATCTGCTAGTCGTGCTCCAAATGCTCTATTTGCTATTCCAATATAGACGAGACGAGTCGATCTAACCATGTCCGTCTGTCTGTCTTTATGTTGTTGCGCATATTTTGGGGACCAATTTTTATGCTATCCAGTTGAAATTTTGCACATACACGTCGTTTTCTTTTAGTTTAAAAGAGTATCAAGATTGACCCGCCACGCCCAATTTTTGGGGTTGCCCCCATTCAAACCCACCGCCCACTTTTTACTTTTTGTATGAAAAACTTTTTTATTGGTGTCAATATCAATTTTATATTTGATATGGTAACTTTTAGTGTAAGGATGCTTGACATATATATTAATGGGTGGGACCCGCCCACTGTTTGGATTAGCCCCCATACAAACATACTGCCCACTTTCGTGCTTTTAGAAGAAAAACTTATTTATTAAAGACAATATTAGGTTGAAATGGTGCGATATGGTGCCTTTTTATAGGCAGCCACTTAACATACATTGTGGCCCATACTAATGGGAGTGGCCCACCCACTTTTTGAGGTAGCCCCCATACAAACCCAACGTGCAATTTTGATTTTTTTTTATGAAAAAATTCTTCATTTAAATCAATATTATCTTGAAATTTGATTTGGCGGATTTTAGTGGACAACCGCTTTATATACATATACAAATTTTCGTGTCCGGAACACTTTTTGAGCTTGTCCCATATAAACCCACAGTTCACTTTTATGCATTTGTATGGAAAACGTCAATATCAACTTAAAATTCGATATGGCGACATCTTACACATCTACTACATCGCTTCATACACATTTTTGAGATAGCCCCTATTTAAACGCCCATTTTTATTTGAAATTTCGTGTGAATGGAACTTCGGTTGAACGTTTTTTCTTGTTTTTTTTTTTAGATTTGTTTTTTATTTAAAAAAAAAAAATCTTTTTATTGAAGCTCCATACTGAAATCGATGAACATTTTTGATATCAAAAAAACTTCACATAAAAAAACGTTGTCAAACAACAATCGCAAATTTTCGGGACGAACTCTTGCATTGGACGAACTCTTTTTCATCGGATATCAAAAACGTTTGCTATCATGTCAGTTGTTGGAAAGCTGGGGGTCATTTCCGAAGTAATTTACTTCGTAGAACCCGAATCCGGGGTCAGAATTGGCCCATCACGTCAGGACTTTGAGATAATGCTAATGACGTCGAAGTATATATATCGTAACTTAGAATAGCTATAACTTTGCGAAGAAAAATCGTAATTGATCTCTTAACTTGAGGGGTAAGATTGGTACTAAATGATGGAACTGGAGAGACTGACCACAACAATTTTGTGCACCCTGTACATAACCTCAAAAGTAGGAAAAAGTAACGCCGTTTTTCGGGTACATAACCTCAAATATCTTAAAATCCTGCAGTGATGGGACCCCGGATTCGGATTCTACGCAGAAAATTACTTCGGAAATGACCCTTAGCTTTCCAACTAAACCACTAAACCATGTGGACCTGTGTTATTAGAGTACGAAATGCCTCAGTGTATTTCGAAGTCGCAAATTCACGACTGTAGCATTGGTGTGTTTGAGCAATGGTCCAATATGTACCTACGTAAATATCTTTAGTTAAATATTTTTTAACTTCATCTGCATCGTTATTTAGTCCAGACTTATTATAGTTGAATATTAATAGTAGTCATCTATATTATGTGAATATACTTGTAATTAATACTAATTTTATTCTGCTCCTTTCTTTGCAGTACACTATTCGCACGAATCAGGTTGGTTGCAGGGCACGTTGAATGGAAAAACTGGACTGATTCCCGAGAACTATGTCGAGTATATAAAGCCGGATTACTAATTACTATAATTTCCTTTAATTTACTTATATTTTATATGCAAAAGATATACGAGCACAGATTCAGTTAAACTGCTTTAATTGTTAATATTACAGTGTAGACAATGTTGTCAAAAAGGAAATCACTACTCAAATATATTGCAAACACGAAAGAAAGAAAATGTTGAAATTTATTTTTGTGCACAATATTTTAAATTTTGTATTGTTATTAGCGACCTATAATGTACATATGTATATATGAATTTTAGCTAGAGCTGAAGGTCATTTTACATTGGGAAATATTTTTTTACATACAAAATATATTTCCTCAAGGTGAAAGGAGGAGTAATGAAAAACTTTTTTTGTTTACACAGAAAAATGTTCGGCTTCCGATGCACGTGTTTCAGAGTATGTCAAAACCCATCAATAGTCGGGTTGACAGCACATTGCTAATGCTTTATTATACCATTCACACATAGTGTGAAATGGTATTATCAGTTTGTCTAAAAGTTTATAACGCATTAAAAGAGGCATCGTAGACTCCATAAAGTATATACATTCTTGATTAGCTTGATGAGACGAGTCGATCTAGCCCCGTCTGTCTGTCCGCATGTCCGTCTGCCTGTCCGTCTGTATGTTGTTGTGCATTTTTTGAAGACTAATTTTTATGCTATCCAGTTGAAATTTTGCACAAATACTTCTTTTTATTCTAGTTTAATAGAGTGTCAAATTTGACCCGCCATACAAAGCCCCCATACAAACTCACCGCACACTTTTGACTTTTTGTATGAAAAACTTTTTTATTGTAGTCAATATCAACTTAATAATTGAAATGGTAACTTCTAGTGGTCGGATGCTTGACATATACCCCGCCCAATATTTGGGTTAGCCCCCATACAAACCTACTGCCCACTTTTGACTTTTTTTATGAAAACTTCTTTATTAAAGTCAATATTAGGTTGAAATGCAACGTGGTGCCTTTTTATGGTTAGCCGCTTTACAGAAATAGACTAAAGGTTGTGGCCCGCCCTCTTTTTAGGGTAGCCCCCATACAAACCTACTGCCCAGTTTTGACTTTTTGTATGAAAACTTATTTATTAAAGTCAATATATGGTTGAAATGCGAAATGGTGTCATTTTATAGACAGCCGCTTAACATATACAGATTAATGGGCGTGGCCCGACCACTTGTTAGGGTAACCCCCATACAAACCCACCGTGCAGTTATGTGTTTTTTATGAAAAAAATTCTTTATTTAAATCAATACTAGCTTGAAATTTGATTTGGTGGATTTTAGTGGACAAACGCTTCATAAACATATATAAATGGGGGTGTCCCATCCACTTTTTGAGGTAGTCCCATATAAACCCACAGCGCACTTTTATGCATTTATATGGAAAACGTCAATATAAACTTGAAATTCGATATGGCGGCATCTTACACATCAACTACATCGCTTCATACACATATTCTAGTGGGCGTGTACCGCCCACTTTTTGTGGTATCCCCTATTTTATGTTTTACAATACTATTTAAAATTTCGTGTGAATGGTATTAGAGCTTCGGCTCAATCGAAGTTAACGTTTTTTCTTATTTAATATAAGGTCGGTGGGAACATAACGGTCAACGGCGAGCGCTATTGAACCATGATTAGCAATTATTTCGTGGCCCAATTGAATGGGATGTTTATTGAAGACCTGTTTTTCCAAAAGGAAGGCGCAAAATGCTATACAGTGCGTCAAACAATTAACTTACTGAAACAATTGTCGAATGAATTATTTTTTAAATTGGCCACCGAGATTGTGCGATTTGACGGTTTTGAACTATTTTCTCTGGGGTTACGTGAAGTCATTGGCTTATGAGAACAAACCAGCAACTTTTCTTGGAAATATGTTCGAAAATTAAATTAAATTCCTGAATGCGTCACATTTAAGCCAGGCGCGGCCCACATACGCGAAATTATATTTAATCACTATTGGCATAAAATTATCTTTCTAATAAAGACAATTTTCAGTTTGAAATGATGTAATGTCAGTATTTTATATCATTGCAAAGTTCTACACTTTTAAAAAACATCCTTTATACATATAGTATGTATAAACTGTAATTAGATTCTTCCTTCGCTATGTTACATACAGTTCAATATACAAAATATGCCCTGTTACATTTATTTTTTGTACATGGTTTTTTTTTTTTTTTTTTTAAACTGGGCATGGTGTTTTATTTTGTTTTGTTTTTCAATATGTAATTATCAATATATCGGAGTTTTGGGGCGATATAACAAAAAATATTGATTTAACTTCACGATATATTTTTCAGTAAAAACATCGATATATTTCAGGAGTTGTTATATTGGAAAATATTAGATATTAAGATTATGTGAACCGTTCGTTCATTAGAAGTTACCATACCAAGTTTTGAGATGATATTGATTGCAATAAAACGGTTGGTCTATAAGAATTGATCTATCATCCCAATTCCGATATGAAATTTCGACTGAAACACTCAGTAAAATAATAGAAAATGCTGGAACATATACGCGTTGTCCTTTCCAAGAAGTGATTAACATAGATTTCCATACAGTGAAATAAATGCTTTAAATTCCACCTGATATCGAAGAAATGTATTTTGTTTTTTTTTTTTAAATTTGTTACTTTTTTTTCAAAATAAAATTATATATTAGAGGCACATTCAAAATATTATTGTTTCTTTTGTGCAATAGCGGGCGGCTTACAAATACATTCGTCTATAAATTTCTGGTTATTGGAATTTTCCTCACGTGTTCCTAAGTTTCAAGGCATGTGTCAGAAGTGGATCTTTTATATTTTATCTTTGGTATTTAAATCGTAAATAAGTTATTTTGAAAATAGTTAAAAATAATCTACTATATGCAGTATATATATTCCGCATTTAAATAAACTAGACGATAACTTCATATTTCATGCAGTCTGAAGACGTTGATGACTCTGAGGATGTGTGCATGACGTTGATGTCTGGGCGCTGATAAGTTGGAATTCAATTGCAAATATACATATGTATATGTACATATAAATGAAAAGAAAAGTGTTTTGCACGTAAGTGTTTATCTACAAAATGAGTTAGTCAAAATGGTAATTACTATAATGACAGTAAATAGTAATCGCTATAAATTGCGGGGCGTAACAACGAACGAATGGAGAAGGAAGGCTTACGATCTGCACGAACAACGCAAAATTTGACATTGACTTATGTAATTGCGTTAATCACTTATGATACCCTACACATGCTGCGCTAGATTTGTAAAATGTAAGAATCTTAAATCGGAGAGTTTGCAAGTTTAGCTAAAATATTACAATAAAATTCATCGGTTCCAGATCATAAATAAATTGGCATAATTAAAAAAGAAAGAAAATTACACATCTTTACAAAGCGGGGTCAACTTTAACGTTAACTGCGATTGAACAGACAATTTCATACACTTCACACCTTCCCTTTTTGCTCGGAACGCAGGCGTTTTACTTCAGTTTTTTAATGATTTTTTTTTTTTTTTGAGGAGATGCTTAGATTTAAAAATATGTAAGGTGTGTTACAAAAAATGTGACCTTTTAATTTTCTCGAAAAGTATTTATTTATTCTTCAATATCGGTTTAGTCCCCAACACAGTAATCCCCCTCCATTCCTCGCAAAACTTGCGCTATGCGCTCTTTGGTATGGCCTAGAGCTTTTCTAGCGATGCGGTCTTTAACTCCTCAATCGTGGCAAAACGCCGTCCTTTCATGGTTTTTTTCAGTTTTAGAAACATGAAAAAGTCGCAGGGGGCCGATGGAGGAACGATGTGTGACCAGGTGCATTATCTAGATGCAAAAGCCATGAAATGTTTTACCACAAATCCGGGCATTTCCTTCGTATTGCTTCACGCAAACGGCGCATAAATTCAATGTAATATTCAATAATAACTGAATAATACATTGAATCAATAATATTATTGACCTTAGGACCCTCTGGCAAGAGCGCATGCTGCACCGCTCCATTGTAATCAAAGAAAACAATTTGAAAAATCTTCACATTTGACTGAATTTGTCGTGCTTTTTTCGGTCTTCTGTCTCTTCTGGCCGCTTCCATTGGGATAATTGGGTTTTGGTTCCGACGTCATAACCATATAACCATGTTTCGTCGCCAGTTATGACACTTTTACATATATAAGTATAATCGATAAAGACATTTCTGTCATGTCTGTCAGTCTTACCATCTGTACGAATGACGAGATCTTGGAGACTTTAAAAGATAGAGACTTCAAGCTTGGACATTTCGACTCTCATATTTCCTTTTTAGTTAGTTAGAAATGAATGTGATAGTTAATGAAGGATTAGACTTCTTACAAACCTGCTCCCTACTTATGAGTGAGCGTTTTATACTCTTCACACAGAGTGTGAATTGTATTATAATTTAGTCACAATGTCTGCAACGCCTTAAAGGAAGCCTCGATGACATTCCATTCCATTTAGCCATGTCCGCCTGTCTGTCCATCTGTTTGTCTGTCTGTGAGTGTGACTTTTCATAGCCATAAGTAAACACTCGTTTTCATTGAACTAAATCGTGAAAAGATTCTAAACGATGCTTTGTTACATTGGGCACGTTAACAATATGGAAGAAACCATTGGTTGTTTAAAAAGACTCAGCACCATCCGAAAAAGCCAGAGAAACCCAACGTTTCCAGTTTAATTTCTCCACAACTATGGACATCATATTCACCAGACTTAAACCCAATATTTGCAATATTTTTCCATATGCTCCATCCTGGAGGCCAAAGTATCAGCTAAAAAATATGAGACGGTCAACGCCTTAAAGATTGCTCTTCACCGATAATGGGACAAAATACCATCGTACCACATTGGTGCAGCGTGTGAAGCCTTCCCGGACAAACTTGATGCTATTATTCGCGCTAAAGGTGGCTACATCGAACAATAACATATTTTTCTTAACATTTGAAATTTTTATTTTTAGAGTAGGGAAGTTTTCAAATAAAAAATATAAAAATTGACAAAATTACGGTAATTACAAAATTGGTAACATTTTGAGGCATGATAAATGTGGCATCCAATGTGGCATTCCTAAATTGCTAAATTTTGACCAAAAGAAACGTTGCATGAGCATCGCTCAGGAGCTGTTGAATGACGTCAGTGACGATATAGAGCTGCTACTCCTCTTTTTGGTTGTTACATACATATATTTGCACAATGCTTATATATCATGTTACCCTATGGATACATATTTAGGTGGCTCTACAACCGTCTATCGGTCACGACCGCACGTAGGAAAGCACATCATACGGTGTAGTTTAGTGCGCGCTATTTTTTTTTCCGATTATGATCAAAAACGACACTATTCTGAAAGAGAGATGAGACATTCCCATATATACATGCAAAGTACGTGCTTCATAAAGTATATGTTTGACAGCCATTGATAGGAGAGCTGAAAGACAGACAGATGAACTGAAATCAGAAGATTGTCGCACCAATACCTCAACCGAAACTCATTATTTCGACAGCTGCTTGGTCTCTGGTATGTTGGATAGATCCATGTTTTGTTTACGTTTATACAATGTTGCAAAAGCTCTTCCGCATTGCTGCTAAATATTGCCAAACACTCCAACGAAGTTTCTTTTGTGTGTAATTTGGGTACTTATCTGTTTTTTGTCAGGTTTTGTCTGGATTCTCAGGGTCGATTTCTTATCAACTTATCTTCAAAAATTTATCACAAATAGAGTATTCGAGTTTCGTTACTGCCAAAGTTCAAACTAAAAACAAATGTTTTCGCTTTTCGCTGCATACAAAAAAGTTCTCATACTTGGGCAAATTATTTATTATTCAAATGAAGTAAAATTTTGTTTTAACAATACTTTAGTTTGTTGTTATTTTGTCGTATGTGTGTTTTATTTTTAATCAACTAATTACGCCGTAATATTAAAAAAAAAAAACAAAATAACAAAATGTTTCAAAATGAGTGGGCAGTGGCAGCTGAAGTTGATTGTTGATGTTGTTGAAAACCGGTTTTAATACTTTTCCCATTGTTAAATTGTTTTTTTTTTCTTTTTCAATATTTGCTTACTGAGTTCGTTGAAATGTTTCATTCACACTTATCTTGCACTTATTTGCGATTGCAGCTGAATTTTTAAATCTTTACTCCGGCATAGAAAACTTCATTATACTCTGCATATGTAAATACATCTTTATATTTTGTAAGTGTTCTGTGCGCTAAGTTGAAACATCTCATCGAGCTGAGGTCTCCCTTTCTCTTTACTTATTATACAATATAGATGATGGAAGTTTACCAACTATATTGTATAATAAGTAAAGAGAAAGGTAGACCTCAGCTCGATGAGATGTTTCAACTTAGCGCACACAGACGTAAGTTTTCCCATGCACTAATTTGTCATGATATACAGAAGGTAAAAACATGAAATATGGGCTGAGAAATCCATCATCGCAAGTTTTGAGTTTGTTTTGAAAGATTACACAGGCCTGCGAAATTTAACTTTTAATTTACCTTTTAAATAGTACTGAAATTTTGGGTAGATAGTAACTACAAATCCATGACCACATTGGTTGGCCCGGACGTTCTTTGTTCTCCGTATCAAAATCACCACTTTTGAACCGACGAAACCAGTACTCACAAGTTGAAATATGAAATATGGGCTGAGAAATTCATCATCGCAAGTTTTGAGTTTGTTTTGAAAGATCGATGGAGCATAGTCCCCATAAGCCTCACAAAGTGTACGATGGGCTTCAGCTGCTTTTGTTCTTCAAATGAAAGCACAAAAGCAAACCTTCCCGCAAATTCGACATGTTCACAGAGCAAAAAAAAAAAAAAAAAAAAATATGTTGTTTACACTTCAGTGGAATGACACATACTGCCAATTGAAGCTAATGAAGTAGGCTTTCACATGAATATAGACACAGGTTTGCCCGATGCGATTTAGTGCTAGTTACGCTATCTCTTATGAATCTTTTAAAATAAGTTCCAACACACAATAGTTGGACGAGGACTACGATAGTTGGACGACTATTTCTTTAATATAACTCAATATGTCTCTACTCAGACCTAAAATAGATTGCGTTGGGCTAGTGAGTTGATCGTAAAAACTACTATTCACTCAATAAACGAATTCCCCCTCTTGTCATGTTATGGACAAAAAATTTAAAAGCACTCCCCACACAAATTACTGACTACGGTGTTTGTTCTGAAGTTTTGCGAACATAAGTAGCAACGTTTTTAAATATTAATACAATAATATAAAACTTTGAAGGGTATCATATAGTCCTGCAACTTGACTATAGCTTTCTTACTTATTTGTTTATATAAATTGAATTTTGCTTAATGAACCAGTCAGTGCTCATATTTTGCACTTATTTGCGATTGCAGCTGAAATTTCGAAGCCTTAAACGAGCCATTTTCATTTATTCAGGCACCTTTTGAGGTTCGGTTTGTCTCTGTTCCTTCCGGTTAGCGTATTGCTTTAATTTACTTTTGGTACTTTTTTTTTTTAACATTTTTGTCAACAATTTTCGTGTATAACAACTCACTTACTCATTTTATAAATACTTATTATTTCATATTTCTATACTACAAAAAAAAATTTTTTTGAATCATCATTGGGAGGCCTTTTAAAACATGTTCAACTAATAATTTTGTGGAGAGCCTAATAATTCTAAAGTATAATAGTATATATGAATTGAAACAATGTGACTAAAATTAGCACTAATCGGTTTAAACGTGGCTGGGTTGATAAGTAATCATGAATAATTTTGCATGAAATGACAAAAAATTATAGTTAATAATTCTAAAAGTGTGTGGTGGGTTAGTATGGGGGCTAACCCTGAAAAGGGAAAATCACATATTTTTCCCAATAGGTTAGGTTAGGTTAAGTTAGGATGGCCAACATGGGTAAACCCCACATTGTCATTAAGATCAGCTTAGGCCCCTTGTGTTACCATCTATGTTTCCTACTTCAACCGCAGCTACTATGAGAACCACTTTTTCAGTGTCAAGAACATCGAAATCTGTTTGATCTCTTTTTCCGAAATATCAGTTAGGTTATCCAGGAAGGGGCGCCCTAGTAATGCCAATCTCTTCCTACTATTGGCCGGGCAAAGACATAACAAGTGCTCGACCGTCTCCTTTTCATCGGTATTTCCACAGCTTCTGCGGAAGTCCCAGGAGTTCAACCCTAGCCTCGCGGCATGTCTCCCCATTGTGCAGTGGCCTGTGAGGGCTCCCACAATAACAGCTATCTGATCTCTCTTGTGCTGGAGAAGTGTTATTGTTCTTTTGAAGTTGTATTTTGGCCATGTGAGTCTTGAGATTCTGCACGTACCAAGGTTGCACCATCTATTGTTTGCTATACCTATTATATCTGTTGAGATCTGTAGTTTAAAAGTAGCCATGGGTATACCTACTATGGCCTTCCCTTGAAGGATATCAGCAGTGGTACCCTCTCTGGCTAGTTTATCCGCTTCACAATTTCCCTCTATATTTTTTGGTGACCAGGCACCCAGATGAGATGTATAACGTAGTGTTCGGAAATCTCGTTAAGCGATTTACGGCACTCCGTTGTGGTTTTTGGTGTTTGAGCTGAAGGAGTTCAGCGCTTTCAGGGCAGCTTGACTGTCCGAGAAGATAAACACATTTTCTTGTGTGTATGAGTATAGCCGAAGGAGATGCGTAGCTTCCTGAATAGCTAGCATCTCCGCCTGATAAACGCTACAATGATCGGGCAGTCTAAAGGATTCTCTAATCCCCAGATCTGGTGCAAATACACCTTCTCCTACCCGACCATCCAGCTTAGAGCCGTCAGTAAAGATATTAATATGTGACTATATAACAATTTAAGTTTATATTGACTGTAATATTAGAGTTTTTCATACAAAATTACAAAAGTGGGCAATAAGTTTGTGACATTATACAAAATTTCAAGTCGATATTGACTGCAACAAAAGCGTTTTCCCATACAAAAAAGCAAAAATGGGCTGGTAGTTTGTATGGGGCTACCTCAAAACTGGGGTAATCACACACATTGATATATATGTGAAGAGTCCCTTCATAAGAAGCCACCATGTGAATTTTGAATGTTTATTGACAGCAATAAACAAATTTTTTACAAAAATTACTGTATGGGGGTGAAAGTATATATATATGGGGGTGTAGTATATATATTCTTGATCAGCATCAAAAGACGAGTCGATATAGACATGTCCGTCCGTCCGCTTATATGTATAAGACAACATATCCCACGAACTATAAGAGCTAGAGATTTGGAACAAACTTGGACAATTAGAATCTCCTTGACCATCTCCTACCACGCCCATAATACGGACGGGCGTGGTAGGAGATGGTCAAGGAGATTCTAATTGTCCAAGTTTGTTCCAAATCTCTAGCTCTTATAGTTCGTGGGATATGTTGTCTTATACATATAAGCGGACGGACGGACATGTCTATATCGACTCGTCTTTTGATGCTGATCAAGAATATATATACTACATGGGGACTGCCTCACTCCACCTTTTACATACATTCCTACAAACATTTTCAACTGGTTTTGCACTACTATATTAGAGACTGGCTCTGCTTTTTGCACAAATAGGTTGCTTCTGGTAACAAAAAGTTAGTTTACCAATTTTTGAAGCGATATCTCAAAAATTGAGGAACTTGTATACGATTTTGTAGATTTTTGTAGAGAGACAGGCAGACAGACAGACAGACAGACAGACAGACAGACGGACATGTCTAGTACAACTAGCATCGTCGAACTGATCAGAAATATATATATATATATATATATATATATATATATATATATATATATATATATATATATATATATATATATGTATGTGCTTTACTAGATTTCAGATATTTTTTTAAAACGGTACAAACACAGTAACAAAATTATAATGCTAATGTAAAGTGTGCATATATAAAAATAAAAAGTGACATCACGAACACAAAATGTGTCCTAACGCTATTCAAAAGTGCTGAAACTTGTTCCATCTTCAAATATCTTGCAATAATTTGGATTCACATTATTTGGTATTATTTATTTGGCTTAAAAATACATACAATTACTTTAAATATTAATATTTAAAAAAAAAAAAAAATATTTATAAAAAAAAATGTTTCATATTCTAGTGTCTCATCACTTTATAAAACTTTCCATCACACTCGTAGCTAAGTTCTCGCCGTCGTCGTCGATATCGCCACAATGGCAAACAGTAAGCTTAGAGCTGAC
This sequence comes from Leucophenga montana, assembly GCA_035044765.1. Classification (NCBI taxonomy): domain Eukaryota; kingdom Metazoa; phylum Arthropoda; class Insecta; order Diptera; family Drosophilidae; genus Leucophenga; species Leucophenga montana. Next base: position 173,233 of record JAWNNQ010001545.1, read on the forward strand.
GCCATTAATACATTTGCTGGTGCTACGGCTCCAGACCGATAGTTACCATAGCCATCCTGATACACACGTCCCGTATATCCCGGTTGTCCGGGCTGTATAGGTTGCCCATGTTGTCCAGGCTGTCCGTTACCGTACGAGAAAACATTGCCGCGGTCGTCGGTGCCACCAACATAGTAGCCACCATTGCCACCGGCGCCGCCATAGGGACCACGTGAATCGATGCCTGCATATCCATAGCTGTATTCCGAATTGCCTCCAGGTGTACCGGCGTGAGAGTTGGCATTAGACCAGGTAGAAGCACCATTGCCACCGGAACCACCGGCCCAAGCACCATTCGAGGCCTGCGCATGCACTGTACGAGCGGAACAAGATTGTATTGGTATCCCATAAATATAAGTATATTCAAATATTTTCACTGAATGATGTAATCCATATATTGCGTCGTAGCTCTCACCACTTACCTGTTGCCAATGCACCGAGCAGCATTGCCGTCGCCAGTAGAAAAATTTGTTGCATATTGTTGCTGTTGTATGTGCTGCGATTGACGATCGACTAATTCGCTGCGAGCGTGCGCGCTTCGTTTTAAGCTTTCGTGCGGTCCAGCTTATATCGTTGATGGCGGAGCGAGCGGGGGTGTTGTCGCTAACGCACAACACGCTCTGATCGCACGCTAGTATAATTGCTCTAGTATTTACAACTATTTTTTGTTGTTTTTTGTTGTGGTTGTTTGTGGCTATTTAGTCAGCTCGCCGATACAGAACACGAAAATATTTAGCTGTACTATATACAAAACACAGGTAGTTACTTGTATATCTTGATTGTATATAGCTTTACTTTACGGCTTGGAAACACGTTAATTTGATAGCTTATTAATTAGAACGCTTACTTACGCGATCGCTTCGATGTAACATCTGGGTATATTTTAACATAGAACTGCAAATGACTAAATGACAGTCACTCAAAATCACTGATCCATCCATCTACTCTCTGGCTTAGTTACTTGCTAATCAATCTGTCATTATATATATATATATATATATATATATATATATATATATATATATATATATATATATATATATATATATATATATATATATATATATATATATATATATATATATATATATATATATATATATATATATATATATATATATAAATTTGCATATATATAACGTTATAGATACATGACGCAGCATTGTTTTGTATAGATATTCATTTAGTAATGAAAACAATAAGAACTTGGTGTGAGTTTTGTTTAACTTTGAGTTGAGAATTAAAATCAGTTAAGGAAAAACATTGTATCTTGACGCTCTTTTCACAGATTAGATATTATTGCAATAGTTGCATATAAAGAGATATTACTTAACTTATATTTTATAAAAAAAACCCTTTTTTTTTATTAAATGAGTTAATAATCTATTGTAGCTAGAAAGCGATTTGAGATAGAAAATTTAGTTTAACGTCTAAATGTCATAATCTAATTTGAGCATACCTATAATTTAGAGCAGCCTATTTTCACTGATAGTCCAGTCATTATACACAAAGTATTATCAGTTTGTAGTGCATTAAAAGAAACAGCGTAGACCCCATAAGGTATATATATATATATATATATATATATATATATATATATATATATATATATATATATATATATATATATATATATATATATATATATATATATATATATATATATATATATATATATATATATATATATATATATATATATATATATATATTCTTGATCAGCTCGACGAGACTTACTTAGGTGTCTCTACAACCGTATATCGGTCAAGGCCGCACGTAGGAATGTTTAGTGCGCGCCGGCGCCAGTCGCTGGCAATCCGGAGCTTTTTCAGGTCATCATAGACCTGATCTTGCCATCTTAAGCTCGGACGTCCTCTCTGTCGCCGTCCACCAATTATGTTCAGGTTTCCGTCGTAAACCTATAGTGCTGGAGCTTCGGAGTTCATTCGGATGAGGTGACCAGCCCAGTGCAGCCGCTGGAATTTAATGCGCTGGACTATGTCAACCTGATCATACAGCTCATACAGCTCATACAGCTCATGGTTCATACGGGTCCTAAACTCGACGCCAACTCTAAGGGGACCAAAAATCCTACGAAGAATCTTTCTCTCGAACACTCCTAAAGACGCTGAATCCGTTGATGTCAGTGTCCATGCTTCTGCGCCATACAGCAGGACCAGGATTATCAGTGTCCTATAGATTTTTACCTTCGTAGTTCGAGAGAGTGCTCTACTTCTAATTTGCTTGCTGAGCCCAAAGTAGCAGCGATTAGCAAGCGTGATTCTTCGTCTGATCTCTCGGCTAACGTTGTTGTCGCTGGTAATTTCTGTTCCCAGATAGACGAAGTTTTCTACAATATTGAAGTTGAAATTGTCCATACTCACATACCGTCCAAGACGCGCTTGGATGGTCTGCGAGTAGACACCAAGTACTTAGTCTTGTCCTCGTTCACCGCTAGGCCCATGAGACGTGACTGTTTCTCAATCTCCGAGAACGCCCTGCTTACTCTCCGTTCGTTGATGCCTTATGGAAGATCGTGCCCGATCGTTCTACGTATGGGCATTGGCGTAGAATGTACTCCGTCAGGAGATTAAAAAAGTCGCACGATAAAGCATCACCCTGCCTGAAACCTATCTTGGTATGAACGGGTTCGGAGAGGTTCTTTCCTACTCTGACGACGCACGACGAGACAAGTCTATTTAAATATGTCCGTATGTCTGTCTGTCTGTCTGTTTGTCTACCTTTTTGTGTGTTGCTGCATATTTTGTGTCAACTTTTGAGATATTTGGCCGGATTCCAGCTCATTTATACATAAAACGTGGGGCAAAATTAATCACCCGATGTTCTTTTGCTGAAATTTTTTTTTATAATGAAAAACTTTGGTTCTGCTTGTAAAATTTGTTTATTTAATCCAATAGAATTTATACCATCAAGTAGAGAAAATGATATCGGTCAAGTGTCCGCCACCAGCGTTGATGAGCATAAGGGCTCGTTTTATGGGCCCAGTTTTCAAAGAAAATTGGCCCGATGACTCCTCCAGCGTAAACACCACATCCGTAGTAACTTTGAGCGGATGATTATTTTGTTTATTCACGTAACCGCTAAGATGAAAATGAGCCTCACCACTCATGATAATTTTCGATGAAAAATCGTCCTCCTCTTCGTTGAGATTCAGGATGGCTTGAGCCTAGGTTAGACGCGTTTGGCGGTCAACAGCTAACAGCTGATGCACTGTCTGCACTTTGTAAGGGAACATTTTCAATCTTTCACCAAAATTCTGCATAGGGATCGCCGGCTAATGCCCAATTGCGTGGCACGTCCTCTGGTCGATATTCCGGGCTCCCCTGCGACATCTTGGGCAACAACAGCGATATTCTCAGCAGAACGGCTGCTCAGGGGCCAGCCAGCCTTGGGAACATCTCGTGTTGTTCCAGTCTCTTCAAGGCGAGAGGCCAAACACCGCAGTGTTTGCCCAGTTGGTGTCGGACGGCCAGGAAATCTGCGACGAAATTGACGCTACGCCAACACAACCGACGAATTGTTGCGACAAAAAAAAAAAAAAAGTGGAAACAATTATTCAGCGTTCTTGCGGAGTAAACCGATTCATGGCTTGTCGATTTGCATTCTGCGTTTGTTTACTTCACAAATGTCAAAACCGAATTGACATTTGGCGCCATTTGTAAAAGTTATAGCGTTTTACAATAGGGTGATTACTTTTGCCCCACCTTGTACATATATAGTATAATTGTCGTTATGCCACGCCACAAATTAGTAGTAGCCTTCATACAAACTCACCTCCCAAATAAAAGTTTTTATGAAAAATGTACATCTATTAGAGTTATTATCAACTCTAAATTTGATTTGACAGTAAGAACGTATGCTTCAGATACATGTATATCAATACAAACCCACCGCCCGCATTTGGGTTTTTATATGAAAATTAATTTTTAATGCTACAATCTAAACTTGCAATTGGATATGGAGGTTTTTCATGGACAGATATATCAATAGGAGTGTCCCACCCAGTTTTATATTTAGCCCCTGAATATTCCCACTATTCTCGTTTGATTTACAGCTGCTACACGATTTTAAATTTAGTGTGAATGGTATTCTAGTTTCGGTTCCATTGAAGCTAAAATTTGTTCATGTTTTGTAACCAGAAAGCGCATTTGGGTTTCTTTTCTACTTGCTATGAAATTGCTTAAATAAGTAGGTACAAAGAGTTTCAATTTTGACCAATAAGAAAAAAGGTTTCCCATATAAACTTTGAACAACACTTCTTGCACTTGTGCTAGTCAAACCATTTAGTTTGTATGGGGGCTACCTCAAAAAGTGGTAGGATCACACCTATTGATATACTTGTATATGTGAAGAGTCCCTTCTTAATCCATTTTTGTAAAGTGATATTGACATCAATAAAAAAAAAAAAAAAAATGTATTACAAAAAGTCGAAAGTGGGGAGTGGTTTGTATGAGTGCTACCCTAAAAAGTCGGCGTAGAATTCAGTTTTGATACTCTATTAAACTGCAATACAAGGAAGTCTATGTGCCGACTTACAACCGGATATCTTAAAAATTGTACACTCAAAATATAGATTTAGAATATGTTTGTAGATGGATTTATAATGCTTATCTTTTAAATTGATATTAAATATTTCAATAGATAAGTAAATACTGTTACAAGTTTCAATGAACAAAAACAAGGTTTAAGCTTATTGGGTTATGCATTGTACCTTATTCAAATACTTTCGATTTTAAGTTCAAGTCAACTGCGCCACTTTTACTTTTTACTTAGCTTTATCAACTTGGACTTGAATTTTGACTTAAACTCAAATGCATTGCGTTACTTTCACACCTTTTATTGTTTGCCTATTAGGGCCTTTAAATAATGCTCCTTCATTCATCGGTTCAATGAACACAATGAGTCAGTAAGATAATATTATGTGCAACAGATGCGGTTAATTTTTTTATGACTAACCGAATTTGTTGTTGAGTTTGACAATACAATACAAAGATACATAACTTATATACTGCTTATTTATTTGTACATAAGCTGTAAATATGTCTATTGTCATAGTTTTACATACTTTTGCATGTATAAAGTAACAATACTATTTTCCCTGCTATTCGCAACCTAATAACGCTTACAAGTTCACACTTACAAACTTGAATAAGTAAAGAAAACAAAAATATTCAACAATTAGTTTATATTTAAATGTACTCAAACGAAAAATAGATCATAAACATTCTCGACGATACCCAACAAACACACATACACTGACGGTTCTATACTTATCGACTTAGAGATACCCTGTACTTAGTCTAATGATTTATATATGAGTTATATTTTATAGTAGTCTGATCTGGACCAATGTGGGTTATTGCGTTAGTATGTGGTGCTACTGGGTGGGGGGGGGGGGTCAGTATTAAGGGAATCCGGTTTTCGTATAGGGGCTATCCCATAACATCTTCTGCCTGTTACTTTTGAAAAATCTTTGCTACATGGTACAACAATTAAGAATGGAGCATTTGTGTATTCACGATTGCGAAACATCCTGCACCCTTGCTAATGTAAACCAATACAGAATTTGAAATGTTCAATCACTATAAAACTTTTTAGATCAAAAAATTTGTTTCTTTTGATATAAAATAAACAAAAAACAAGAAAAAACGTTAACTTCGGTTGAAACGAAGCTCTAATACCATTCACACGAAACTTTAAATAGTATTGTAATACATAAAAGTGGTGGTTTAAATAGGGGGTGATACACGCTCACTAGTAGATGTGTAAGATGCCGCCATATCGAATTTCAAGTTGATATTGACGTTTTCCATACAAATGCATAAAAGTGAACTGTGGGTTTATATGGGACTACCTTAAAAAGTGGACGGAGCACGCCCCTTTGTATATGTATATGAAGCGGTTGTCCATTAAAATCCACAACATCAAATTTCAAGCTAATATTGATCTAAATGAATGATTTTTTCATAAAAAACACAAAATTGCACGGTGGGTTTGTATGGGGGCTACCTTAAAAAATGGGCGGGCCATCGCCAATTGTCTATGTATGTTTAGCGGATGTCTCTTAAAAGGACCATATCGCATTTCAACCTAATATTGACTTTAATAAAAAAGTTTTTCTTACAAAATGTCAAATAGTGGGCGGGCCACGCCCGTTAGTCTATGTATGTTAGGCGGCTGACCAGAAAAAGGCACCACATTGCATTTCAACCTAATATTGACTTTAATAAAGAAGTTTTCTTACAAAAAATCAAAAGTTGGCAGTAAGTTTGTATGGGAGCTACCCCAAATAGTGGGCAGTGATAGGTCAATCTTGATACTCTATTAAACTACAATAAAACGAAGTATATGTGCAAAATTTCAACTGGACAACATACAAATTGGTCCCAAAAAATGCGCAACAACATACAGACGGACAGAAGGACAGACAGACATACAGACAGGCGGACATGGCTAGATCGATTCGTCTCATCGAGCTGATCAAGAATATATATACTTTATGGGGTCTGCGATGGCTCCTTTAATGTGTTACAAACTTTCACACAAACTGATAATACCATTTCACACTATGTGTGAATGGTATAAAAAGAAAACGTTAACTTCGGTGGTACCGAAGTTTTAATACCATTCACATGCAGTTTCAAATCGTCTTATAAAAGATAAATATGGGTGGATGGTTTGTATAGAGGATACCCCAAAAAGTGGGCG